>VZTD01004103.1:43505-78165 GCA_013397725.1 Rhagologus leucostigma
TGCCTCGACCCCGGCCCCGCTTCCTTCCCCCGCCCTTGCTCCCGCTGAAGCGCGGTGTTTTTCGGCGTTGCAGGCGGTGCGGCGCCGTGCGGGGGGGAACCTCCCGCCTGCCCCGCACGCACCAGCTTCAGCACCCGGCAGCTCACGGAGCTGGAGAAGGAGTTTCACTTCAGCCGGTACCTGTCGCGGGCCCGCCGCCTCGAGGTGGCCCGCTCGCTGCGCCTCCGCGACGCCCAGGTGAAGGTCTGGTTCCAGAACCGCCGCATGAAGCAGAAGAAGCGGGAGCGGGAGGCGCTGGCCGCCCCCGCCGCCGCGCCCGCGGGTGTCCCGGGCGGCCCTGCGTGAGGCTCCGCCGCTCCTACGGAGGGGCCCGCGGGGACGTCGGGGCTGGGCTGGCAGCTGCGGCCGGCGGGGCACCCGGGTGTCCTTTCATGCGGGACCGCGGCGGTGCAGTTCCGCTGCTTTTTCTGTTGCAACTTATGTACAGTTTTATTTATGAGGATTCAGGGAAAACCGCCGGCCCGGAGCGCCGCTGCTCGGTGTCGGACCGGGCCGAGGCAGCGGGCGGGCGCAGCTGGGAGCTAACGGAGAGCGCCGCTCCCCCAGGGCAGGGCAGTGAGCGGCTCTGCCAACTCCCCTGGGTTCGGTGGGCGGTGGGTGCGTGGAGGGGCTGCCGCATGCTCCCGACCTTTTCTTCGTTTTGCATTTAAAAAGACAGATTCATGGGCTCAGGGAGAGTTGGTGCAGAACGGGAGAAACCCGGAGAAGGCAGAGCAGGGGAGAGCAGGGAAACTTCCTCTTACGGGAAGGGTCAGGGATGGTCAGGGCATGAGTCCAAGATCCCCTTTTGAGAGAAATGTCCTTGTCTTCTGCCCTGCCTTTTGCAAGATTGCTGGAAAAAAGAGGCATTTTTTGCTTGTATTCATTCATTCATTCATTCATTCATTCATTCATTCATTCATTCATTCCCATTCCTTTTCCTGATGTGGCTGATTTAGTCAAAAATCTGTTTTTGACAGAAAAAACTGCGAGGTAAAATTTAAAAACAAATAAAGTCTTAAGAGGAGCACCTCTTCCCTTTTGAACTGCAGAGGTGCTGGGATTTCCCTTGCAGAGGCTCTGGACAGCCCAGGACCGGCCAGCAGCCACTCTGTTGACTCCCAGCTCCCCTCACATGTCCCTAGATAATATAAAGCCTCGTAGAGCATCTAGGGCCAGACTCTCAGTTTGTCTAGCTCGCTCAGTCTTCATTGTATCTTATGGCTAAAAAATTGCATCATATTAAATCAGTTTGCAATAAATCTCACCACATGCAAAACCTCAAGACCTGTTAAAGCTTAGAAAAATGCTTGGGTTTGACCAAAGACTAATGCCGGCAAAAAGACAAGAGGATTCCTGGGTTTTTTACTTGGATACTTGCACAAAAAAGATTGGCAATGTTCCCATCGATGAAATAATGGTATCAAAGTGGAGAAAGGAACTGAATTTAGACTTTTTTCCCATTTGTGACTGGGAAAGCATAACAGCAATGTGGAGAGGAATGACATCTGGATTTATGTGAAGGTGATTTTATTTATTTGTGGACAGGTCTTTTATTTTGGACAAGTCTCTTTTTGCCCTGGATTTCTACTGGGTGTTGGACTTTGGGGTAAAGAACCAATTACGGGTCCAGGGGAGACAGGCCTCAAGGGGACCTGTGAAATGCACTGGGTCCCTGTCTGGAAGCCAGCCCCAGACACCAGCAGCTGTTTGTCTTTGTTGGATGCTTGCTGGGTAAAACGAACACAAAGAGAAGATGAAGATGGATGTCTCAAGTCAGAAAGTCTGCAGCGTAGAAGATGCTTACTCCCCGTAACACTTTCCATTCCCCCAGGTGCCCTTCTGCTTAAGGCTTTCTTCTGAAGACTTCTGCTGAGGGACTGGGAAGCCACTGCTGATGGAAGCTTCAGCAGAGGTTGGTGGGAGCCCTGGGAAACTACTCGCAAAAGCTGGGCAGGCAAGTTGTGATGATGTTGTGGCAACAGGTCAACAGAGAAACAGGGGCAGGAGCCTCCTTGCAAAGGGAGATGGGTGTTCCCCCCAGTGAACATGCAAAGGGAGGGACTTCCCAAGACAGAAGTGTTTGGTCATATGTCATATCCTGACTGTACTGGCAAAGGACAATAATGCTAGAGGCTCACGGCTGTGCATGCACACAGGCACGTTTTTGTTCTTTATATAGCATTATGGTTCATGTCCCTTGGGCTGGTTCACTTCATAGGATAGCCCTGAAAATTCCCAGGGTTGAAGTACTCATGTGAAACTAGTTGCAACCAAAATATGTGCTTTGCAGTTCTTCATTAAAGTAATGACACCGAACAAGCATTTATACTGCAGGCTGATCATTCATTAAAAAACAGGAAATAATATTTCTGCCACTTTTTTTTTTTTGAGGGTGCTATTTAAAGCAGAACAAAGCAAAATCTGTTAAAATTAATGAAAATTTGAATAAATCAACTTTATTTTGCAAGTTGCATTTTAAAGGCAAGTAAACTACTAACCAGGTCTTTTCTGCAGCTGTCTTTAAGGTGCATTTTACGAACTCCTCTGTTACTACTCTTCCGGTGTGGTTTTTTTTTTTAATACTACAAATGAGCATAGACACATAGCCAGAATAACCTGTCCTTCTCAGAACATATGTGTCACATATAAACTTTAGAAAACAGCTGTATTTTCAGTTGCCTCCAAATTCGTCGCATGTCTATGGGGTTGCTTGTTTGTCAACCTTTTATTTTCCTAATGATTTTGACATTTGTGCCAGGCACTTTAGGCCAGAGGAATGCTTTCTATACTGCTGGCACGCTCCTGCACTACCAAAATGGAAAGAAAGATTCTCATTGATTTCAGTGATGCTGGATCATACCATTAGAGAACACTAAGTCTTTTATAATGAATGTTTTCATGACATATATTTTCCTGAATAAATAAATACATGTGCTGGCCTTGTAGCAGTGCACAGGTCTGTATCCATCAAAATGACACAGACTGAATACACAGAGATTTACTCTGAAATTAGGATGAAACCTTATGACTCTTTTATGGCAGTCTGAATCAATTTGGTGGTATGAGCACAACTATATTCTGTCTTAAGAACCAGTACTCAGTATTAAGTGTAATTTCCGCTCACATGACAGGGCCAGTTTAATAGGATCTTTCTCTTCACAAACAGTTTTAGCTGTATGAGGATTAGATATTGCTCCTTTGCACTATTCTGTCAGCAAGATACCCAGAGGAAGGAGCTAATGCAAGTCACGTGCCAATTCTTGAATAATTAAATAAAAATGCCTGTGATATCCATGGGTGCACACATGAGACAAATAAATGATAGATAAGGTCTAAGATTCACTCATTTAACATTAATCCCAAGAGTTGTGTCTCCCACATGCTCAATTTGATGCCTAGCAGTTGGAAACAGGTTTTAGATTTGGCAGCTAGAGGTAAAAGCACAAGCTGCAGTTTTCACTGCAATCGGAACAAAATATTCCAGACTGGACTCAGTAGATACCCACCACCATATAATTTATCACAAATTATGAAGCTACTATTTCCTGGCCTTACTTTTCCTCAGCCACCATCAGAAACCTCAGAAAGACCATTGTCTTTCAGTCATATATTAATTTTTGCCTACTGACTGTTGTTCAAAGGGCCACAGGCTACAAAGGGATAAGAACAAAGTAATTTTTAATGTGTTTCCATTTTGCCTGAAACAGAACAAAAATATTGATTTGGAAGGCTTCCAAGAGGAAAAAAAGTTGCTAAATTACTGTTCCTAAGTGAATGTAGAGATTTCATATCCTTTGGATAGGTAAATGATAACAGAAAATCGCACCTCTTTGGAAACCAAGCTTAGGCAAGAACCCAGGCTTGCTTGGATATCTGGCTTCCCAAGCGGAACAGATTTAGTATGTTACTGCTTGGAATTACAGCACAGGGAACACTTCGCTGAGGGTCAAACCAGCGACTCTGTCTTACGGTATGAGCTGCATATCCAGGTTTATTTTGACCATGCAAGTAGCCAGCAGTAAGCTAGAAAACAAAAATACGCAACCCAATTCCCACATTTTAATCTCCTTTTAAAAGAACTGTCCCTCTCCTTTATTTATTGGTACAACCTGAAACTGTGGTTTATGCAAATAATGGTAAAGATAACAAGCAGAGGAGAACAGACTACTACTACTTCTAAGAAAAATCTTTGCAGTCAGAATTACAAAGTGCAAACACCTCCTTGGAGTTCCAAGAACTTGTCTCTAACAGCTAAGAATCATATTTATGATTTGTCCTGCACTGCTCTGTTAGCCTAAGTTCCAAGGAACCCTCAAGAATGCTTGCAAATCCCTGTTGACTGAAGAGAAATAGGTATGGAGAGAAACCCCAAATGAGACACGGCTGTTACCAGTTATCATTAAGAGGTGACTCAAGTTTAGGTGACACACATTCTATTCTACTTGCAATATATGGCTACATACAGCTATATGTTTATGTGATCCACTCAATCTCAACCATTGGTTTTTTATGACTTTTCCTAACGTCAGTAAACTAAGGAGTCTTTGGCCAAGGAAAGTCATCCTGATAAAGAGAGGTGAACCAAATGACAAATCATTCTCCTTCCTATCATTAACAATATCTGTTATTCCACGTCTACACTTAACCACATCTCTAAAATGTGCCTCACATAATTCTGGGAAAAATAAGGAAATTTCCCTATAATAGGGAAAAGATGCTTCACAGAGCCCGTGTCTTGCTGTAGTTTAGCTTTATCTGGAAGTCTTTTGCTGTTCTTGATCATCAGCCAAGTGAACAAAGTAACCCTGAGCTGTACAATATGTTAATCTTCCTTGGCTGTTTAAGCCAATTAACTCTTGCATAGAGTGTTAAAATCTCAGATGGAGATACAGTCCTGAGACCTTTCTGTAAACTGGACAAGGCTTCCGTTATACTGAAAAAATTTAGACCACTGGTCCACAAAAGAGCTTTTCATAAACAATTTCGGTACTCTTGTGTTTTCGTTTCCTCAAAAGACAACAGCCACTGGTGATTAGCAGACTGAAAACCAGCAGTTTAAGTAAATAAACAAACACAGGAACAAATCCAGTCAATTTCTTTTCTACTAGCCTAGCAGACTTCCCACCGCCTGGAAAACAGATATTTTTTACTACACTTCTTTAGAAAGCATAGTGTTGCAAATAGTAACTCAAAAAACTTTTCATGTTATTTTGAAAAATGTGGCATTTTTAACCAGGATGGCATATCATGTCTTATGAAAGTGTTTAACAGGTCTAACTCAATCAGTGTGGCCCATGGCCCTGACCTTAGAGTGGGACCCCTACACTGACCTGCATGGGAGACATACCTAACCTGGGTGCTTGAGCCCTTACACAGAGAACAAAGACCTTTGCAATGCATTGTTTCATGCTGCTGTGGGTGTGCATAAAATTACACCCATGTGTGAATTCAGTGGATCAGGAGACCTGCTTCTGTGGGGCAAAAGGAACCATTCCTTCTGCACATACAGCCAATGAAAAACACCTGTAACCCAGTAATGCGATTTTGGTGACATTAGTATAGCAGAAGAATCTGAGAGCTAAGGTTTTCCTGCCATTACTCTTCATCTTAATGGCTGTGCTACACTAAATCTACATTCCTAATGCCTCTTTTTATGTTCCTTTAACAAGTAAGCTAGATTAAACACTATAAAGTTTAGAGTGGTATTTGAAAATAGATAAAAATACCACTAAATTTTTAAATGACTACTCAGATCCGATTTTGCCCAGTTACTGTTCAGATAATGGAAACAGTTTCTAATCCTGGAAATCTCTAGTGTTAGATCCATATCTTAAGCATAGATACTGGTATAATTATTTTTAATATGCAGACATTTACAGATTTATAAATTACACCATTTATGTGGAGTGACATTTTCTTCAACATCCAAGTGTATCAAATCCACATAAACAGTGTTAAAAGCCTATCAATAAAATAATCTATCTTTCCCTTTAGAAATCCAGCTGAGTAAAAGTGTAGTAGGTACCTGACACCAATGAGCTATCAAACCCATTTTATCATGCTGGAGAGGCTAGACCCCAAACAATGCATGAACCAGGGTGATGTCTTCTAATAGATCCAAGATTTTGTAAAATTTTGTAACTGTAACCAGCACTGTGAGCACTGTGACTTTCATTTCAATGTGACCAGGCAGAAAGTTCAAAAAAATGGAACAGGACTGGCTGAACACTCTTAATGTCACATCTCACTTAAGAAATGGACCACCTGGTGCTTCTGGTTGCTTTTCAAATGTAGTACCAAATCAAACAGATTTGGTAATCTAATTTGGGACTTTACATGTGTGAATTGTTGCAGCAAGAGTTATGCAAGGAAATGGCTATGACTAGTCTGGTGTAATTATAAATGTGAAAGAAAAAAATAAACCCAAACAAGAATAAAAACATTACATCCCGTCTGCAGGTTGTCAGTGTCATCTGTGATGCTGTTGTGTCCATTACCTATGATCTAAGGCCTGCAACAGAGCTCACCCACCCCAGAGACAGATGGCCATGCTTTCAAGAATTGGAAGAGCACGGCTTTGGCCTGCTTTTCTGAAGAAAGATTTCCTAAATTTGAAGTCCATTGTATTTAATAAAAAGGTGATGGTACGACGGCATATGTAGATGTTGTTGGCATCAGTCACATCCAGACAGGGACACCCAGATCTGCAGTCACTGTCAGCCTGCAATTTGTGTCCTAAAGTCTTGATCAGCTGCAGCCTGAGCCTCACCAGTGGCCACATGACATACAAGCAGTGTCAGCAATCGCTTACATTTGTTGGATTTGTCAGTCTCAGGGCTTGTTCTGCATTGGTCCTCTTTATATCCAGCTCTGCTGATAGTTCAGACAGACTGGCCATCTGACTCCTCAGTGTAAGTCTCCTGTACCAGCATTCATTTAACTAAACACATTTAGTTCTAAACATCTAAGGTTTCAGATCCTAGCAACATTACTCGTCACTTTTGCCAGCCTCCAGGGAATTGAGAGGAAGTAATGGATTTGGAACATTATGCATACACATGGCTGTTAGCTGGATTAGGCTGGAATTTAGCTGGATTAAACTGAAATTTAGCTAGCCTGTGCTCTCTGCACACTTATGGAAACTGAACGTGGCTCAAAGTATTTCTCAACCAGGCATTCTTTTTCCATGTCCCAGTGTTCAAAAAGATTAAAAGTGTATCTTATTTGCAAATGTTCTGAAATCATTGCTGCACTACTTTTTATTTCTGCTTGCTCTGTCTCTACAAAGACCAAAGAAAACACCGAGTGCTTTTCTCACATCCTTCTCCTGGTGCCAGGAAAAGGATCAATCTGACCTGCCACATTTCCTCACAAATCTCAGGAGGTACCCAGCCTCACCAACTCATACCTACAACCAAAAAGACCATATGTTTTCAATGTATATACATTCAAGTTATTTCAGTCAGCATAATTTTTTTCCTTACCACAGTTGTACCCTGGGGAGAAACTATGTCAAGTATGAACTTCTACAGCTGTAATGAAGACATGGCAAAGCTTTTCTTGTTCCTTTTACGGAACAAGACAATGATTTTAGATGGAATAGGTTCACTTCTGAAGTCTGCTATGTTGTATCTACTGAATCAGTTCTCAGCCTCCCTTAAAAATACAGCATGGCACTCCTGTATGGTCAGGCTAAGTGTCTAAACTGGGGGTGTTGGAAAAAAAACCCGCTAAAGAAAACTTCTATGAGGCACATGGGGGAAATGATTCAGAAAATAAAGTCACTTCCATGTAAGCGTTTTAAAAGAGGAGGTTTCCCATCTAGAGGTAAAAATTTCATGAAAGATCATTCAGCTCTGCAGCATCTAGCTGTAAAAGTGGAAAAGTCGGTATAAACAATGGGTTGCTTCTATAAGGGCTAAGTAATTGGGTAGAACCAGTCACAACTCTTTTGCTGAAGTGAAATGAACAGCATGAAAAGCCAAGACCTAAGCCCCATCCTGGTTCAGCAGTGACGGCATTCACGCGAGATCAACAAGGCTCATGTCCCTGCTCCTGCATGCTGGTCTCCCTAAAGCACTTCCCAGGGATGTGGAGGTTGGATCTGATGAACTCTCTACCAAACTTTCTTCTCAGGTGTTCTAAGACTTCTACGCATATGACTGATGAGGGGGTTTTGTAGGTGGGTCTTGCTCCCTCTCCCTTTCTAAGATCTTTCAAAGGGCTTTTGGTTTTATCCTGGTGTGGAATAGCAACACATTCTTAATCTCAAAAACCTTTTGGGACAAGGCAACCATTTCCTGCCCAGCTCTACAATTAATCACAGCACATCCCTCTTACAGTGTGTTGCAGATAAATAATTCATTACAGCTGCCTCTTCCCTCCATGCAGGGTAGGCAGTTTTGATCATTTCTACAGAACAAGGAGAAAGTTAATTCCTTCTATGCTGGCCTCCAGAAAAGGATTTAGAACCTCTCACAAAGAGCTTTGATGAATTAATAAACCTCCTCCTCATGCTTGTCCAGAAACTGAGTTCAATTGCAGCTCCCTAATTTTCCAGATAACATCTGTGGAGTTTGAGAAGACTTGCCTAACCAGTGCCTGCAGTCAAACTGTGAGCAATTATTATTTTCATTAACAAGATGGATCTAGATTTTGCTACAGTATGATTTACACAAATATCAGTATGAACCTTTACAGGCATTGCTACTGCAAGCCAGAGTCATGACTGCTGCTTTGACATTCGTGCCGTTTTGACAATGCAGTCCTGATCCATGCTTTAAAAAAAAGATTTGTTGGTGTCTGGTCTTGGTGTCTGGTCAACTAGGGATTTAAAAAAGATAGACAAGTATGAAACCAGCTTGTTAACACAGGTTGGATTCAAGGAAACCAAAGGCAGAGTTTGGCAGGAACGGTAGAGGAAGGCAGCATGGACCTGTGCAGTAGCACAGGCAGGGAAACCAGGATAAAGCTGTTGTCTCCCTTCTGGAAGCTCCTGCTTGCAGGTCCCTCTGATCTGAGATTTTGTTTTAAAGCCAAATCCTGGTCCCATAAAGCATAAGCTATGTGAAACCTATTGCTCTAAATCCACCACTTGCACGGAGAAACATGCTCCATGGGCAGCTGGGACACTGTCATGGTCCTGGGCCCCACTTGGGACACCCTCCCCTCCAGTGGCCCAGTGGATCTATTTGAAGCTCAATCCAGGTCATTGTCCTCTTTGCCTACCCATGGCTCCTCCTTATTTGGACTCTGACCTACGAGCTGATGTCCCTGTCCCCATGGAGGTGCCTGATGTCCTGGGCTGAGAGCACTGGGATGGGCTGTAGAGGCTGTGCCCTGCCCGCCTGCAGAGCTCTTCTGGGAAAGCTCAGGTAAAGCTGGGAAGATCAAGGTGTGACTTCAAGATCTTAGCTATTTCAAAGCACAGAGCACGCTTCCTCAGCAGCTGCTGGGAATGACAGGGATATGCAAGAGCCTGGGGGCTGGTAACGCCTTCAGTGAATAAAATAGTGACGTTCGGGTTTCTGCACAGCTGCTTTGATGTCCGCTCAGTGCAGCTGCGGGGATGACAGATGTGCTAAAGTAGGCCTGGCACCCCTGAAAATCTGACCCTGCTGAAAAAAAGATGGCAGAAAAGGAGGTGAGAAAGGGAGAAGAAAATGATTTATCTAATGGCTTTCATACAGTTTGTGATCCTCTGTTTGCTTTCAGAAATGCTATTCTTGTATCTCTTAAAACTCTAATAAACCCTTTCTATCTTCATGTAGGTTGCTGGAAATGCATCAGCATTATTTCATTTGTCAATTAAGTATGCAGTATCTTCCTTAAGTGCAAAGTGGTTAATGTTAATACTCTGACTATTGCATTTTAATAGATGTATGTTCCTAGAAATCATACTTTATCTTGTTTACACAACAATTAGACCCTTTTGAGCCTACCTGATTATGAAAATAAGGGAATACTGTCAGCAGCATGCAATTAATTTTATTAGTATGAAAATCTATTGTAAGTTACACCTGAACTGTCATAAACGCAACTTTATTTCTTACTCCATCACGAACACTACCACAAAACATACATGCCAACTTCCCAAGGAAGTGCATTGGACCTAAAGAGGTGAGTTTGGCCTCAATTTTGAATTCAGGTTCCATATAAAATGGTATCTCCTTAGTAAACTCCCAGGACCACGTGTGTAACTGAAAAATTTGCATCTTGGCTCATGCTTGAGTAGTTTTGGCACTATTCCTTATACTGAACAGTGGATTGCATGAAACGGCTGATAGGCAAACACTTGCCTTTAAAGTGTACCAAATGCTCTACGAAGATCCATTTGATCGTGCTAGTCCAGATTAATCTGTTTCTCTTGGTCTGTGTACTTTGCCAGACTGTTTAGTGTACAGAGAACCTCTGGCACGAAGTCATGCTAGAAACACCCTCCTGCTGCTGCCTGGCACTGCATGTGTTGGCAGGGAAGGACTTACCCAAGTCTTCCTTCATTGTAGAGATTTCCAGCAGCCGTAATAGCTCTTTAAAGACACTGACAGGCAGCATAATGCTGAGCAGCCCCCAGGATGCCCTAAGTTATACCAGAGGGGCAGCCTGGCTGTGGGCCAGGCAAGGAGAAGGCATTTCAGTGCTGTTTTCTTCCCCATGTCTCTTTACTGCTTGGCCTTTTCTCAAAACTCCAGCCGTACCACACAAGCAGTCTTCAGACACTTCACCCATATGCAAAATTTCTGCACAGTTCTCTTTGACAGAACCATTGCTAACTGAATCTATGACTGTCAGCACTCCTCGTGTGTCTTGGAAAGGCCTGATTTGTTAGAGACCTGCTCCATGGAAATGCAGAGCAGCGTTTTGGGCAGACGTCCCCAGTCGTGTGCTGAGAAAGTGCTCTGATGAGGTCTGTCGAGCAGCAAGCACGTGGCCCCAGCTTGTTGTCTCGAGATGAAGAAAGGTTATACTGCTACACAGATCAACTCTGCAATGTCCTCTACCTCCTCAAGAGTGCTCTGAAGAGGAATATTTGCTATGAGTGTTGGGCTGATACAATACTCTTGTATCCACCTTAAACCGCACTTAGCCCATTATGCGCTTCATGAACTCGAGAACTGCACGTGACACCTAGCAGTGTTCTCAGTTTCGGAGAAACTAATTTAAATGCCTCCATTTTCTGGTGATTTGTTTAATCTTATCTACTGTCATATATATGGCTAGCTAGACTGTAATTTGAATGGCCAGCAATAGTATTACAAAGCAAAGAGCTTGAAAAAATGCACAAGACCAAAAGTCTTTCATTGCCATCTCACAATTCCTTTTGCAAAATACTCCTAACAATTGTATCTGCAAAGGACTCATGCGCTGGTAAAGGTATGCACTATTGTTAGCCATACATTTTGTAAAGTATTAACAGAGAACCAGAGATGTTAAAAGTTGTCTAAATAATATTAAGGGAACTAATAAGAACAGTTGCTTTTTCCTAGGCAGAATATTAATCCAATTCAAGTTCCATTCTATTTGAAATGGAATCTATGTGTATGTGTCCTAGTCCTGCTTCACCCGTGGACAGTTTAACCCCTAGGAATGAATACCTTACACGGTAAAGGCAGCCCATGTGGAGAGATGGGCTATGAGAAAACTGAACTTCATCTTTTTGGTGTGCCCGTGTAAGCACCCCTCATTAAGGGCTGACCTTCTGCAATGCAAAGCCCAAGGGACAGTGTAATTCTGCTTTTAGTTTCCCTTGACATCCTATCTGAAAGGCATCTTTCCCTCTGCACTGAAATCAGAGGGACCAGCACCCTGAGATCTGCTGTGAAGCCTTTAAAATCTGTGGAAGCTAGGGAGCTTTCCATGGCACGGAGTAAGAATCACCAGAAAGAAGTTTGTTAATGCTGAAGCAATCTGAAGAAACAATTCACATGCGGACCCTGCAGGAAGCCAGGCTCACAAGAATGATGCATTTCCCTGAAAAGCTGGAGGAGGAGAGAGGCGTATTGAATAAATTTGAAGGTGGGGATGCAGTCAGTTTCATTGCTCCTCTCCATTGTCACTGGAGATCTCCCTGGAGGATTTCCTACAAGGTACTCTGCCAGAACAGTCCTTTCAGTGGCAGCAGGGAGGAGGACTGGGAATGCAGAAACAAAACTACTGCCTCAGTCTCCTGTCCCAGAGACAGAAGCCTGAGTGTCTGTGTTCTGCCACTTGTTGGAGGCATGGTCTGAGCACCACTCAGTTTTCCTCCTGTTTTGGCTAATTATTTGGATTTGGCAGCAGATTTTTGTTGATATTTATTTGTTCATACTTGCTAGATTACTTCCTGATTTTTCTTCCCTGATTTAGTTTACAGCATCCACCTCCATCCCTGCAGATGACTTCTTTGTATCAAGCTGAGCTCTACAGAGAAACATTCTTTTTTGATTGGGTGCTAATATATGGATTTGGCCTAGCTCATCCCTAGTTCAAGCTCGGCCTTTTGCCCCATGGCTTGTGTTTTTAGCCTTCTAAGTACTGCTGGTGATGAAAGGACTCAAATAGCACAAACCAGCTTAATCTAGACTGTTGCAATCTCTTAATACAAAGCCACTCAGCTTCTCAAGACTGCTCAGAGTTTCTGTAATCTCAACGCTATTCAACTTACAGCTGTAATTAGAAATGGAGCTTTCATCAGCATTTAAAAATAATCAGTTCTCTTCCACATCACTGTTTTAAGTCCTCAGTCCATTGTTCCAATGTATTTACTGGCTCTTCTGCTTTTGCCACTGCTCTAATAGCATGCTTCCACTATCATGCGAAGAATATATTCAATATATTCATGTGAAGAATGATTCAATAGTAAGTGTCACCAGAGGAGTTTCACATCCTTTACAAACATTAATACATTTATATATCCCATGTCTTCTGTACATAAAATATTTAAGATTTTACAAGACTGGAATGTTGTGCTATCTGTCCTTCACAGCAGAGTAAGTCATACTTAATAAAACAAGATATTCTAATTCTTACTAAAGTGTGGCTAAAGAAATTAGGATCAAGAGGCACTGCAGGATAATGGAACAAGTAATTCACATATCCTTTATCTTCTCTGCAACCAACATACTGGGTATGTAATTTTATAGCATTTTCCAACACTTAAGTAGTCTTTATATTATAGAATTAAGACCAAGCAATCAATGGTTGCTTAAAGGCAAGGTGTACATTCCAAAAAGTAGAGTATGTCTTCTGGAATTAAGACTCCCAACTAGGGATGAAGAAAAGGCAGCTGTACCCTTTAGTTCTAACCTATTGTCCCCCAGACGCTTCGGGAAGCATTCCGGAGTTCTGTTTCCTTGTGTCTCTATGTCCAAGCTAAGGGCGCAGAGGCTGAGCGGGCAGTGCCCCGCTGGGAGTTCCCGGGGTTTTATCCTCAGACTGGGATAACAGAGGGGAGTGACTGTCGCTCCCAGGCCGAGGTGCCCGGAAATTCCCCTCGGAGCATCCCTGCCAGCCCCGCACAACAGCGCTCCGCGCCCACGCCCGGCAGCCCCGGTGCAGCCGCGGGGCCCCGCCCCGGNGGCCGCGGGATGAGGGCGGTGGCGGCGCCGAACTCCCGCGGCCTCAGTCCCCGGGGTGACCTCTCGGGATGGGGCCGGGGCGCCGCGGGGAGGGGATGGTGGTAGGCTGAGGGCGGGCCGCGGTGCCGTACGGAGCCCGGCCCCGGAGGACAGGGACAGGTCATCCTGCACAGCTCCGCACCGAGCGCAGCCGTGCGCGGCCACCAGGTCCCCTCCTCTATGGGCTCCCTAGCCCCGGCTGTGCCTGGGCGCATCGTTACTTTCATTTAATAACTTCTCCTTCTTTGAAACGACTCAGTGTTCTTCAGTGGTCCAAAAAACCACGTCATGTTTATAATTCTCGCAACTGGCGTTGAGCCCCGCTGTGTGGGAGAGCTCGGTGCGGCGTGCTGCCCTGCCCGTGCCCCACGGGTGCGTGCCATGTGTCCCGTGTCCCCGCGGGGAGGCTCAGAAGTGTGACGGGACCTTTGCTACCTATTAATGCTCCTGTGAGCTGCTGCAGCTGCGCCGTCTAAACTGGACGTGACCTTGAGACAAAACAGAAGTGTGCGTCACTAGGCAGTTATGTAGCAAAAAATGATGATAATAATACTCTCTTAAGGAAAAAACCAAAACATGAATCTTAGATAATGCCTGTCTAGGAAGTTCAAAACACAACGTGTTGCATGCTTAAAATAAGTGCTTTGGTCAATTTCTCCTTTCTTCTTATTCCTTGTTCTTGATTTTTTGCTGCTACGCAAGCTCCCAAACAATAAATACTGCAAGGGAACAGCATGTTGATTAATACTGGCCTGTTGAGGAGGAAGCTGGAGTTTTGTCCCAGGAGCTGTGTCTTCTGCCACTTGGTAGAGGCCTCAGCATAAGAATCTGATTTGGATTCTCTTATGAATGTACCCTGACTTGTAGGTCATGTGAAGGTGGTGGATCTTTAATCTAGGTCTGTAGAGGTACCCATAGACACGCTTGAAAGTTGTGCTGGCCTCTTGAGTTGGCAGTTGCTAATACATAGAGGTTAGCACAAGCCATGCTTATGTTCTGAGGGCCGGAACCCTGGATCCTCAGGATATGGAGAATATGGTCATGATCAGCATTGCTTCATGCTATTTACTTGCCTTTAGGATCTCTTTAGTATATTTTATTTGTATTATGAAACACAAGGATAATGACATACGTGAGTAGCTCTTGATGTGTGCTCTGTAACATTTATGAATATTTCAGAGTGACAGCTTGCTAATACTTATTTTTTCTGGAATTACAAATACAAACTCTACACTATATGTAGGCATCACATTGCTCTCTTGTTCAGAAAGCTGTTGTTTCACAGCTTCTTGCTAAACAAGCAAATTGTTATGGAATACAGTGAGAGATCCAAATTAAGTATAGTATAAAGAAAATATGTATTTGAAGAATGGGGAACAAGAAGACAAAGCTTTGCAAAAACTGTCTCTTTCCTTCTGTGCTGAAGTGTTCTTGTGTTCCTGGAGAGATTCTTACCAGCTGTTTGGGGTTGTTGCATCATGCTGCTTATACTAGTGTCAGACTCTTGTGTTAACAATTTTACTGTTAAGGTGGTGCTTTGAGGGCACCAGGGCTGCTCAAGTGCTTCTGGACCCTCCTCCAGTTTAGTAAGCTTAAAAGCAGTAGCACTTGGTCTTTTACCTGTCAGTCACAGGTTAAATAACGCTCACTTTGTTTTTGTAGGTAAGGTAATATGTAAGCATCTAACATAAAAATACCCTCAGTACTCCTCCATTTCTGCAGAATGGAAATGGTTGATGCTTATTTTATTAATCTTGTACTTCTTCAGGATATGCAGCTACTTACTGTTACTCAAGTTACAGTACAAATACTTTAAGACCTGTCCACTGAAACATTCTATAAAACAAAATTATGACTTTGTCTTTGTTTTCCCAAAAGTGAATCAGTTTCAAAAGCAGTTATATGCCTTAAAAATAAAATATACCTTTGTCAATGGGTCATGACCTTTCTAGTTTGTATTAAGCATCAGGTCCAGATTGAAAGTAAGTAATGGCAAAATCACTCAATTTGTTCATATGAAAGATTTTTCAAATTAAAAGAAAGTTAACCAGGATCTTGGCCAATACCTACCGCATATCTGGATTTCCTGAGACATTAACACAGACATAGGGAGTGTTCATTCTGGTACTAAGAAGATATAAATATCCCCCAGATGTAGGAATATTTGTGGGGGGAAAAAAATGGTGTATCTGCAAGGAAAAAATACCACTTAACAATGATTGTTGACTAAGATGCTATTGTTTTAATAGCATCTTATCCTGTATCTGTGATTGTGAATGATTGAGATTTTTTTCCATGTTCCTAAAAATGAAATTTCATTGGCTTTTCATTGGGGGTCCTGTTCATGAAGATGTCGCTTTGTCATAGCAGTTGCAATGAGCTGCTGCTGTTCTTCACATGTAGGGGCTATAACGCAGGGGTCCTTACATACAAGTGTTTAAGACAATCAAGTCAACATAATTTGTTTTCTAGAAATGTTTTAAAAGCTGAGGGGAGGCTTTTAATAGAGAAGGGGATCATAACTTTCTTTTACACACTAACTTTTTGTGTATGTATTTGAATATTCTTTTTAAAGTACTACCTATCTTCTCCTTGCCTGTGCGCTGTACATTCACTTCTGATGTGCCTGTTCACTGTCTCAAACAGCACAAACTGAAACACAGAAACCACCATCTGAATGTAAGAAAAACTTTTTTCAGTGTGAGGATGATTTAACATTGGAGCAGGTTGCTCAGTGCAGTTGTGGAGTCACCACCCTTGGAGGAGAGTAGAGATGGGCAACCTGCTGCAGCTTACCCTGGACATCCCAGAAGTGCTTTCCAGCCTCAGTGGTTCTGTTCCCATCAGTTCTCAGCCTACTTGCAGTGCCGCAGTAATTCAGCACCCTCTCTGAGCAATATGCATTCACCTGAACATGCTGGGCACGGCCTGCTGCTCTAATGCATTAATGGTTAAATACAAAGTGATGAGTGAATCACCTGAATGGAGTGTAATGCTTGCATTAGTGGCATTCAGCCATTCAGAAGTATAAAGAGGTTGATACTGTGTCTCAAGGAATAATAAACAAATATTTCCATAGCTTCATGAATTGCAAACATTTATGAAAAGAAGCATCACAGTTTAAATAATCCATTTCTAAACTGCAGAAAATATTAATTGAATAATATGGTAGAGAATTTATTTAGAGTAGCTCAGCATCAATCACATATTAACAGGATAGGAAATGAGTGTTTATACTGTAAGAAGAATTAGAGTGCCAGCTTTCAAGTGGTCTACAACATTAATCTTTCTGACTCTAGTAGTTTGGAGAAGCTGACTACTCAAATAATCTCTAAAAGATTGTTGAAAATATATTTAATTGATCATTAAATTATTCGATATGCTTTATTTTTTTTTCCCAGAATACATTAGTTTTAGGTCAGTGATCAAAAGAGAGAAAATAATATTGTTGTTTGTCCTTTGACCTCTGGAAAACAACTTCTGTTTATCGCTGTTATGTCCAAGGGTCTTAGGCTGTTTTTAATACTAAGGGAAGTGAATCCAGTGTGAAAAGCAGATGCCCTTCTGCCTTTAGGTATTTTATGTTCATAGTGAGTCTACCTCCAGTGTGACATGCTGGAGTACAAACAAATCTTTGACATGCATGTTTTATGTATTGAGACAAGCTTCAATTTGGCTGAGAACAAATTCGTAGGGAACAAACCTGACCACCTAAATTGTTCCCACACATAAAGACATGATATTTAAACTGAGTATGCGTTTCGTGCATCAGAATGCGCACAGGTAAATGTTAGCACTTCCTCCATGTATAAGGTGAAAAAAATAGTTATTCTTGCTTAAAATAGGTTGTTGGCAGCAGAGACTGTTTAAGCCTGCTGCAGAAGTTTTTGTAATGAAAAATTCGAGTTTATTTGAAAATACCAAATTTGTCAGGCTAGATGATTTTATCTTACAGTGTTTTTTACATGTGTGCTTTTCATTTGGTAATCAGGCTGAGAGGAATCCCTTTTAACTCTTGTTCAGTTTCAGTAAGCAAGTTTCGTATGTTGCTCCTGCCAATTTATGCTCAGACATGTTTCGTGACTTGATTTGGACCAATCCTTTGAGTGGATTGCTTATCCAATCTTTTTTTAGGTCGGGGAAAACATTACTTTCACAATTATGGTAGTAGAGTACATATTTCATTTTGAAATATTGTTATTTCTTGTTTTTAAGCAGCAGCATAATTACAGTTTATAATAGAGCATGCTTCTATAATTTTCTGTCTCCATTAAGACTAAGCAGTCTTTCTCTAATCAGCATTTTATTGTTACATGTTTTCTGCTAAAGTGATGTCTTCTTCTCTCATTCCAGAAATGAGATTGCTCTAGAAATAATGGTAACAAAATTGGGAAACCAAAAGTAGCACCTATTTTGATATTGTCCAGTTTGAATTTCAAGTAAACTTTCATTAGCTGATGAAGGCATGACAAGTGGTTTGGATGAGAGTGCTGTTTAGGAGCCTCAGCTCAATAGGTCATAGAAAAAAATAGCAAATCATGAGAACGACTTTGGAGAGGAACAAGATTTTTCTTCTCTTTCTCACCCCTTTTTACTCTCTGGTCCTTGGATGCTCTGTTCTCTGACTGTCCTCAGGAATTAACCTGGTCTGTTCCTGTAGGTTTGGACCAGGTGAGTCACTTTTTTTCGAAACAAGAATAAATGAAAGAGCTTGGTTGCTGTTCTTTGCTCTAGTTGAACAGGCATCACATGTTGCTACGCTGCTGGGCGTTTTCAGCTGGCTCTTTTGAAAGTGAGTGAGAAACTGCAGCTGCATGCAAGCCATGGCGAGGGCAGAGAGAAAGTACACACCATGCTCTCAAATTTTTGTTATTATTACCTTTAAATTCTGGTCTTTAGTTATTAAGAAGATGACATAAATACCACATGAGCATGGAAATTCTAATACAAACTGGAAGAAGTTACATGTAGTAATAAAACCCATGAAATGCTCAGGAAGAATTGGAAACATCAAAGGAAAAAATTCCAGTGATGCTGCAAATAATGCAGGAAAAGTCTCATTGGGGAGGATGGGAGCTCAACCGAAAAAATTGGTTTGTACATACTGAATTGGAAAGTAAAAATGCTGAGAGATGGGACTTTTTAACAGTTCTGCCTTCTAGCTGTGGTATAATGACAGTGAAGCCATTGTAATGTTTGTATTCCTAGCAAGAACTCAAAGTTCAATTGCATGTGTGTTTCTTTTTGCATTTGATTGCCTTGTTGGAGAAACTTTGGATGCATCGGAGTGTTCTCACCAAAAGCCTTGGAAAAGAAATGAGGAAGACTGTGAGGGTATGATTAAGAGAACAGGGTAAATGTTTCCAGGTTTTGAAGTAGGTAGTCTGCAGTGTTTCCCAGAGGTGAGGGAGAGCATAAGAGGTGCTATGGCAAATACCATGGTCTGGTTTGGGCTGACTTAAAGGCTCTGAGCATCTTCCCTCTTGGTAGCAGCAACACTTTGCTGGCTGACTGCACCAGTGCTAACTGTCTGCATTTCTACCCTGCAGAGCTCTCCTGCCTAGACATCTCAGCTCGTCTTGCACCTTTGCAAGACTGGTGCTGCTTTGCTTAGGGCTGTGGGCAGGATAGGGAATGAGACAGTGAAGGGGAGCCTTAATGAAAGGCCAGAGGGGCCAGGGCTGGGTGAGCAGGAATTGTGTATGTGGGAAGCAGCTTTTGGAGCAGGTGTGGGATACTGATGTCCTGTCTGGTGAGACAGATGTGTAGGATCTTCGTTGTGGATCAGAGCAGGGGTGCTGTGGATGAGAAAGTGGGGAACTCCTTGGGGCACTTCACAGAAGTGGTGGTCAGACTGCCTGCCAAACATCCTTAGGGAAGGAGAAGTTCAGACTATTCACAGAAAAGAGGGGTCCCAATCTAGGAGAGCTTTCAAAGGACTGATTTAAAGTATACAAATATAGATATCACGGCTAAGAAATGTCTCAGTCCAGTAAGGCATTAATAAGTATCATACCTCCACTGTCCTGCTCTTCACAGCTCCTGTGCTTGAAGTTTGATTTCTTGGGTCAAGGCCAAAGAGGAGCAAGGGAGTTAAGTAGCACAAAGGGAAGGGATTGATTTAGAGATCTATAAAAAGCTAACTTTAAGAATTACAGAGCTTCTTTGAGATGGAGCATTTATGCTGAATATCAGTAATAAGGAAAATAACTCCAGCTTGTCAGGACTTTATAAATAAATCTTTTGAGATAATTTAGCTGGCGTGCTCTCTGATTTTTCTGAAGAAATCCAGATGTTGATTTAGGAACAACTTTTATTTATGGATTTGATTTTGTTGAGATTTTTTTGGCCTCGTCTCCTGACAGGATCTCCCTCCTGTGGCCTGCCTTAGCAGCAAGAGTGCTAAGCACCCTAGAGGATTGAACCACAGATGTGTATACTCTTGAAAGTCAACTCACAGACAGTAACAGAATTGGACTAATGCTTGAATACATGCAATTAATAGCTCTCTTGGAGGGTGAAGAAGCATATTATATCGTATTAAATGGCTGCTGCAGTAATGTCACATCCTGACTCTCACAGTGGTACAGCTACAGGAAACTCAAGTTTGAGAATTGCTGCTGAGATTGAGTCTTTACATTGACTGCTCAGTCGATAATTACTGAACAGTCATGTTTTATCTGAATTGTAATACCTCTGCAGAGGAGGCCAGGGACAGATTTAAGCAAATGATGTAATTATTTGATACATGATTTAATGCGTAGTGTTTAACTAGTGTGAAAGTTGGTTTTCATTTGGCAAGGCGCTATGAAACATGTTTTGGTCCTTTGTCAGCAGAGCCAGCGAGTTGCTGATGCTTTCATTTTTTCTTGGCCCTTGTTAGTTTACAGGATCAGGCAATTACATGAAATTGATGTGTACTCAGTGTGGGTGGGTTGAACTGGTGGGTCTTAAGGAAGCTAATTCACAACTTTCTTGTACTTCCTTTATTGATCACTCTTAAGATATGAAATGTAGACCTTTAACTGCTTTGGTTCCAAAGTGGCTGCAGCTTCATTGTACTAGTCAAAATGTACCCCTCCACTTATTTCCTGAATACTGGAAACACATCAGTTCCTGGCATTTTCTTTTTAAACAATGTATTGCTACTTGAAAATACTGATTTGTATTAAAAGAGTATGAACTGCTTCTTTCTTGATGCATTTTAACATCAAATGTCTTGTAATCTTCCTTCCTTCTGCACTCTGGGGAATAGCTTTCCATGTGCTTTTCTTTTGGTTGCTACATTTAGGACATTGTGGTCCCTTCCAACTCAGAATATTCTGTGATTCTTTGATATTGAGCAACAGGTCCCCACCATAGCACCACTCTTAGGAAACCAAAAAGGGTAACTTTTCCTGCTGATTGTTGTGGTGACTTTTAGAGACTAATAAGTAATATTGTTGGATATAGATGTTGCCCAGATGTGAGCCTGAATTTCTTTTTAGTGTTTACTCTTGTGAAAAAGCAGTTTTGAGAATCCTCATTATATTTTAATCAAATTTGTAGCTAGGGAGAAGCTAAAGGAAACTATGTGAAAATAATGTGTAAATTAATCTCTCCAGCTGTAGTACTGCAATACAGCGATTCAGATTAATGCCAAGTATTTTTGTTTGCTTGTTTTTGATAGAGGATCTCTTGCCTCTTGTAGCAGGCCTTTAATGCCATGTGAACCAAACTGGTAAATACAGATGTTTTAGCTTTCCTCCTTTTTTATGTAAGTTTAATATCAAAGTGTTTAAGAATGTAACAAAAATGAAACTGATCCATGGTAATGTGGTGATTTTAGAGAAGGAGTGGTCTTTATTTTTATATGATCCATAACAACTTCATAACATTTCATGAAATGGCTCTGTCAAAGAAGGTCAAATATTCCCAGGCCAGATCCTAGCCTCACCTACACAACACCACACAGTGAACTGCATGGAAGAGATTGTTAGTCAGCTGAGTACTGCATTTACAGAAACAGAAGATATGAAAGAAAAAATTGGTGGCAAATGGAGAATTTAGTAAATTTTAGTTTAGAGGAGATTAGGGACAGAAATTATCTTGATTTACTTCTCACTGTATAGTACTTGAGAGATACTTGATGACATAATAACATTTGGTATTAATTCTTTAGCCTTGATTCTTATTAGGCATAGGCTACTTCTATACCAGAAAATTATTTCTATCTGCATTGCCTTCCAAAAATATTCTTGTTCCAGCAGAATTCTGTGGTATTGCTGAGAGCTGGGGACAACCTAATTTCAAGTTGAGTGTTTTCCTATAAAAACTTGTTGATGACTTCATTTTCCATGCAGGAGGGAACATCTTAATGCCTGGATTTAGAGGTCTCTGGCTTTTGTCTGTGGCTGGTATTCAAGAATGCCACAGCTTGCCAGCAAGCTAAATTGGTGGCAGACTAGGGGGCAAATCACACTGCCTACCCTACTGCTGAAACTGGCTGTTCATACTAGACCACTGAAGTGGCTAAATTGTTGTTTAGCATATTCCACAATTTAACATGCAGAGTATTTTGTGTCTTCTCATTTTCACAGTCAGAGTCTTAAGTAAGAGGATTAAAGACATAACTGTGAGCCATTTATTTCATTACATGTCTTTCATCATCATCAAGCTGCTTGGGGAAGGTGGATAAAAATGTCTGTTTCCCCCGTACATCCCGGCAGCACTGACACAGGATGAACAGTTTTCCAGTAATTCAGAGTGTAGAAGTTGAAATCAAGTTTTGTGCACTCATGAAGAGATTCTGAACAGCCCAGCCAAGGAGTGGTGGGCTGAGGCACTGCAGAGCATCTTGGGAATGTGGTGCTTCTTCTTGAACAGACTTCACTGGGGGAATGTTAGTGCAGCCTCTCATTCTTTGAATTAAAATTCACCAATGTGCAAGTGTAGTATGTCCTGTTTTGAGAGCTTTAGTTGGAGCTGAGGTGTGTAGGCCTCAGGTGAGCTGCTGTTCCCCTGCTGATAGTGGGGTCCAATGCTCTTGAATATGTCTTTCTTACAGCACATATGCGTTCTTTTCTCTTACCGTCCCAAAAGTATTTAGGTGGATGAAGTCTTATTGAAATGTCAGTCTGAAACATCTGGAAACATTGAAATCAAATTGCTATTTGAGTGTCTTTCTCTGGTCTTAATGTTGTTCAAGTAAAACATTTCACCACAAAATCTGAAAAGTGCACCTAATGCAATAGACTTTTAGTGGCAAAGAATTTGATGTGACTGTCATGACTCATTCTGTGTTTTGAAAGGTTTTTTTAAGAGCAAAAGTTATGTTTTTTCTAAGTCATTCTCTGATATGACAGGTGAGGAGTTAGGAATCTGTTTCAATAGTTACAAACCTGAGTACTTAAAACTCCACTGGGAACATGCAGCATACCAGTTCACAGAATCTTCTTCTAATTTGACACCTAAGAACTCTGTTATCACTTTGAAATCTTTAGCATTTTCTATGCTAAACTGTTAATAAGTAAAACACTTAGACTAACAAATACATTGAGCTTAGTGAAATTTTCATGCATTTTTAGTCATCCACAAAACCAAGGCAGATTTGGTGTAGGTTTGCTTGCTGTTTAACTTTCCCAGTTGCTGGGGTGCTGTGTCTGCTGAATTCTCAGCATCCAGGATAACAAGGCTTATGTAGTGATGCTTTCTGCATCCATGTCCTTTCAATTCTCATTTCCCTCTTACTTTTGAAATCAAACCCTTTTCAGACAATGTTAATGGGGGGAAGGGAGAGGGTGCGAGGAGGGTAATAATCCCACAGATTGTTTCCCGTAGGCTGTTTCTTATAACTGGCATTATTGTTTTAATCAACAAGTAATGTGGTAGAGGAGAAGTAGGGAAAGACAATAGTGTGAGATTTGATTGTCCTGAACAGCAGACAATCCACATGAAAGACTAAATATTTGAATTTGTTAACCATGGGAAAAGTTTTGGTAGGGTGGGAAAACAATTTTTACTGAAGACTGCAAGCCTGAGAGACAGACCCATTGAAAACCACACAATAGTAATTCCTCTGATTATGGAGGCAGAAGGAAGAACCAAATAGTTCCTTATTCTTAAGAAATGTAGAGAAGCTATTCCTGTAAGGCATGCTTCCAGGCAGTTATTTCATCCTGTGAGCAACTAATGATAAAAATGTCTGTTGCGTAGGATCTAACACGTAAATGTGATTCTGTGTTGAAAGCTTCTGAAGCTGAATTGACATCACATTTGTTAATTTTCTCTTTATATACTGAGTGCCACAGTAGCTGTGGTTAGCAGAGAAATGAACATCTACAGACCAGAAGATTATAGTTGCCAAAGGATAAACTGGATTTGACTTCATTAGTGCACAAATGATAAGTTTGTGAGGAGTTATTATAGCATTAATCAACTTGATGGATTGGAAATATGACAGAACTGAAGCAGCGTGTAATATTAGTGCCTATTATTCTACAAATTATGTCTTCACCTACACTCATAAGGCAAGAGTCATTGCCGCACATTAAAGATGTTACACACTTTCTCCTCTTGTGGAGGCATGCGACAACCCTTCAGTGATTCCTCCTCCTCTCTTCCGCAGCAGGTCTCTGGTCTCCCTTAGCTGCATCTTTTCACCTTGTAACTAATCAAAGGCAGCATGGGAGCTCACACTTGAATTTAGCTTGTACCTTATGAACCTGGACCTCTTATGTAGCAGTGTATATTTAAACTTCTTGCTTCATCAGAAAAAATGTTTCGTATTCTAGACATCTTGGAAGAGGGAGAATGAGTAGAAATTGTAAGGTATGGGACAGATAGTGAATGGGTATTTAATTATTTGATTTCCAGAGTATTGCACAGGTATTCGTACCTCTGGTATTGCTTAACACGATCTGCATGCAATTCTGAATGCATACTGTAGAGTTTGTTTACTTTCTATGGCTATGGATAATAACGTGAATCTTAATGTGAAACCGATAATTTTAAAATCCAGTCTGTATAGCAATAGTGAAATCAGTTACCTTTGATCTGCTTTGCATACAGAGCACTGAAGGCTTTGGTTCAAGGCTTGTGAGCGTGTGTCTACCTCATCCAAACGTGGTGAGAATTGTGACCTCCCTCTGCGACTGTCAGGTGCCAAGTGCAGGGTGTATTCATTGATTTTCTTACAGCTGCTCATATCTGGAGTTTGAGGTGTACACATAATGAAGGAGATTTTAATTTGGCTCTTTGTCCTTGTTTCATTTACTTGTCAAAACCATGTATTATTACACAACTAAACTGTGAATGAGTGAACACAAAGACTTTAAACTACCCTTGTCCTTTCCTTCCCTCGAGCTGGGTGTTTGCTCTTGTGTACTAGGACTGTGGGTCAAAGATTTTGTATCATGACTAATAAAATTAGGGTCGGCAGATACGGTTTGTGAAAATATGTGTGTGATCAGTAGATTGTGGAAGTAAGATTTAAGCTGAAAAGGGCAAACAAGATACAAACAATATTCTACTTGTATTTTAGTTTATAGCATGGATATGGCATGCCTTAGCAGCAGTGTAGTTTTGGATTCCGTGTGCCAAGAAGTTGGTGGGTGTGGGGGTGTGTATGTGTGGGTGTGTGTGTATTATATCTCTGTATCTCCATGGCTGCATATAGCTTAGTGCCAAAATCAGACTGGAATTAGAATCTGAATTTCTTGAAAAGTACCTTACCTTTTGTTGGAAAATTAAAAGTTTGCTTGATTTTTGTCATCCAGAAATATTTCAGCCATGTGCTTGTGTGAAAAATAGGCAACTTCCAGTTTGGGAAGAAATCCAAGAATTAGTTATGAATCTGACATTTCAGTCAGTAGAGGATCAGGCAAAAAGTTTCAGTAGGAATGGGCCCATGCAATTGAAGCTCTCTGTCCCACTTTGGCCTGTAAGAAGGATGTTTTCACTGGCTGGAGCATTTACAAGATCATTGTAACTTTGTCACTTAGTTACTTCTGCAAGTATCTCAGAATCCAGAACTGAGACATTTGCTAAAATATAGTAATAACATTCTTAATTTCCTCATTCCATTTGCTCCTGCAAAACTTTAGTGGACTTGAAGAAATGTATATTAGATAAAGTATTTTAAATGGTTAAGGTTGTAGTTCTGCAGACACTGTCTTAGTCTCTTTTTATTTAGAGATGTAAATGTACTTCCACCTCAAGAATTTTTACTCCAGGGCAAAAGTTTGGTGGTGGGGTGTAAAACCAGTAGCTGCTACAATAAAACATAGAACATTTTTTCATGGCACTTAAATGTGACTAGTTGCTTTCTCATGCCCGTACTGGTATAACTCTGATAGGCTCTGTGCCTTAATGTTAGAGGCAGTGACCTTCACAAAACTGTGTACAGTGTTTTAAGCTTTACATTCTGTGTGACTTCCATAAAAGTTAATACTTCATGAGTATCCAAAAGGAATGATAGTTATAAAATTGTGCATTTTTTTAGTTTGAGTTCTAAAGGCAAAGATGCAAAGCCTTACTTAAGCCAGTGGCATATTTATGCTTGATCCACACATAGCTATTTATAGACATTATTGCTTTAAAAGAATAATTTACATGATTAGAGCATAAATTTTGCTTACAAATGGCTATTTTGGGTAGAATTCAAGGTTTGAACTGATATTTTCAAATAGATTTTTAATGAGACATTAACAAGGAATGTAATGAATACAAAACAATGTGATGAACTGTTACCTTAATGCTACCATTAACAGTAAATTGGTACTGATTATTATTTTTGCCTTCCCTTACATTCTCAAATGGTGTTATGATTGATTACATGCAATGGTTCTCAACTGAAGGATGTGATTGTCTTTTATTTCCTTGCCACATTTTTTTTAACAACTGCTCAACTGTTTTGAACTGATGATTCAGTTTTTTGAATGCATATTGACATTCCCATTTTAGGGTTGAGCAGTAGATAACTTAAAGCAATAGGCAGGTCTGGTCATCCTAGTGGGCAGAGTTCTGACGTGCCCGTTTAGCTCTTCTTGCAACGTTACATTCTAGGACTTTCTTCTCTGTGATGTCCCTCTGTGAGCAGGAGAGAAGTACAGGAGAAGAGAGTGACAGGCGGACATTTTTGGGGCAGGTTAAATATTGCATCAGCATCTTTGCAGTCTAAATTCTTGCTCTCGGTAACATTTGTGTTCAGTTAGCATTTGCAAGCACATTGGTATTCAGTTTGCTTAATTAATTTCTTCTCTTTCCACAGCCGCAGAGCCTTGGCCTGAAAATGCTGCATTGTATCAGCAACTGAAGGGTAGGTACACTGGTTTTGGCAATTAATTACTTTATTTTTAGAAAACACATTAAATATGCACTAAGATAATTAACTGCAAGGAAGCACAGAAACTGTTAAAATAGTCCTTTGTGTTTTTTGTTTGGTCAGAGGTTTTAGTTATGCTTGCATCTGCCAATATAAACTAGCTATTCATGGCCTATAAGGTCCTTGGTTTATTATTGACTCATTATATTGGCTGCTGTAGCCAGTGTAAAATGATGTGGTTGCAGGCACAGTTGGCAGATTTACTGCACCAATAGCTGAGGCAGCAGATTTTTGAAGTCTTGTGGTAAAGTGGGCTCTCAGTAAAAAGGAACTGTTAAAATGTATAGGCTAGGATGGTTCACTTTCCCTTTAGCAGCTCTTCATATATCATCAGATCACATTATGGCCCCCATTTGGGGCTCAGCAGCCTGCTACAGTTGTCAGAAGACTGCAAAGTAATGAAGACTAATAGGTAGCAGCTCTAGTCTTCTAAGCATGGAATTTTTATTGCAGTGAACTTGTCATCTTTCTTTTGTGTGACAGACCTAGACACAGTGTGCAATATTAGCTGCAAGCTGCTTTTATAGGTTTCTGAATACTTTTACTTTTTAGCCAGAGGAGGTATGAAGATGCGGTTTTATTTAACTTTGATTAGAAGGAGAGTAATTGGCATAAAAGTCAGGCATTTGTTTTTTTTTTCTTGTAGTGTTTTTTATTGAACATTGGTGATAATATATGATAAGTGCAATTGTATTTGCAGGAGAAAAATTCCTGTTTTTTTTTTTTCCTGTTTTTTAATATTCATATCATACATTTTCTAGTCCAGCTGCATAATAATTATATATGTGCTCCTTGTTTTATGCATAAGAAATGCAGCCCAGAATGGTTTACAGTTACAGGTCAGTAGCTAAATGGGCACTGTTTTTTTGTAATGGTGTGGTTTATATTTTTCTTCTTCTTTTTTTTTCTTTCAACAGAGGAACAAATTTTGCTTTCTGATAATGCATCTTCCCTTGCTGTTCAGGTAAAATGTCATATTTTCTAAACTAAAAATGTTAGTTCAATTTTATTTTTTGAATTATTATCTAGCTAAAGTAACTATATTTAGCTAAAAGATTAATTTAAGAATTATTTCTGCCAGAATCAATGACTTACTTCCTGCATCTGATTTGCTTTACATTGTCATTGAAGTGCCAGAGCCTAAAGGATTTCAGGATTTTGAAAGTCCTATGTAGGGTGCCGCTCCTTGTGTTCCTATTTATATTGGTCTGTGTACAGTATCTGCTTGCCTACCTACTCGGGGAACTGTGCGTGGTTCATACCATTTGTCACTTGCTATGCATGTTTGTCTTGTAACATCTTGCATGATGTTTGCCAGTTATTTAATTCTCATAGCTAATACTGCCCCAGACTCCGGGCATATTTGCTTCTTGCTGTGAGCATCACCTCTTTCTATGTCTCTGGTAGGTTTTTTTCAATTTCATCATGTGTACAGGCTTGAGCTCCAATGTGGTTTTTAGAAATAGTCCGTATAATTGACAAGCTTGCACCTCTAATTGACTTAATAGCACCTCTGTGGCTGTGAAGTCCATGTAATCTCCATTAACCTGTTAGGTTCAGTAACCCCAAATCTCACGGGGACGTTTTCCCCATTAGTAGCGACGGCCTGGCTGTCAGAGTGGTGGGGAGCAGGATGTCTTTAAGGTTCTTGTTCTTCAAAGCAACTTTGTGGCTGCTTTCCTTAGCAGGGAGTTGCACTGTTCTCCTGCTTCTTGCTTTTTGTGTGTGGTCTAGCTCAGGGAAGCTCCAGCAAGCGGTCTTTGAGGGCTGTTCAAAGAGGTCACATCTCATTTACCAAAAATGAGACACTTGGAGATTGTAACTGATGTTACTGGTAAAAAGGTTTGGATCATTTGATCATGGTAGCTACTTCCAGGATCTCTTAACTTTTTTCCTTCCAGTCTGGCACTCTAGGAGATATCTTTAAGAGTAAATTTGATCACAGCGAGAAGATAGCTTTATCCTTTGTTGGAAAGAGGAATCATCTCTGAGATACCTAATAAATGGGGCAGTGTTTATTTGTTTGAGTAGTATATTTTATATTGTGCTTCACAGTAATGCAAATAATTCTGTCTGTTGCTTACATGATCTCAGTGTTCCTTTTTATCCCAGCAACTGTATTTTTGGGGGTTCTCATGAATTTTCTTCCTGTCTAACAATACATGTGTGTGTGGCTTGTATTTAAAACACAACCCCCCCCAGCTCACCAACAAAATAACCCTAAAATTTCCTTTTCTAATGCATCATTTTTCTTTACTGTTTCTAGTACATTGTTATCCTACACATGTCACTTAGATGATAAATTAACTATAATATATTAAAAATGCTTGGTTTTTTTCAATATTCTCTAGCTGGACAGCTGATAGTAGCCATGACTATAAATATGGCTCTGGTAGATATCTGATCTTAAACTTTATAGAACAGTTCTGTATTGGGGAATTGTATCAATTTTTAAGAATCTGTGTAACATGGTTGTGACTGTGAAAGAATAACTATTCTTGGTATCTTTGGTCCATTTTGAAATGGTACTAGGATATATAGTGATCAGAGAGGTTTAAATACATCACTGTGTTTTGCATAAGGAGATCACCAAGTTCCTCTCTCAGAATTTGCTTTTTATTTAGATGAGAGCCTGTGTGTCTGTTTATTGAATTTTTTTTGAGGGGGTGGTGGGAGTTGGGAGATGTGTGTCTTTCTCAAAGGAAAATTTGGGAATGAGGGATAGGAGAAGAAATAGGAGCTGGTACCTGGGACTTTTTTCCTACTACTATTATTCTTTTTCCCCCTGTTACTGATTTGGCACATGAATTGCACCAGAGCAGATACATAGCTTGTTTGTGCTTGTTGAACTTCCATGTGGTGAAAACATCAGAAATTGGAGTCAAAAGAGCTTGTGGAATCAGCCACCATCAAATCTTTAAGAAACATGGTTAGCAGCAAGACTCTGAATGTGCTGCAGCCAGTCTTTCAGGTATTTTATAAAATCTCCTTGTAGCACCTCTTTGTAAAGCTGCTCTCAGATAGGTCTCAGAGGGACGTACACGCTGATATCTACACATCAAATAATGAATACAGTCCAGTGCCATAGTAAGTAATTAGTCAGAGTAAAACTTGACTGTTTTTAAAGTTGCCAACCCTGCAACACAGATGGCATTTCATGTACTTCTTGTCAACGGAGCAGATCAAGCAGACAGCAGAGCAAGCTACTCTCACTGCAGATGTAATTAATGAGTAGAGAGGGCTGCAGGTTGAGTATAGGAAGTTGGTTGAGTCTTGCTGTTTTAATAATGATTGGACTTACAATTTCTCATTGTGCAATAAAATCTGGACTCTTAATAGCTACATGTTAGATGAGAGAAGGGATGGCAGAGTCTTCTGGGAATTGCTAAGTAACTGTGCTGGTGCCTTTAGTAGTTAAAAACCAACTAAACACAAAAATCCTTCTCATCTTGTGGAGCTTTTCTGTTGATTCTGGTATGGTTGTTTATTTTTGTTTGGTTGGTTTTTTAAATTCCTCTTCTGCTCATTGTTTATTTTGGAAACAGACTAATTCAGCAATTTCTTTGTCTTTTACTGGGTTCATATTCTTTGTATTTTCTGAAAATACAATATAACTTCGAGTGAGCAAGTGCATTATCTCTGGTACATCTTGGTGTTTGCACTCCTTGTTTGTTAACTTGAAGTAGTGTATTATAGAGCCAAGTCCACTTGATCTTGGGCTGCAAAGCCTTGATATTGAATGAAATCTTATTTTCACTGAAGATTAATTAAAATCAAGGGAAAATACTAATCAGTAATGATTATCCAACTATTGGAAAGAGATTGTAACAGAATGAAGGCTCTGTTCTTGTGAGGCACTCAGCCCTCTCCCCATCAATGTTAATGAAAACACCCCTGCTGGGTAACATGACTCATGGTTAAAACCATTCTCCATGTATCTATTGTGCAGCTACCATTATACGGCATTCCTGCTTATCAGGCTTATCACAGTAAAAAAAGCCACCAAACCCAATACACAAATATATCTCAATAATAAAACAACACCACAACTTCAAGGAGGGAGAAACGGAGTTTGAAGTAGATTAAAACTGAATTACTGTACAAGAGTGTATTTCAGTCTGAAGCAGAGGGCCTGTCCAGGCTCTGTCTCCTTATTGATGCCTGGTGCAGGTAAAGCCATTTTGTTTAGTGCCTGGGTGCAAGTAGTGTGGCTGAGTAGGAGGGAGGGGGTTAATGCAGCTGTACTCTGCCAGGCCTCTTGCCTCAAATGGCAAACTCAAAGCATCTCTTGCACTGTTCCAACTTGTCAGGAAGAGGAATGTCGATGTTGAGACTGCCTCTTTTATTACAGGTTCTTCTGGAATCTTTATGCAGGTAGGCTCATAGTCTTGCTCAAAAGGCTGTCTAAAATGTTCAGAATTGTGGAAATTCTGACAGCTGTCCTGAGGTTAGAGAGCCTGCAGCTCATTATGCTAAGATATGTATTAATTGCTTGTGCAGTTGATGTCCTTGTAAGTGGTCTTAATATATTCCAGGGAAGTACTTTTAGAATTGTCTGTTTTTAGTCCTGAATGACAGAAGGAAGTTTGGGCAATTTAAAATTGTGTTACACAGACCAATTGCTTATTTACTTCAACAAGTAATCAAATAAATGTGTAAATCATACATGATTAATTGCCCTTGACAGATTGGTGATTTTTTTTCTCTGTGTGTGTGTATGAATTGTGGTTTGGTTTTTCTCTAGACAAAACATTAGCAGAAATTTGAACTTGTTGCTGAGTCTTAGACAAAGACTTGGTACTGAAATGAAAATCTGCCAATCCCTTTTCTTTAAAGAAATAAAAGCTGGAATTCTTCATGATGAGAAATGCAGTATCAGCATAATCAATCTAGCAGCACTGTGTTGTTGCTGAAAACATGCTTAAATCCCAAGCTGTACAGGTACTGTTTGTGAGTGAAACATCTTTCATATAGTTCTAAGATGAAATTACCTCTGAATGAATAGAATCTTCATTTATCTTCAAAACCTCTGTGCTACCAGTGAATCCACTCTTTCCACATTCTACAGCAAGAATTACATTATACCATTAGAGCAGTGCCATGATGCAGTATAAAATAGATTGTTTTGGAGAATGAACGTGGCTTTGCTATAAATTACATTCACAGGTACAGAGGAATTTGTTATTTTGTTTAAAATAGTCACAAATATAATTAAGATCTTAATTTATGTTAAACTACACATGTGGCCATTACCATAACTGGATTAGGAATTTAATCTGTCACTCAAGCAATGATACTGAACAGTTTTCATTTATAACCTTAGACACACTATTTCAGTTACAGGGACTGCAGCTGTTTGATATGAAAACTGAATTATTCTGTAGATTTGTTCATGGGTTTTAATTTTAAAATGTGTTCCTGCAATAAAGTAGAAAGTAACTCTTTAGTTGTCATCACATGCTGTCTGTTGTATGCTCATGAAATAACATAAAAATGAAAACAGAAAACGCGTTTCACTCTTTCTTCTTAACAGTATTGTGTGAGTGCCTTTAGAAGTGCTGCTGAATAAGAGATGGCTTGGAATGGCTCGTTCTTTATTAAAAACTAATCATGAATATATCTTCTTCAAATGAAGCCTGGTCTGTGCCATCTGAAAATAGTGTTCCTCATGTGGGGACGTAAATTGTGAACTATTTGAGTCTTGGCATAAGTAATTTCATTCTTGCCTCTGATCTCAGAAACTGCAATCTGGATATGATTTACTTCAAGTTGTAACTCATTTTTAATGAGTGTATGTGTTTGCTCATATGTGTTTTTCTGGGAGGGAACTGTAGGGGAAGAGGAGAGCATTGTCATGGAGCTCTGACAGGGTGATTTGCTGCCCGATACGTGTCGTGTGTCCAACTGACAGTGTCCAAACAGCCCTTCCTTAGCTGGGCAGGGCAAGGAGGAAGGGAGAGCAAGAGTAAAAATCACACCTAAACCAATTAACTCTAGGGATAAATACAAAACTCCTCTCTGCCTGCTCCTATGCCTTCCCATTGTATTTTACGCAGTCACTTTCCATACTTGTCATCAGAGGCAGACACAATGGCACCCTTTGCTTGCATTGTTCCGAGGGTGGCAGCAGCAGCGGAGATGAGAATGTCAGTCGTGTGAGAAGAGGAGGGAGGGGAGGGAGGAGGAAGGGAAGGGTGGGGTGAGTTGTCCTGTGTCTGGGTGAGGTTTCTGGGCTCTGGGCTTTTGAACTGTGCCAAATCAGCACAGAGGTGATTGCTCTGAGTATTTTTTTACATAATTGAAACCCAGCAGCCTACTTACATTTTGAATTTTAAATTGGGTGGGCTATAAGAAAAAGCAAGCCTTATGTGGATTGTGTCCTTTAAGCAATGCTGTTGTAAATATACTCCATAATTCTGGCAGGAGGTGTCACCTGCCATGATTGAAATGAACGATAGGCATAAGATGTTTGATAAATTTTGTAACAAGTGTCGCCTCAAAGCTTCCTATCAGCCCTGTTCACATAGTTACCAGTACTTTGTTCTCTTGCAGCAAAAACACGAACTTGCTTCTTCCACCTGACTTTTAAAACAGAGTGGCTAACACTGTTCTCTGTGAGTAGAAGGCAGTGCAATACAAACCATAGTCCTGTGTGGATCAATATGCAGTGGGGCAGGAAAGGCACTGAGAAGCTTCTCCATACTTTTCTTCAATTCATTGTCCACAACTCTATAACAGTAAATATTGGGACGGTAGGGAAGGACATAAATAATTCATCTGGTTGCATCTCTTTGCCTCTCTCTTATCCCTTTCTCCTCATGGATGTGCAGAAACCCTCCATCTCTGTCTACAGCAGTCTCCCATTAAAAAACAGGTGCACAGCGGCAGTAGCAGCACTGTAGACTCGATGGTTTCAGTCTGGAAAAAGAGAGGTAACGTTGCTAAAAATGTATTTTTCACATTTCTTCCTTCCCTTTCTGGGTGCCAGGTAATGCGACAGGTAGAGAGGCTGGAAAGAGTGTGAGAGAGGAGACTGTTAGCCTGTGGGAAAGAGGCAGAGAGCATGTGTAGGAGAGAAGCTGACAGACCCTGTTTAGCCAAATTTTTATTTTTTAATGTCTTTATCTGTTTCTTACATTAACCTCAGCCAAAGAAAGGACACACTTTGTTCCGGAAATAACTTTACGTACATGTTTGTAGCAGACATATTAACCATAAGCTGCTGAACTGGACAGTTGTCCAGCCATCTGCCTCAGCCACTGACCAATGTCAATACTGCACAAGAAATATGACCCCAGTTTTTAAAATTACCGAAATGCAAATAATCAGTGGAATATATGGATGAAGAAGGCACTCTTGCTCATACCAGGGGAATAAACTCAGTTATTTCCTGTCTGAGATTTCATTATTCTTGTTTTATGCTCCATTAACTAGTAATTATTCATTGCTTTTAAAAGCCTGAGAATTTTAGTTTGATGTCCTTCAGTTGTAGTGAATTCTATATATTTATGCTCTAAGGATGTTTCCTTTATTTCTGTAAGTTTGTTGGGCAGTCATCTTGTGATCTTCTGTAACACGGGCAAGGGTAAATAAGAGTGTTAATTGCTCCTCTTTATGAATTGATCTAAATAGTTAACTCTTTGGAGAGGTGTTAAGCATA
>VZTD01004103.1:78182-212133 GCA_013397725.1 Rhagologus leucostigma
AGTTTACCCTTTCCAGCAAGAATTCAGTTCTATTACCCTGCTCAGAGTTTGTTTGGAAGAGTTGTTTTCAAAGTATCAATAAACTTTTTCAGTGAATATCTTTACAGTTACTTTGGACCAGAAGACTTTAGATGGAGAAATGCGTACTAGTTTTACTACAGACACAAGAGCTATTTTTTTTCTCCTCTTCTGAAGAATTGCAGCTGCTGTAGTATTATTGCATGAGAATCCTGCTGGAGGAGATCCAGGTTGAGGCCTATAGTAGTCACTCTCTTTGTTCTTTGGTTATACGCTTTTTTTTCCAGAGGAGAAGAGAGCTGGAAATTTAATGCTGTTATTTGGAATTACAGGCATCTTTACAAGGTAGAACAGGCTGTGCTTAGTTAAATGTCTTGTTTTGCTGTTAGTGCCTTGCTTGCCATTTTTAGGTGAATTTTCACAAGGGTGTCATTAACTGGCTTGTGTGTTATTGGAATTCAGCTGGCCCCTTTCAGTCCTTTTTTTAAGTTGATCAGCCAAATTTATGATGTTAACAATAATCTCTGATGTACTAGAATAAGCCTGGGCCCTTGATCTTTCAGACTGCTCAGCTTTTGATGCTGTGTCTTTGAAGGAGTGTTGATATCTTCATAAATCTCAGCAAAACTGCACTGGGGTGGTTTCAGCCTTCCATCTCTTGCCCAAAAGCACTCAGAGGAGCTGAGCACACTCCCATTTGCTCACAGGAAAAGATTTCTTTCACAGGAAAAGCAAGGGTAACTTGCCTGCTCAAACTGTGTATGTGAGGTACCCGAAGGGAAACAAGATGTTCTGAGCTGAAGTAATCGGCGTTCCATGGCATCTTTTATCAGAGTTGGAAGCCATGGTGGTCTGATACCATCTGCACACCAAATGTGCTGGTTCTTGACATTCTGCGTGAGTGGTCAAAAGGGGAACAAATCCTCCCTTGATCACTGGGCAAAAGCATGTAATGAGATAAAGACTCAGAGAAATTGCTGCTTTGTCCTATGTTCTCTCTCTAGGATTTCTTTGGTCTGTTGCAATTTCAACTATTTTGGTAATAGTTCATGCCACTTACTGTCTAACATCAGTTATTGTCTAATATCTAGCATATCTAGGTGAATGCATCAGAAAAAAAATTCAAGGTTTTCTGGCAATGGATATTTATAGGAATGCATTGGTCATGATCCTTGTCCATGTTTTTTTTCTAAAAGAAACCATGATTTCCATAAATATGGAATGCATTCACTTGAAAAGTCAAAACCACCTCTGTTGTTAATGCTCATAATTTCCAAAGCCTGTCAGTTGCATCAATGAAAGAATGTAAGTACTCATAGTAATGCAAATTGCAAGGCTTATTTCTTAGGCTGAGCCCTCCTAGTTTGGGATAATACTATCTTCTTTTACTGATTCACGTGAAGTTTTTAGTTGTCTTGAAGGGTGTCCAGTGGACTATTAGTTTAAGCTGAAGCAAGAAGTAGATACTGGCCTACTTCTCTAGTTAATGATTAGTTAAGCAGTGTAGATCCAAAAAGGATTAAATTTGTCTTGTATTGTGGACCTTTCCTTCATTTTGCTGCAGAACATTATGTAAGGAGCACTTAAAATTGAATAGGTCATATTTTGGATACAAGTTACAGCTCATAATAGACGCACATACTGGTCTTTTTGTTCCCTGGGCTTCTATCTTTTTAAAGACGTAGTAGCTGGGGTGTTTTAAAAATTCTTTTCTTAGGTTGATTGTATTTTTTATTTAGGTTATACTATTAATATTACATACTATATTACATATTTAGGTTTATTTCATCACTCATCTTAAATCCAGTCCTAAATATAGACAAAGACTGAAGTGGAACAGGTCTTGGCATGGGGATGCTGAAGGGCGTTGCTGGAAGAAGCTTTGTAAAGCTGCTGAAGGGGCAGCTCCAGTAGTCAGTGGTCACTGTTTCAGAGCCTCACAAGAAGACTGATGTGGTAAATGCAGAACTGGATGGGTTTATCCAGTTTTAAGCCTGAATCATTCTTCAGTTACTCAATCTCAGTCCTCGTCTCCCATTTAATGAAGCATTTATCAGAATTGAAGATGACTGTTCCAAGGAAGTTTTCTCAGGTTTTTGGTTTGGTGTTTACTTTAGAATCTTATTAAATTTTTTTTCTTTTTGATTTTTTTAACTGAGGGTAGACTGAATGATTTCTAACATTACTAGAATCTGTGCTCTTATTATGAAGAGTAGCAAACATTTTTATGTAGTTAATATTTATTGCCATAATAGAGCTCAAATCTAGTTCATCCTTATCTCTCCTCTTTTCTTTACAAAGTTCAAAAAGGCACATGGACCCAGCGTGTTTGCATTTTTGAAATTACAAAATGTCAGCGTATTCTCAATCCCCTTTGTACTAGGCCAGAGACTGAGGTGGAATTTCCCTTCCAGGTAATAAGAGTTGATATTCCTTGGTCTGTGGACATTTATTGAGGAGAAGGAGAGAAAGAAAGGTCTGACGTGATGAAAACTAGTGTAAACTCTAAAAACTGAAAAGATTTTGAGAGTCACTAACTATTTTTTGTAGAAACCTTGTGTTACGTAGGAGCCTATGTACAATACAGTATACAGTAGGCAATAATCTGAAGCAACTTGTGTAACCTAAGTGTTCTGTGCAAGCATGTCTCGTTTTTGATACGCTGATATGAAAAAGTAAAAATAGTTCTCTGATTCACCTTCTTTTCCTTAAACGTGTCTCTGCACTTGCGAGCTTTTCACTTATTCATGTGTTGCCCTAATTCCAGTGCAATTCAGACTTTCTTTTTCTTCTAAACTTGCAGTCTGAATAGTACATGGCAGTTACAAAATTCATCTCTGCAGAATTGCAGAGTTAATTTAGTGCCTTACTGTGAAAGAAATTAATTTGGTAAGCCTAGACCAGTGATGAAATTCTTTGGAGCTGTTGTTTGGTGCCATCTGTTCCAGTGCAGCACAGTACTGTTGAGAATATGGTGTTAGCTACTGGTGGAGCTTTCAGAAGAATGAAGTCTGTGTACCAGTTGAGTTGGTGTATATTTTTGGTGTCCAGCAGTGGCCTAGGAGCATGTATGTGATCTAAACCAAAGTCCGCGTTCTTGTCTCTTAACTGTTTCCGAAGAAGTTACATATAAAACCCCAGCTGGGGCAGGAAACGTGGTGCATGTAACAGCAGCTGGAGCAGCACGGACATTGCCAGGTCCTGGAGAGCCAGCAGGCAGAGGAAGAGATCTAGGACAGACCAATGCCTTAAATTACTTAAATTACTGAAGAACTAGTCCTTTGGGTATTCTTACTGTTTGTATGGAGTTTGTGGTAGCAAGACAGCAAAATCCTCAATTTTTCATGTATTCTGATGGGAGCACAGACTTGCTGAGTGACGTGCTGTCAAATGTGGCCAGTGCCTTGTATTTTTTAATGTGTGATGGCTGCATCCTTAAGCAGTATTAGAGGTTCTATTTGGGATGAAACACTCTGGAGACCAATTTCTTGCTAAACAGTGCAGGACCTGAAGTATTTGGCTTACATTGACCATGACTACTACCCTCTACTTACATATCTGTCTATGTCTCTCTCTGTATGTGTATGTATAGTAATTGGCTTCCTAACAGAGCTTTGAGTTAGTTACGCTGAGGAAGTCAAAAGATGTAGAAATCCACATTTCTGATGTATTTTGTAGAGCCTTCACAGTTCTGAGGTGGGCTCTTGTCAGCTGTAATGCATGTCTTGTGAAGCAGTTTGTGACCATAGTTTCTGTCTTTAAATTGAGATTTGATTCCAGTCAGGTCATCTAAACATGCAAGAGCCAAATATCATAATGGACTGTGCAATTCTTCAGTTTGGTGGGAAAAGGACCAAAGTTTTTGGCTTTTTTTCCCTGGATTGGGTTAGAGTTTGGAAATAAATGCCTTGAAGAGCAGAGGTGAGATGAGAGGAGCTGTTGGGGTTATTTTTGTTTCCTTGATGCTACAGAAACCACCCTAAAAACTTAGCTAAAAAGTTAGGAACAGGGCTGATAACAGTGTTAGTTCATGACTTAAGGTCTCATCTGGTGCAGAGATGAGCAAATCTTAAGGTTGAGGTTTAGCTTGCTTTCGTGGGTGTGATTAGAGTCTGAGCAGCTAAAGCTGTGAGAGTGCAGTTTACTGCCGGATCCTGCAATCTGAAGAGCAGGGAGGAGGTTTGTGTAGAAAGTGCTGTGTTACAGCAGCATTTTTCTTCAAGGTTGGAGCCTTGTTGCTGTAGGCCTTTTTTACCTCAAGTCACGCTGTATAAATGGGCAATAGAATAATGTTTGAATCTGGAATTGTGACCTGTCTAATTGCAGAGACAAAATGAATGATAGGACTTAGCTGAGTTGTGAGAGTCTCTAGAGATTAAGACATTCTGTATTTGCCCTGTTCTGTCCAAACTGCAAATATTTTTCTTGACATTTTGGTATTTCAACAGAAACAGCCTATGGATTTTGTGGTAGTGGCAGGTGCTGACAGAAATTGTTAGCCTACTGAGGATGCTTTGAATCTAAGAACACAGATAGAAGGAAACGGTAAATCGATCACTTATGCTCTCCATGAATCCCATAAATTAAAAATAATACTTTGTCCCAAACCAGACTTGTGCTCTGACAGTATCATAGAGCAAAACTTCTGGCAGCTATTGTAATTATAATATGGGAAGGTGCCATATGTGTTTGCCATGTTACACAACATGAACTTGACTAGCCAGCTTTAGCCAGAAGAAATGAGTACTGTGGTTTTCAAAAGGGGCAAAATGTCACTTGATTTTGTACACCCACCGCACTAATTGTGTCTGTCAGATACTGATTGCTTCTTTGCCCATCTTGAAAAAACAGTAAGAATAGATGAAACTGCATTAGAAGAATTCCAGTCAGTGATTGAATGAGAAACAGTTGTCTAATGAAGTTAAAATCCCTTTGTTTTTCTTTTACTAACCTTCTTCTTTCTTCCTAAAAGCAGTGTGCAGGGAACTATACTTCGTAAGTGTGTGCTAGGAACTAGCTAACACAGTCAAATGTATTGAGAACACCACATTTGTTTGTCACTGCTTTTCAAATGCGACTCTTTGTTTCCAGGCCTTTTTGCAAATGTGCAATCTGCCAATCCGGGTGATTTGCAGGGCAAATGCCGAGTACATGTCCCCATCTGGTAAGTGTGGCCTTCATTTAGATTACTGTGTTATACCTCCATTTTGATACCATGGCAACTACGCCTTGTCTTGCTGATAACAGTCGGGCAGTGCTACTGTGTTTTGTGTTGCCTTTCCCCCTTGCTCTCCAGTGCAGTTTCTCCTCTGCAAACAATCAAAGCAGTGAAATGCAAAGTAACATTGGCACAATGTGTAACAGTACCTGTATAAAGTGTTCAGACAGTTCAGTGCCTGGTGGAAACCTTGTTTCAAATGTCCTAAAGCAGAAAGACGTATGTGTCCGAAAGTGGCTTTATTCTGCAGCCAGGGAATATTCTAGGAAATGCTGTTATATTTTCCTATTACTGGAGTGAAACAATACTGGAGAAAGATTCTCTTTTGCTACCCTGTGTGGGAGTTGATTGCCAGGATGTTGATACAGGAGACCATAAGGGTGCATTGCCACTATCAAGGGTGACAGGTGATTTTAAATCTTCCTCAGATCCATGAGACTGCCTGGAAAAAAATCCAAACCCACCACCAAAAAGTTAAGTATTAGAAGGGTACACAGCCTGTTTTTGTTGGAGATGACTGCCTGAAAATGCCTAGATGCCAGCTTCAGAAGTGTGCCTAAAAATCAGAAAGAATTACAGAATGCAGGGTGCAGAAGTCCAGCGATCCTCGCACTCTGTCCCAGATTTCTGTTGTGTGAGGAGGTCCATATTTACTGATTACCTGGCTCTGGCTGATGACTGCCATATGGAAGTGCCTGTCAGTATATGTTTGCCAGCTATATGGGTTCTACTGCTGCTACTGATATTTTTGCTTAAAGCAGTGAAATGAGGCTATATAGAAAAAACCCCCAAAACAACAGTTGCTTGGCAGGAGTGAAAAGCCAGCAAAATATGCAGGTATATGAATTATTTGTTAGTAAATAGAGCTTTGAAATGCTGAATCCAGGCACACAGGAGCATCTTGCAGGTGAAGGACTAAGACTGGTGATAGTTACATGCTATGGCTTCTCTGCCATTCACGCCTCATGTCCACACTTGCTGGCATCTAGTGTTGTAATTTAGGTCTGAACACTTCCTTCTTCTAAAAACAAAGAGCACAAGAGGGAAAATGATACTGCTTCAATTTTAAGTGTAGGCAGAATTACATGTATTCTTTTTGCCCTTACTCCTGGAGTCCTTTACTATTTTTACTCACTTTTACTCACTTACCTCGTTTCCTTTCTTTATATTGGTTTATGATAATTCAGAGAAGGTTTGCATTTGTTCCCTTCTCTCTCCCCACCACCCTCTGTCTCGTTACTACAATACATTTCTCCTTTTACAGGCAAGGTACCCTTTATTCATGTGGGAAATCAAGTAGTATCTGAACTTGGGCCCATAGTCCAGTTTGTAAAAGCCAAGGTAATAGTACATTGTTTTCATTAATAAGTGAGTGTTAATCCTGCTTAGCATTGTGCTGATTTAGTGTGCTTTTCTGGAATGTTACTGAATTTGTTAAAACAGTATAGGAAAATAGTGTTGTTTTAAAAGAAAGATATCGTGGAACAGGAGATTGTGAGATGAAAATGTTTTTCTTTGTCATTTCCTCAAATTCTGCAAGTAAATTCTATGCAGGATAGCTGCATACCAGTGCAAATTTCTGAGACTGTTTTTCTACATGCTTTGTCTCTGGGTCTTGGAGGTCTTAAACCCAGAATTGACTGTTTTAAATCCTGAAGTGTCAGATACTGTTCAAATTTGCCTTTATTCTCCCACTCCCCCAGCCCTCCCCTCTATTTTAAAAAGTGCCATGTTTTCACTGAGAAGTTGAATCTGTATCACAGATGTAAATTTGTGTTTACTTCTTGCTGTAGAGATACACTAACCAGAAGGCTGTGTGCTCATAGTGTGTTCATCTATAACTGATAATAAATTTCTTGCAGGTTATCTTAGATTTCTTATAGATTAGATTAGTTACATGATGATGATTTGGTTTTAATCCTAAAGGATACTGTATGTAAAAATTGTGTATCTAATTTGTTACTGAACTATGTAAGAGATGAGGATCTGAGCCAAAGCTCATTGACTTTAAAGGTCCTTGGGTCATGTGTTGCTGAATATTCCAATACCCGTTCTTACATGTATGTCTTTTTTCTTTTCCGCATTAGGGCCATTCTCTGAGTGATGGATTGGATGAAGTCCAAAAAGCTGAGATGAAAGCCTACATGGAATTGGTCAATAATATGCTCTTGACAGCAGAGGTACAGCAAACCCTAGTAACTCCACGCACTTACATAAGTGACTGTAGGCAAGAAAGCTTTAGGATTTTTCCCCATAGTGGAAATACTGCTGTTCTTAGATTAGGTTGTCAACTTTTGAGGTGAAAGGAAACAGGAATAAATTCTCTTACACTGTGGATTGCTTGCTGACATATTTTTGTAGCCACATGTGATACCCCTCACCTGTCTGAAGTCCGTCACACAGCTGTAGAAGTAACTGACCAGAAAATGCCAGTGGTTCCTGGGGTCCTACCCTACCCCCTGGCTGGTCAGGCACCCCGCTGTCACTGTCCCCATGTGCACGCTGTGCGTGGTGGGAGGCTGGGATCCTCTGGTGCGCATCCGTGGCCAGTTCTGGGGGCGCAGTCCCGGTGTGGGAGCAGTGTTGGAAGCGCTGGGAAGATGCAGGTGGCTGAGGAGCTGAGGGCTGGTCACCTGTGCCTTGAGTTTGGTGTGGTGTGGGCAACAGGAGCAGGCTTTTACTCTCAGCGTGGTTTTGGTGCTGGTGAAGTAAGGACTAGCAACTGGGCTTTTGCCTTCCAGTTCTAATTTCTTTTGTACGTCAAAGGTCTAAGAGAAGAAATGAAATGGAAATTTTAATCTAATTTAGAAAAGAAAATTCTACTAGTGAAAAATGATTGTCTCTGTATTCTCCTTTATTAGGAAGTTTCAGTAAGTGTTCTTTCTTTTCCTAGCTTTATCTCCAGTGGTGTGATGATGTTACAGTAGAGGAGGTGAGTGGTTCCGCAGCATTTATCTTAATTAAAATTTAATGAGAAAACACTTTTGCTCACAACTGCAAGTCCCTACTCATAAATGAAACATGGGGGTTTATACCATTAATGATAAAGTCTTTTCACTTTAATTTCACTTGCATACACATTTTAGGGAAGCTGTGTTACTGGAGCAGCTGACTGCAGAATAGATACAGGCTTTGTATATGTTTCTGAAATAATAGCTTTAAAACAGTTATGCTGCAGACTACGGATTCTGTGCAAATAGTTACAGCATACACACAACTGCCTATCTCTTCTGCAGCTCCCTTTCTGAGAGGAATGTTTAAATATTAGCTCTTTTGTTCAAGAGGTATATGTATTTTCTTGTGTTATAACACAGTACCTTTCTGTTTTTAAACAAAGATTACTCACCCAAGGTATGGCTCTCCTTATCCGTGGCCTCTTAACCGCATTTTGTCCTATCAGAAGCAGTGGGAGGTTAGGCGAAAGATGAAAGCCATCGGATGGGCTGGAAAGACACTCGAACAGGTCAGTATGAAAAGTGAACCTGATTCTTTACCCTGTTTTCCTTTTGCTTTCTTTTTTTTTTTTTTTTTTTTTCTTGTAATAGGCTTTGGAGAGTAGCACGTTCCTGAAACAGATGTAATAAAATGTATTTTCTTTTCTTAAAACATTATCTAGACTGATCATGCTTTTTTTTTTTCCTTTTTTTTGGTTTTTTTTGCTGATAATTGCCTTCGGCAGCAGTAAATCTTAAATTATGTGCAACCTGATGGAGTGGGAGGAAGGATGTTTTGCCACAAGTATACAACTCTGTCAGTGTTAGTTTAGGCCATAGTCCTGAAAATAGGTTGTAAGTTCTCTGCCCTGCTTCCTGTATGATGCTAATAGGCACTCTCTGTGGGACTGTGGAAGCTTGTGAAGTTTGTCAGTACCTTTCATTAAGCTTAGTTATAAATGTTATGGGAAGCACTTAATCAGAATTGCCTTACATCAAATGTTAGATTAAGTAACACTTAGCTACCTGCCTGCTGTGTAAGTTTGACTCACTTTAACAGCTTTTGATATTCCAGCACGTTATATTCCTTGTTCCCACTGTCAGTGCAAATAGAATAAGGAGGTTATTTCTTGCAATGGTGTTATTTCCTGACAATATGGATCTTTCTTTCTTGTGTATTTTGCTAGGTGCTTGAAGATGTAGATCAGTGCTGTCATGCTCTCTCCCAGAGATTAGGAACACAACCATATTTCTTCAATAAGCAGTAAGTTACTCTTCATTGAAATATTGCATCCAGCAATATGAGATATAGATATATACCCACATACATACAAATGTATATATATAAAACTATTTTATTTTAATGCTGTGTGATTAGTTGCAGAAATACAAATGTGTGACTGGAATCTAAATGTGAAATTTCAGGAATAAGTATTTAAAGGTTTTAAAGGGAAAGCTTCTGTAAGTTTGTTGTATTTATGATTTAGTTTTATTCCTTCTTATCTTCTCTACAGATTCTACCACAACTTATGTAGGCTACAAATGTACATTTTTATACAGTTAGTTTCTTACTAAAAATGATACTTTTAAAGCTTTACTTGTATTTCTTGGGTAACATTCTCTACTAGAGGAGTGAATGTACATTGTGCCAACCTGATCAGGACAGCTTGTCTTAACACCAGGAGCTAATTCAGTTCTGAATGAACTGAATTAGCATGAGGGTGCCTGTGAGTTCTGAGAACTGGGGGAGAAGCTAGCTGGTCCACAAAGAACCAGATGCAAAATGAAAACCAAGATTCACATTGCCAGGAGAGAAAAAGGAAATGACCTGACCTCCATGGAATGTCATCTGCTCTCACCAGTTTCTTTCAATTGCAGTGCGCTCTTTAACATTTTTTTCTCTCCAATAATTCAGTATTTTTGAAATATTATGGACTTAAATAACATCACATTAGCTCCCTCTTGTCTCCTGTGCATAGATCCAGACCTGAGCATTTCTAGACTGATTTCAGCTTACTACGTTTGGACAGGGAGATGTCTTCAAATGGCAGCATTTGGTTACTTTTCTGCCTTGTGTCTTTGCCCCTTAATCTGTTCAAAGTTGAGACTACATGGGTAGTGTTAATTCAGAGGATAGAGAAATATGCCTTATAGAAGATAAGGATAGAGAAATATGCCTTATAGAAGATGATTTTAAATTGCATCTTCTCCTATGATTATTAAGCATAGTATCTCTTAAATTTTGTTTCTATATTTCTAAAGAATTGTAACTTGGGGATTTTGAGTTGGTTGGTTGTTAACCAGGCTCTTTTGGTACAGTTTCAACCTTTAAACTTTTTAGCTCTGTGAAATATTACTAAAAAAGAATGTGGTTTTAGTCCAGTATTTTTCAGTCTGTGATTTCTGGGAGTCTTTGGGAGGTAAATAAGAAAAGCAGCCTGTTGCTGGCAGATTAAAGTTTGTTATGCAGGGGTCCATATCTCTGCTGGAGAGTGCTTAGTGATCCAAAAATAAAAAGGCAAAAAATTGTATCATTTAGGAAATCTTCATGCTGCCTACCTTGAACACTAGTAAAGGCGGACTCTGAAGTTATTAATATATTTGGAAAAAAAAAAGGAATTATTTGCACATGGACTTATATACATGGACTACTTTAAGGTCCAAGGTGACAATTCAGAAGGGTCATACCTAAAATAAGGTAGGACTGAAAACATTCCCAAAATATCTGTTTTCTTCTGTGTAGTCCCCTTTCAGAAAACAGATGTTTCCAGCTGCTGCCACCATGGAGCTCCCTTTCTTGTTGGTTGAATATTTCCTAACTATTGCAGAGCACAAAAAAAAGGAATGGGAGTCTTAAGCTTCCACTCTTCGTTTTTTTTCCGTTGTGAGATAATAGTTGGGTTTTTTTAATAGACATCTGCAGAACAAAAAGAAGAGCCCCAAAACACCTGATAAGCATTTGCCCTTGTTATAGGACTTAAAGGTGGAGCATGGTTTGAAACTAGATCAGTAACTCTGTCTGATCTAAGAGATGTTATTTCCCCATTTCCAAGCTCCCTAAAACAAGGAAAATGCCATACTGAGAACAAGCAGGGTTCGTAATATATCCAGTACACAGATTTCATGTATTTGGTTTAGTGTTGCTTGATTTCATCCCAATTCTTAGACTGCATGGCTATCTAAATGTTACTCAGAACAGCAGGGCTTTTCTTGATCAGGACTTGCCTTCCAAAATACCCGTTCTTTTTTTCTGTCTGCTTTTACAGACCAACTGAATTAGATGCTCTGGTGTTTGGACATCTGTTCACAATCCTTACTACTCAACTAATCACTGATGAACTCTCTGAAAAAGTGAAGAACTACAGTAATCTCACAGCATTTTGTCGGCGAATAGAGCAGCAGTATTTTGAGGGTCATGAGAAAGACAGCTCTACAATTGCAGCCCGATCTTCCAAGAGGTCCTTGCTGAGATGAGCGTGGTGCTTGGGGTGGATCATGTTGCAGTTTTGGGTTTATCACTGTTCAATAAATTGATTTTGAGAATGGAAATGTGTGTTAGCTCTTTGCTAACAGCTGCCAAATCATTCTGGAGCAAGAAAAAAACATTAAATACAGTTTTTGTGTTGTAGAATATACTGTGCACATTTAAGCTGAAATGTCTGTATGAGCGTTTCCATTTTAATAGCCTGTATGCCACTTACTGTAAAGTGACCTTGGAAAAATATTGTATCTGTTTCAAAAAAATAAAACACCAAAAGTTTCTCTCTGATCTTTCTAAATGCCTTTTTTACTGAATTTAATGTCTGTGTAGTTCATGAGTGGGATCCTTTTGACAAGACACTTGGAAGAAAGTCGTAAACTAGTTAGAATTATTAGACTGGGAATGAAAGGACTCATTAGAGAGCTTAAAGTTTGTCTGCCTCAGCTAAAACTTACTCAGAAATTGGGTGAAAAATGTGTCTTGGAGCTCTGTAGCACACAACTCATGTCATGTTAGTCAGTTCCTATTTTTGTGTCAAAGTAGCTTCTGGCTCTCAGTCCTTCATCTTGTGTATGTCGTGCCTCTGCTTTTATTTCTCATTCACCTCTGGTTTTTTGATTATAATTTTTTGCTTTCTGTAATTTCCCAGTTTTAATCCCCAGCTTTTATTTAAGAAAAATGTCCTGCTATTTATTTAAGAAATTAATTTGCTAGGTAAGTGTCTGCCTCCCTGTTTCCACTTCCAGTATGTTAACATTGCTTCTGAATTTTCATGTACTAGATGTGGTTCTCGTAGAAAAAGGACTTACGATGAGTCTGTGGCTGGCATGTCTCGGTCCTTCTGCCTCTGTGTTATCCTTGGTACATGTAGCCACAATGATACAGAAGTAAACAAAGAAATATCATTGTGGTGCTCCAAAAACCCTGGCAACACTGAACTTCTCAAGGGAGAATTGTGTGTAGGCAAGGACTGATCTGACTAGTATTATTTTGAGTGCGTTAAATGGTACTGCTCTGTTCTGCTCTGTCAGTTGTACTTGATGCTTTTCCAAAAGTACCAGCAACTCCACGAACAGGCTGGTGGCAAAAGCAAACCTTGTGCATGCATGAAGTCATGGGCACAACTGGGAACCAGCTCACGCTGTTTGGCTTGTTGGAACCGTTGTGTTCTTACTTTGAGATACGTTCTTTTGACTCTATGCTTCAGTGTCAAAACACTTAATGGCTTGAACTGGTTATACAATGGTCATGGGGTTTTTGCTGCCATTTCCTTCTCTCTTGAAAACTGAGCTGAAAGCAGCTGCATGCCTTGGACTGGCTGGGTCTCCCATGACAGGTTCATGAACCACTCCTGCTTACTCACTGCTTTTCTGGAGGGCCACTCTTGCCAGCTGGACTGGAAAATGGAGCTGAATTCTTACTGCCTGTTTTTTGATATAAAAGTCCTGAGTCCTACTGCAGTCAAATCCACTACATATCAGTGTGTAAGGGTGTCTTGGTCTTTCATCAAACCACTCTTGCCAGGAGAGGTAAATTGCCCTTATCCTGCATTTCAGTCTTAAAATTTCATGTCTCTACATTGAATACCTTTTCAAACTAAACACCATCAGCTCTTGACTGCTTAGTGACCATTTCCACTGTCAAAGCAGTTGGTAGCTGAGAACCCAGATACTTCTTTCAAACTTGCTTTTCTGCATTAATTTAACTCCTGAAAAAAACCTGGAAAATAATTTGTTGTGTGTTGGTGGGTAGGTGTGTTGTTTTTTTTTTTTTTTTTAAAGTTTGGAGAGAACACTGTGATACATGCTACTGTGAGCACTCATAAAGTTAGCGTGTCACTGGGGTGGGGAAATCCTATGTGAAATCTCAAGTATCTTAATCCAAAGTAATTAAACTGGTCTTTTACCCTCCTGCTATTTGCAAAGCACCATTCATGAGGGAAGATTTTAAGCTAGCTTCTGTTGTTTTAGCAGTCCTGCTACCAGTAGACTGAACTACAGGACTAACTTACTTAATGGATTGCTAAACCTACCTATTAATTTTTATGCAGTCTGAAAATGTGCAAGTGGGCATGTGTTCCTCCTCTTTCAAGGCTGCAGTGGCCATTAGCCACCTTGGAACCAAATTTCAGCAATTGCTTTGAAACAGCATTGAATGAAACATTTTATATTCTGGTAAGGTGAGGCAGAGGAAGCTCTGGTAATACAACACGTTGAATGCTGACCAGCAAGTTATTGCAAATTTTGTGCAGTAACATACAGTGGGCTTTATAAGTTCAGAGTAGTAAAAACCCCACAGAGTGATATGCACTAACGTGCTTTGAATGTCTCATCTAGAAAATAAATGCCGTGGAAGTGGTTCGGCAAAAGATACTGATCTCTTGCAAACAAAGTTTGTGTAAATCCACCTGAGCTACTCAGACTCCACTTAACAATACAGAGACAAGCAAATCATATTGAGTTTTCAATACTGAAGTGAGAGGACAAGCAGAGACTGAGCTCTCAAGTTACACTGAAGTTTCTGAAAGTTTAACCACCCCTCATTCTTTGTGTGTGACTTTGATAATTTCATTTAAATGGAAAAGAGCATTCCTTACTTCCTTGACTGAAGAAGATTCTTTCTGTATGGCATGTTTGCTGCAGGGCTGGTTTGTAGTTCAGGCTGCACCTCATTCTAGGTGATAGCTAAACTTAGAAGGAAAATCTTGGCTTTGCTACCCGTGTTGAAAATAGCTATTAAAATGCTAGCCAAAAGACATACTTTGTACTTCACATAAATACAAGAAACCATTATGCTTTTTAAAGTGACATTGGTAGCATGACAAGTGCTGTGGAGCAGACTGGGCTGAGCTCCAAGGACCAACGCTCGCTTGGCAAGCCATGCTTTAATAAACTCAGTGAAGTTGCAATCCTACAGAGGACACTTACACTGATTGCTCCTGAAATGCTGTGCACAGTTCTGTAAAAAGAATGAGAAGTTTTAACAACACCAGCAATAAAACAAGTTAAGGGTGGAAAAAAAACCCAAGCCAACCCTAACCCCATAGCCTTTCTAGCAAGGGGATTGAGAAAGGACACTGACCTGCCTTCTCCAAGGTGAAGTAGCAAGGGCTTTCTGCTGGTCTAAGTGGCCCTGTAGTAGACAAGGCTGTGCATGTGCAGTCTGTGAGAATTTTACCCGTGGGTTGTGGGTGTTTCTAGAAGATCTCCCATGACTGAACTACAACTGCTGCACCAGGGACAGGAATCGGGCTAAGAAGACCTGTGGTTTGTTTCACATAGCAGGACAGTGGCCATGATGATTTTCTTTCCTAGCTTTTCAGGCTCAAAAATACAAAGTTCCTACAGGCTATTTTGAGTGAAGACAGATAGCTGGAACTTCGAAAGTTTCCCCAAATTAAGACAAAATTTAGGTTTCTAACAGAAATAATGTCAGGAGCACCATGGATTATTGTACACCTTCTGAATATGCCCCACCAGGAAGTGCAGGAGTTACTCCACCAAAACAGCACACAAAGTCACAAAAGCTCTCAGAGCTACAAGTGAATAGACATACCCGAGTCTGAGTTTGAGTACGAATCACTTGCCCATTGTGGTTTGCTTCTCACAGTCTTTTCATTCCACAAGTTAATAGCTTCATACGTAGGTGCTCAAGTTGGAAAGTAGCAGATACTTTCTTCACGTGATGGAGCTAAAACAATTGGGAAAGTCCTGGTGAAAACAGGACTGCTCCACCATGCCTAAAATGCTTCTTTGGGACTGTGGAATGGACTAATCTTGCTCAGCACAGATGCCCCTCAGCACAGTTACCTGCTCATGCCCTTGCTGGATTTTGGTGTCTGCTCCTATCAGAAATATGCATGGTGCCAGTTCCAGATGTGAAGGTCTCAGTTGCCGGGCCAGCACAGCACTGTACACACAGCTAAACTGTGGATCCTGTGTGCCCTGTGCCACTGCAAGTACGACACAGGAAAAGGAGCAATCACCCTGCTCCACCACAGGCTGTAGCAAACCAGCAGGTGATTTGAGAGTGGCCAGGATCTCAGCCACAGGCTAATTTATAGTATTGGACCATTGTTTCCAGCTGACAGTCCTTCCTGATCTTCTGGTTTTCCTGTCCCTCTTTGAAGCAAGTTCTCCTCGACTGGGTAGCCTCTTGATGCTGCCTTATATGATGTGATATTTATGATGTGATATGTGAGATTTCAAGAAAGGCACGTGAAGGGGCTTTGGTGGGAGCAGCTTTTGCTAGGATCTATCACTTTTCTTATATCGATATAAAAATTTTAGTATTGAGTGGTGTTAATGAGATATTAATCTGCTGTTTTCTCTGTCTTTTGTTTTATTTCTCCTTTTCCTCCCCAGGGAAAGAAAAATAACCTGGCAATCTCTTGCCTCTCAAATGTACTTAAAGCTCAGTGTTGTGGAAAAAAAGAGGCGAGCATAGCCCTACACATGGAGAATGCTGCTGAGCTGCACTTAATGATGCCTCTTAGGATCAGCTGTGCTGCTAGAAAACACTTCATTTCCTGTGGCTTTCTTTCTTTATAAGCAGAGTGCAGCTCCAATGGCTCTGACAACAATTAGCACCCACTTGTTCTGCAGGTTTGAAGTTTTTTGCATTAGTCAGGTTGAGAAATTCATGGTATTAATCATGACTGAAGTTGTTATTTATCACCTGCTGGGTGAGAAATAATAATTTTGGCACTACTGGGGCAGCAGGCCAGAAGTACCAAATTAAGTAAAACATCTAAACACCAGCAAGGATCATTTCTCTGATTAATGAATTGTTACAAAGAAAAACTGCTACTCGTTATCTGATCTTAGGATAAAAGTAGGAGTAGGAAGTAGAAAGCATTAGCAAAGTCAGGCTCTAGCCTGATGCAGTTTGAAACTTCCTGGCTGATCTCTCTTCTGTCATTCACTGACTAACTAACACGCACTCATCTGCTTCACAGGTTTGCGATACTTGGCTCACATCCCCAGTGCCAACTTCGTAAAAACCAGCATTTGGCGGGGAGCTTGAGGCCCGTTGTGTAACTGCCTCGAAAGAAATGAAAGACTTTAAGCTTCTAGGGCTTGTCTAGGCTGGAAGGTTTTGCCATAGGAACAGCTACCAGCCTGGCAAAATACCATCGTGTGAAGGCAATAACAGGCATGCAGGAAACAAAATCGGGGACATCAATAGAGTGAAGTTCACACCCAGGTAACTGTATCCATACTGGGGCCCTTAGGCACCTATGGGATTAAAAGGGCCCACAAATTACAGCTGCCTGATCAGATGTATCCCACATGTATCTCACATACAGGAAGGGTTGGCCTACACAGAAGTGGTTGCATTGAAATGAGGTCTGTGTGTGCTGCTAAAACCCCAAGCCACCAAATCACTGTGACACCACGTCCCCTCCCTGACAGACCATTGCGGGGAGCTGAGGAGCTACTGTGTAGCAGTGCCCACAGAAGTGCTAATTCCTGAGTTCATAAATGAGATGTAAAAATTGAGTGTTAGACCTTGACTATGGTTAAAGAACTGATCCTGGGAGAGAAGCACCACCTCTGAAAACACTGATTGTTGATTCTTTGCTTGTTGAGACTTACAAGAAAAAGTTTAAACAGTGAGAGCTTTAGAGACCCCTTTTGGCTCCAAGTAATTCATTATCTAGAAAGAAAGGATAGGCTTTTTCCATAGAGAGTATCAACCATTCCCGTCTATTGCTGCAGACCTCAAATTTGGTGCTAGTTGAGAAAAAGAACTTCGCACTGTTGACACAGATGGACTGCCATCCATGCCACACATGACGTCTGTGGCAGACAAAGTAACTCCTGTCTACAAGCTGGTGTGCTCAGAAGCTGACTTGAAACAATGAGCTGACATGAGAGGTCAACATGAACTCACCCCTCTCCTGACAGTAGCGCTGGGTTGACAGTAACCCAGTTTGTCAATAAAGATGTTTTTTGTAAGTAAGCTTTGTGTCACATAGATGTTTTCTCATCTAGATTTTTTTATGTGTAAAAGCTTATTCTACATTTAAGAAGAAAATTAGAGATCTTAGGCATGCAGGGCATGATGGTCACCTTCCCTACCAGCACTGCTCAAATCATCAGTCTTCCAGGGTCTGTGTTCTCAGTTCACATAGAAAGATTTGAAACAAGAATGAAAAAGATGGTCATTCATAGAAAATATAAGCAGCAGCAAAGGGCTTGTTGCAAACAAAAGACAATTTTCTGAGGCTAAGCAGGAAGTCACCAGAATGTATCTGAATGAACCTTGTAGGTACAGTGGGGAGGAACCAGTGCAGCTTAGCCATGACAAATTCTGTAGAGCTGCAAAGAAGACCAATCATCACCCAGCTGGTCTAGCCAAACTGTGGCATCGCCCAGTCCCCAGAGCATCTACCTCTTCCAAGGTTATCTTCTCTCAGCATGAATTTACACTTTCTATCACTTCTTGCTGCCAAAAATTTATCAACAGCAAGTCCACCTCCCTAGTCATACATCTCAGGTTTTCCCTGCCATACTCTCATGGCTGGTGACATCTCTCCCAACTTTTGGCTACAAAATACAATTTTGTCCAGGTTTCTTGACTTTGAAGGCATCTGTTTCTGATCACACCATTCTCTCACTGCTGACAACGACAGCTTTTTCACCAATGCACAGGATTTTTGCATGAGATTATCTTGCAGAAATTATCCTTTGTCTCTCAGTTGTTATCGCTCGACTGTTAGATTAAGAGCTAGCCACCTTCTGTTCTTGTCAAGACAGTGAAAACTTCTCTTCAGGTCCACTGCTGTGTCTAACTTAATTTCTGTAAATTCCTCCCCAAAATTCCTCTGCAGTTTTTATTGGCTCCTTTCCTCACAAGTGTGTAACACCTTGATCTACGATGCCTCCTAGCTAAGAAGTGTATAACTGAGATTACTGACTATCACCATGATCTCTTTCATTTGCAGCTTGAAGTCTGTGTCGTGGCATGTTTAAGGAACCAGTTGATGAAGATCAGTAGTTTGGGGGCATTATGGGAAGGGTAAGTTTTTATCTACTTCAATAAACTTCCCAGCATATTTTGTTGTAGGTTATAACATTTTGCAAAAGACAGGTAGGTTTCTGCATGTGTGTGTAAAGACCACAGGCCTGACCATGACTTGTGTATTACACGCACGTGTGCGTGCAAAGGTCTTGCTGGTATGCCAAAGCACATTTGAGGCAAAGCCCAAAACCACTGCTGTGGAAAAAGCTGCCCGTCATCTGATGGAAATGCTTTTGACACACACAGGACAGCTCCTGCAGACCTGTTTCTATGGAGGCACTTTCGTTTGGTTCAGTGCATCTTCCTGGGGCCCATCCTGCTGCCCCTTCTCCCTGATATCCTTTCATGACTCCTCTGCCCTTTCTGATGCTTCAGGGTCTTCCTGCACTGAGAAAAGGAAGGGGCCCACTCCTGGGAAAGGTTTTCACACCTGCGGACTTTATTCCTCCCTCTGCTTCGAAAGAGATTCCTCGTGCCAGTAAAAGCCCTTTAGAGCGACTGGAGAAATGAGCATGCTTTCAAGGATTTGTTTAGGCAAAGAGAGTCATCCTACAAGCTTACATCCTTCTGCTCTGTGTATCTATAGTGAGTCCAAAAGCTGCTGCCACAAGAAACACATTATGTTTCCAAAAAATTAAAATGCCTAAAATTTGCTTTCTAACTCAGTAATCACAAACAGTTCCAATAACAAGGTAATTGGTGTTAACTGGGATTTTTTTCAAGCTTGACAAAATTCAACATTGGAAAAACGAGAAGTCAGATTAAAACTCATACAGATAATGCAGGTCTCTCAAATTTCATTGGCATTTATGTCTTAGAACACTAAAACAATTATCAGTATAGTCATAAACTCTGATTTATTGAGAAGCAGGCTGAGAAAAGCTTGGAAGGGCAAGAAGCAGATTCTTCACTCCTGAGGGGGTTAAAAGTGCAAAATGCTTAAATGAGGCTTCCAAAAGAGGAAAAACTAGTAGCAGTAAGAGAATGGAGTTCCCTTCCAGTCCTTAGCTCAGTGATTTTGTCAGTGCATTGTCCTCCTCACCGCAGTGATTTGGAGCCATCTCTTGCAATGAAGCCAACAGAAACTATTTGATGCATCTTATTTGGAATGCCACTGATCTGCAATCAAAAGAGTGATTTCTAGCTGAAGATTATGAAATACTTGGTGAATTTAACCAAGTGGATGAGTCACACAGAAAAACCTGCCTGACATATGAGTAAGTCAAGCCACAGCAGTTGCAAGTAATTTGTCCCAAATGTGAGCAGGGCAAAATCTAGAGCGGGAGGCTGAAGGCTGGTTTCCCAGCTCCACGCTCTAAGCACCACACTGCATTCTTTGCTGCTTTTTTAACCACAACAGCCTCTGAAAATCACCCTTCAAAGGCATTTCTTGGTAGTAATAAATGAACCATCAAAACCTAAACAAAGAACCCGGCAGCTGAGATGATGCAACTTAACAAACAGAAATGACTAAGATTGCCTTGTCCTCTGCTTATTTCCAAAAGAATAAAGCCCAGGTCATTTATAAAGCCCTCCCCCTTCCCCTCTCCTTTACAGCCCCTTGGGAGCCACCCAGGAGACAGCACCACTTTCTTCTGTTTCCCAATCTTTAAAATATATTCATTCCAGTTTTCAAATTGCTATTTTGTAGTGCTAAATCTCTACCCGCACTAATTTCTCCAGGTCAGAATCTGACCCTGATTTGAACAAAATCTGGAGTCAAATATTCACACCAGAATGCTTTTGCCTTGCTGCATGTCAGATGCCATCTCCCTGCAAATGTTTCACACACCTTGGAGTGCAGCTTGTGGAACTGATGAGGTGAAGAGCACTGCAGAGCAGCTCTGTGCTGGTAATCACAGGACTGAAGAAACACATACATCATCTGCCACATAGGTTGGCATTTCAAGTAAAAAACCTTCACAATGTGTAAGATGTTGGACAAATGATGGCCATATGCATGTTTGTCTCTGTGCAGATGTCTTTGCATTCTCAGCTAGGAAAGAGCTGAGGTAGGCTTTTTTTTGCCGACAGTTTAATATTAGTGACACAGTTTATGTCCTCTGCAAAAACAATAATGGAGGATAAGGTGACATAAATTATTTGCAAATCGTTTGACATATGCAGGGCATTGTCCTTGCAATAATCACCATCAGTCTGTCAGTTTAAGATATGAACCGTGCCACTGCCATTTTATATCATTGTGTTAAGCTTTCACATGTCGTAATTTTACAGATTTGTTCTTTGGAGAACACTGCAACACAAATCAAATTGTATTATGTTTAGTTCTATGCTGTGTGGAGCACCTCCCTGCAATTAGGGGCGGAGGGAGATGAGGAGCAAGCAAACAGTCCTAGATAAGAGGCAGCTCCTCAAAAGTTCGGATATTTCCTAGATACCATTACTCAACTTTCATGGTCATTATTCAAAGCAAGAAGAATTATTTAAATTCATGCTAACATCAGTTGCTGGCTGCGTGAACAAAGTGAAAACTGGAAAGCACCGTACTGACAGATTAATTTAAAACACCCTTGTCTGTTTTGTTTTGCTATAACAGTCAGGCACAACATTTGATTCTTATGAATAATGTGGGCTTTTCTAAAGTAAATAAAATGATTTTGACTCACAAAAGATCCCTTTGAGACCTGGTAGGTACCCATAGTATTAACTCTGCTTTCTACAGACGTGCGGAATGGTTCTAGAATAGCAATGAACTCAGCACTGTCTCTTTTATTCCTGGCAAATTAATTCCTGCAGTATAGTTTAAAAAAAGACCTAAAGCTGACCACTTATTTTTAGTCTTTTGTTTCTTAAATTTGAACCACAGGTTACGGTGGGATTTCACAAGTGTATTCTGAACATATTCAGTGCCAGACACCTTCGATTAACCATTCGAGAACTGTAAGCGCGCTTAATTGGTAAAGGAGTGAGTAGGAAATACTGTAATATACATTCTGGAGTATCAAATTTCAGTGACTTTTTACTATATTTTGAATAGAAAAATGTGATTTGTTTTCTCTTGGGAAAATTCCCCACATTCAGTTGTCAGCAGAACAGAATCTTTCTGCTTCCAGTGAGCCCTTAAAGCGGAAAGATTTATTGCACTTACACCCTTGAAAGAACATATCTTTTTCTTTGAAGGCAGCCATTATCACCATCCTATTTTATATCTTTTCTGATAAGTGCAAGCAGTAAAGCAGATAAACTCCTTGCATACCAATTAAAGACACATGCACACTAAGACACTGTATACTATCAGAGATGCTCAGAGTAATATTCTTCCTAGCACAGTAGATATATCTAAGGAGTTTGACTTTTATTATTCTCAGCTTTACACCTCTGACATTTCTAGAACCATGGAGGAAATTAATGAATTCTCACTCAAGGCTCCATTGTCTAATCTTGCCCCAGAGCTCATGAATTATGGAAAATGACATATCAACTGATGACGTACAACAGGCTATTTTAAAACTACCCTTTTTAGCATAACCTGGACCATGAAAGGTTCATCGCTGAATTTCATGCAGTCACCTGACAAAATATTGGTCTCATGTTAATTGATATCTTGCCTCACTTCCTGGCATTCACAACACTGTGATCAGTTTTATGCACAAAACATATGAAGACCAGACCGCTGAACCTCAGGAAACCTCTTTTTTATTTTTTCTAACTCTCAGACAGGACACTGAACCTGCAGCCCTAGCTCTTGGCAACCTGCCTTGGAGTTTTCTGTTTTGAGATCTCCATAGGGAAACCAGGGCTCAGTAACATTTTAAAGTTCTTAAGCACAACTCCTCCACCCAGCTATGTAACTGCTGCTTCTTCTAGTGCCTTTTCCCAGGCAGAAGAAAAGGCCTCTGCTCCCCCTGAGCAGTGAGACCCAGGGGATTCGTGTGAGGACACTCTCCCTCCCAGCTTAGACCACTGAAACCAGCAAGCTGTAAGGACTGGGAGCAGCTGCCAGCCCCAGGGCTGACTGGTAACGTTGCACTTGGCAGTCAAAAGACATCCTGTCCGAGATGCCCTTGGCTAGGACACGTCCCACAGCTCTCTGTCCCAGCTGGGGTAGGACCCATTCCGCTGGGTTTCTTTCCAAGTAACTAAAAGCCCCCAAACATTTCCACAGGCAGACAATGCCAGCAGTGCCAGTTTGCCCGGAGGAGTGGTTTGGGCAGCCCTGCAGGACTGGACAGCCTTCCAGCAAGGGACTGCCCCACATTCCTCCTACGGCTGGGACAGCTGCGAGCTCGAGGCTGCTCCCCAAGCACCACACAACCAAGGAGCCCCACACACACAGCTTCCTTCTCCTTCTGTGCTTCAATTTAAAACTATAGATTTACTCAGGACAATTTAGTTGGATAGAAAATTATCTGTCTGCATTATTACCTGTGAACTTATTTTTACCTCTCCGAGAATCTCACCCAGGGTTTTCCCTGAAGAACAGTGTCTCAGCACATCAATGACTTCCTTGTGCACAGTGGCTAGATACCAGTTTTCTGTCACGGTTCCCTTCAGATAAGAAACTATGGAAAGCAATACATTTCATTCAAAAGATCTGAAAGAGCTGAAGATACAGAAAGCACTAATCAGTAATTAATACAAATGAAAAAAACAATCTTTCATGTAGGTGGTAATAATAACACTCTGGAGTTTGTTCTAATCCATCTTTTTGTCAAATGAAGCACCAGGGAATTTGTCTGCAACAATCAGTATTTTCAGAGCTTCTGCTTTGATTTGCAATATGGGGTTTAAGACCTGTGTTAACACAGGGCTCAGAATAAATAATCAAAGAGAATAGTTTTAAAATCAATAATCAAGGCTTTAATGTGCAGAGGAATTCTGCTATACTTTTATACCCTGCTTACAAGTCAATTTTCCAAATCAAGAAGACCTCTTTTCACATTATATGGGAATTGCAAAAACATGACAATATCCCATTGCACAAATCCTGACAGTGCCCTTTCTTCCATATTAAACCACTGAGAACAGCTGGAATAAGGGGCTTCTAACCTTTCTCTCCAGAGAAACAGTGTCTTCCAGAACATCAGACAGTCTTGAAATTCTTTAAATAGCCCTGTATTCGTTATATTTAATGACAATTACACAAGTGACTTCTTGACTGCAAATATGATTCATTACTCTGCAGCAGAAGTAACACCTCTATTAGACTACGCATTGAGCTAACCCAAAATAGCTGCTGAAGAACAGATTTTACTGAACTGCTCCATGGATACATTTTAAAAAATATTATAATCTTATATAAAAAGAACAGATTATCCTGCCATGTAATTATTTATCATTAACCCTAAATCTTCATGTAAACTGAATTTCAAATGTGGACAGCCATAAGCAATAAGGAGTTTTTACGAACAATTTGTCTAGAACTTGCCAGGAGTTATAAAGCCCTATTTTAAATAAAACAATTTGCATTCAATATTTTGTTACCCTTCAGCTCCATTATTGCAATCACTCTTCAAGTTAAAAAAGAAAAAAAAAGAAAAAGAGAAATTTAAAAGCAATTTTTTCTTCTGGGTAAATTGAGTTGAAATCAGGTGTCTTCAACCCTGCTAGACCTGAGGACACAGATCCAGCTCCCTCCCCAGTCTGCATTAATGCAGAAAGCTTAACCCCACTGAGGGCAGCACTGTCCCAGGGTCTGCAAGCCCATATTTAACAGAATGGTGCTGCCCTGCTATTGATTTTGATGCCTACACAGTGCCAAACATCAGGGCTTCACTGCAAGGTTTCCTTTCCAGGAAGCATGGAAATGTTCTCGAAAGATGCGTCTTCCCTACACGAAGACATCCCTATTTCATTTGTGCACTGTCACTATCCTCCTAGGAAGGGACTGCTCACAGGCCTGCACTCAACTTCTTCAGGTCATCCTCAGCATTCCAAGCAGACCTTCAAAGCAGGATGTTTGACACAGCTGGATCCATGCCCTTGCTCTCAGGGCAGGCAGGAAGTAAAGACTAGGGAAAAATCTGAGTCTCACTCCCTCCCTGTCACTGGTGCCAACTGTGGTTTATCTGTGAACTTCAGAGAGCCCAAAGTTTCATCCATATTGTTCAGGATTTCTGCAAGCAAGGTATGCTCTAGGGGGAAATACAACCATACCAGCTTTCAAAAGAAGCCACAGAAATACCCCACTGCCTTCACACAGATGATACTAAACACATGTGCAGTGATCTTTCAGTTTCTCTTTTTTTCCTTTTCATAGCAGATGCTCTGTGCAACCTTCCAGACAACAGCTGCTGCCAAAGAGGAAGGCAGGGACGCCTGAGCTGTGCTCACTACAGAATTATCCAGATGGGTGCACTCAGCTCAGCTTTAAAATTTTTATAATTTTTTCAGCTTCCTGTCCAAGTGGTGTCCCTGCTCGCTTGATTAGAGCAGCAGCAACTTAAACCAAACCTCACAACACACAATGACTGTTGCCACTGCCAAAAAACCTCACCGAGGCAGTCTCGGAGTAATCCCAGTGCCCCAGCTCACCGTGCATCTCTCTGTTCTAGCTTGTAAAATGGCATTGGACAATACTGGTATGTAATATAAAACCCATCATAAGTAATAATTAAAGATTAAATCAGATTAATTCCAGGCTTGTTTGCCCTTGATAATAATACTATTAATTCTCCAGAAGCAAAAAATAACATAATCGTAGGAAAACAAAGCACAAATAAAGTCCATAAAATGCAGAGGAAATATTTCCAATATTAATTTTGTAATACAGAGTATTCATTTTGCAATACAGTGGTGACGTAAGATATGCAGCAGCAACAAACAGAGGAAAGCTGATGGACTGCCAAAGCTGTTTCTCCTTAAAATGCACATTGCTCCTGAGCAGTTGGGCTTGATGCTGAGATGAGACTGCCTACACAGGCATTTTCAAAGGGCTCTTTCAAGGCTGATGTGCCACTCTCAGCTCTCACATGTGATCAAAATTAAGAAAACCATGAAAACCCAGCCGGGCTGTGGGACAGCCTCAGAGAGGAGGGCTACAAGAGATATTCTTGTCGTCTCATGGGGTGTTGCCATGCCTGCTGCCTTCATGTCAGCTCCGTTTATAGACAGCAATCTGCTGGTGCCACGCAGGGACAGCCATGTGATTTGAGGGTAGTGAGGCACCGGAACAGTTTGCCCAGAGGAACAGTGGATGCCCCATTCCTGGAAGTGTCCAAGGCCAGGCTGGATGGGGCTTTGAGCAACCTGGTCTAGTGGAAGGCGGCAGGGGGTTGAAACTGGATGGCGTTTAAGGTTCCTTCCGACCCAAGCCATTGTGTGATACGTCTGTTGGCAAAATGAGCCTGCCTGTGGGTTATCACAGACTCAAAGTAAAGGAAGATGTGCTACTGAGTTGAGGTGACTTTCAAGGCAGCCGAGAGGACAGCAATCTCCACAAGAACTGCAAAGGAGGACAGATTCATTTGACTGATTGCATGATGTTTGAATTAATGGCCAGGAAAAGAGCTGTTCTGGTGCCCTTGCTCATAGGCTGCTTCAAGGAACTGTAGCTGTGCTATCTGCTCGAGTGTGGAGCAAAAGCAATGCACTCCTCGACACGCAGCCAGAAAGGCAGGAGCACAGCTGGTGCAGCAAACCTTTCCTGGATCAGTTTTACAAGGCTGAGTACCTGATACATAATGAATGTTCAATAAGCTCAAATACAAACAAATACTTTGCAAGGAGCAGGCTGTTAGTCAAACCAACGCTGCTCTGACTTCTGAAACATTTTTTAAATTTGCAATGCAGGCAGCAGAGACAAAGCAAAGCAGGACACAGTATGAATCTCAGCACCAAGCAACTTTGGCTCGTCTTTGTTTCTCCTGGTTTCTGAGGCTGGGAAAAACTTACTAATTAAATCCTTGTAGCTCCTGGGAGGAAAGGGGTGGGGAATGATTGCTATCAAATAGCAATGGTCCAGCATGTGTTTGACATGTGGGAAAGCCCTTGGTGCTGGGGGGCACTGTTTTGGGGGGCTGTGTGTGTCAATTCTTGAGAAAACACTGTCATGCTATTCTTGGTGCATGTAAGAAATCTGGCTTCTTTCAGGTTTTCAGTAACCTTACAAAACTGAAGCAATTTCCAGAGCTAAAATTAAATTCACAAGCTGTAGCAGGCTTGCCGGCTGGAACAAACCTGCAAGCAACAACCTGCTTCCAACATCCCATTTGAATGTAATGCTTACATTTCTAAGCATTTCAGGATCACAACGGACTTCTAGTTAAACGGAACTAGCTCCACACTAGAATCTGCTCTACATGCCTCATATAATCTCTCTCCAGGTTTGCTTTTGTGGCAAACTTCTCTGCTTTCGAGAGATTTCCACTAGTAAGTGAAAAAAAGTCTCAGAAAAGACAAAACAAAGGCAAGAAAAATTACAAGCCAGCCTGGTCCTGGTTTCCAATTTCTGACCCCAGTGGTCACCTCCTACCAGCAGTTCTGAAGCTGTGACTCTGTTGGCCCTTCTTTGCTTCAGCTATCTGGAAATTCAGATTTCAAACTCCTTGGTCACACATCTCTTAAGAAATTGTCCCTAGAGTATGAATGCACTTCCACATCTCCCCATGAAGAAACACAGCTACATAGACAATAAAGGAAACTCCTCGTTGAGATCTTGTTCCCAGGAGTTCAGTCAATAGTCTTTGTAAGAGGATATGTGAGAGCTGATACAGATACGTACACTGAGGAACCAAATTATGTTATACTTCTGTGTGATCAAGATAACCTGTATTAAACTGTTAGCAGTCATTTAAATCTTGAAACTAGTAGTAGATCACACAAAGAAAAAAGAAAGATAAAGTTTAATTAGATGGCTCAGTTGTACTGAATGTGTCTGTGGTGTTTCTAATTATATGGGAATGGAAAAGCATCTACTTACTAAACAGTTTCTCACTTATAGTCATCATAGGCATCACAGGCTTAGGAGTCAGTGATTTGTACGGCCCAAACCATTAGATAATCTGTTCAGCTGTGAAACACGCAGAGAATCTCAACTGCCAAGCACTTTCTCCAGCCCATGGGATACATCTTGCTGTTATGGATAACTGCAGAAATGGCACCTGCATATATAATGTTAAAGCAATTGTTTTGCTTATATTTAAGGGAATGCAAGTGAACTTGACTAAGGTACTCCTTGGATGTCTAGTCAAATTTGGCAAAATGTTCAAATTACACTTTTAAAAATTACCCTTAAGTTGAATGGAAGTTACTTAAAATTAGGCATACACCATAGTCCTCTGCTTATTGAAGGTGATATGCACATTTTCGAGTACTATTTATTCAGGACTAAACTATAAGCAGTATGATAACATGCTCATCATTCATGAGAATAAAAATTATTAAAAATCCCCATATTTCTGTAACAAATACAACTGTTTCTTAAAACATACACTTTTCTAAATAATTTATAGCTTGTATAAAACGTAGCTACACCACGGGGACTGGGTGCCATGGCCACTGTGCAGAAAATACTCACTTGTGTCCTGGAGATGAGGTTTTTGCCAGGCTCTGTGAGTGACTAGTGGAGTGGCATCTGCAGAGATTGCATTACTACAGAGTACTGAAGCTCCAAGCTCAAATAAACTAGTTTATTGGTAAAAAAACAGGTTTTACTGGTTTACTGGGAGTTTGTTTTTACCCTGCTTGTTGGAGGCTTGGCTGATTGCAATAGATTTTTTTCACAAGCATAGGAACAGACACAGTAGCAGAATAGCAGCACAAGTTCCCTCACAACTTCCCTGGGACAATGCACGGAAAAGTTTTTCAGCATCTGTTCAATTTTTTTAAACAGAAACAAACCAACCCATTTTTCTCTAAACTACTTATCAGAAATGGTTAAACATTTTTATTTGATTAAGAAAATAATTTTGAACCGCACCAAATCCCAGCCCTTCTGATTATATTTTAGAAGACTATAAGCCGTTCAAACAACGCTCTCATGATTACAAATCAGGGATGATTTTAACCATTCCAACACCTATATGAGAAAAGCAGAAACAAGATGATATATCTTTGTCTATTAGAAACAGTATCAAAATGCTCTAATTTCACTATGCTTATTTCTGAAATGTCCTTTCTTATGAACTTCCTAAAAGAATCCAGAACTATTTAATGCATTAGGAAATACTTAACAAGAAACCTCCATTTTTATAGTGTGGCTTTAATAAGACTTACCAAGCACTCCTGGGACACTTATTCATGGGCCAAAGTTATTCAGACCAACTTAAAGAGAGTTTGTGTGTACAAGCATATTTGTACACAGACTCAGAGGAGTCCACGCAGGTGTAATAGACTGGAATAGCAAGAAGAAAACACAAAGAACTCTCTTCAGAAGAAAAATGGAAATATATTGGAAGGAATTGCAAATATGTAATGTGCTACAAAAGGTGTTTCCCACTGTGCTGATTCATTCTCATTAAATGGTAAAATTAGCTTTGATATTACTACTCAAAACTGGCGTGGTATTATAGCTAAACACTACGTCACCACTGATCTGATTTTATAAAACAAACTTTTACTGGAATATTCAAACAATCTATTGGAATAAGTGCATATTGATTTTGTTTTTCCATGAACACAAATGCCTTGCTAGCAAGTGGGAACATCAAGTTACAGTGAAGAAATATTTAAAACTCCTCATTTACAACCATATATCTAAACAACCAGCATTAGGACATGGAATTTATTTTCTCTATGCCAGTTTAAGCCTTTCCCCCCACTTTTTATATGTCATGGCTCCAGGGCTCTTCACAGCAAGGCTCTGCAGAGTCAGAAACAAATCATCATTTGCAGTCAGCATATTCAGAGGTCTTGTTGCTATTAACTCTGACTTAAGAGCAGGGTCCATGTCCAGAGCTGCATTTTGATCATCTTCTGCTTTCAGCTAGTACTCCAAGACCATCTGAGAGTCCCTACAATCACCGTACATTCCCTGATTTAGACTGTTAATGTCCGTAACAGTACCGAGCTGGTGCTGACCCGCTTTTCATTTCCAGACACCCTTATTACATGCTCCCCTGGCTACAAAAAATTCCTGCATACTTTAAAGCAATCTAGGGCTGATTTATTCAGTGCACCTGCATGAGACTTGAGGGAACACGCTGCACCGCCCAGTGCCTCCCAGGCGCGCACATTCCCTCTCAGACTTCTTGGTCATGACCCTAATCCTCCTCTCTCAGCTCTGCATTGCATATCTGAAATGCTTCTCAGGGAAACATATCCAAAGGGTGTTGGTTGAGCAGTGGGGAGATGGGGGCAGGACTCCTGTGCTGGGTCTGGTGACATCTGCTGCCGTTTGCATTGCCTGACCCCTTGGTGTGCTTTCCTGGCCACGGGAAGTGCCTCATGGCTTTCACAGCACATCAGAAGATGGAAATTGTCATGCATATTCAGGGAGAAGGCATGAAACTGGAAGTTTTGGAGAGAAGCAGGAGTAAGGCAGGCATTATTGTTTTCTGGAATGAAAGCTAGTTTTTCCATGATGCCTTCAAAAAAGTAGAAGTATCCTGGAAATCTTACAAGTCTGGCATCTGGATCTTTCTTTCCTACATTAGGACTTTTTTCTGGATGAGTCAGAGATGAATTCCTCTTGAGTTACACAGAAAACCAGATAAAATGAGAGGCCAATGATTTCCCTGTACAGACAGCACTTCAGCTAATGTACACATGCACAAGGGCATCACTCCAACAAAGGAAGCAAGAGGATCTGTCAGGCCTTCTTTGGACAACTTAGATTAGTTTGAGGACTAATCATATCAGTGTTTGCTCCACAAGGCTGTGTATATTTCAGGCACTGTTCTCTTCTCCAACTCTTTAAACAAGAAAACACTTGTTTCCTAAGATTCCGGGCTCAAGTTTGGTCTCCTTCTGACACCTCAAATCCTCTCAATGTGCCTGCCGCTGCTAAGCTAAATGGTGGCATGAGGTAATTTATTTGGGATCAGGGTTAAAGTGTTAACGAGAATACCACATTTTTCTGAAGCTCTGCAGAACTGAGAGCAGCATTCTCAGCTGAGAGAAAGAAAAAACCAAATTCTCAGCACATACTGGAGCCAAGAAGCATATGGAGCCATTTTAGTCCATGGTTGCATAGCTTCTTCTCAGGTTTCAATGGAGTAAATCTGAAGGGCAGTTTGAATCCTAACACATGTGCAGGAAGTCCCTGCATGCAGGATTACTATAAAAGTAGGTTAATTGGAGCCCTTCTCCAGTGAGGTGCTGAGAGCCCTCAGCTCCGCTTGGAGTTTAGAGCACTGGTATGTTTAGCACCTTGAAGGATTAGGCTTCTAAATGTTTCTTCTGCTGATAGCACACTTGCTAGGAGGATTGATTTGACAAGGGTAGCAATGTATGGCCATTAAATTGTTTGCAGATTTGACCTATCTGTCCATAATAAGAAATAATATCTGAAGTGCCATAACTCTGTCAAACATTTCAAAGAAATACTTGTTTAAAGATTGAATGCATTATGTAATCTTATAATGTCAGATTAGGACATAAAACTATGGAACATGACACAGAGCAGCATTACAAGACATACTATGTCAGAAATGGTATAAACAATTTCTTCTGGACTTCTCACATGGTATCAGTTTGAGAAGTGACTATGATGCATTTCAAATTTCTTCTGGCAGCTGGAGATAAAATGATGTGGCAAAAAAGTGACTGGAAATATCATCCAGGGGCTCTTGAAAAATAATTTTTCTATAGAAAAACAGTACAGACCTGCAGATTTTGTCCTGATGTGAGAGAACCTATGGGGAAAATGGGAAGAGAGAAAGAAGAGCAGAACGAACAAAACCACGGAAAAGCAACAGAGCTTAGTCCTGTGTGCCATTAACTGAACCATAGTTCCCATTTAACAGCCCTAAAACAATTAATAACAAACTAAATGTAAAAATCTGTTACCTATAGCTAGTACAAGGGCTTAAGAGCTACCTAATGCTTATGTCTATGATTTCATAAGATAAGAAAATCACTTTTCTCCGTTTGGATTTATTTTTATTATATGCTATTTGCCTGGGTATGATCCTATGGAGGCAAGATAAATATCTTTCACTTTGAAAGATGTATTTGATTTCTTTTAAGTATAAAGCACTTTGGAATTTGGGGAAATAGAAAAGCAAAATAAATTCCCACAAACTAAATCTAAAATCAAGACAGGTATAAAAAAACAGAGCTGAGAGAAGAAAAGGAAATAAACCAGCAATGAAATAAACAGTGATCGTTTTTTATGAGAGTCATAATAAAGAAAAATTATTTTAACTTTCCTTAAGTGACAACTAGTAGAAAAATAGGCAGCAGTTACAAAAGTAACACTGAGCATGCTAGGCTGGTGAACACCAGCTGGAGTTGCTTTTTCTGTGATTTTCCTTTTATGTTTAATCTTCACGATTTTTATGACCTTATTCAATTCAAAGTGTGTATAAATGTATATAATGTATATAAAAGTATATATGAATGTCACATGCAGCATTTTTGTGAATTAAAATTTAATCAAGCAGAAGCATATGGTGGGCACCTTCAGCAACATCTGCCTTGGCCAGTGCAGAATGACAGAGCCCACAAATCAGTAATGTGATTGAAAAAGTCATGATTTTCAGTCTCACATCCCACCTCCACTGACATGTATCGCTGAGAACAGAAGAGGGGTTACAATGAAGCTGTACCAGGGTGCAGATGAGCTTCCACTCAGCTCTTGTTTTCCCTCTGCAAAACAGTGTGTGGAGAAGGGACTATCGCCCTCCAAAAGACCTCAGAAATGAAGAGTTCAGGCCTGTCAAAGCAGCACTGATGCAGCACTCTCTGGGATGTGGCACCCTTTCTTGAAGGAGACTGGAGTACAGCAGGAAAGTGGCACCCAGATACTGCCTCTCTGATCCTGCCATGATGCCTTGGGGAAAGCGTGACAGAAGATGGATGCCAAGATACAGCTCTGACGGGGACCAGCTGAGCAGACTCCAGGTTTTTGTCTTGCTTGCCTTGGCACAGCTAGTGCCAAGCTGGTCCTGCACCCCGGGAGCCAGAGTTTTAGTGAGAAATGTGCAAGTGCTGCTCTGCTTGGCACAGCGGATTTTGAATGAGTTTGTCTCCCTCTGTGAGCCACGTGGACATGTGAAGCATGGGCACACATCACACATGAAGACTGCAGGGGCTGTGAGATCTCTGTGCTTCTCTACTCAGCACGAGTTTCAGCCCCTGGCTGCCCTTGCCCCAGCAGGCTGTCGAGCTGTGCCCTGGCTCTTTGCACAGGTGGCATCTCGCAGCCTGGACTTTGCTTCTGCTGCAGAACAAGCTGCTGACAGCGTCACTACAAGCCTGGGACCCGCACTTCTTTCAAGGGACAGCTGATGCCTTGCACCTTCCCCTCTCTGTGTCTCTCCATGCAGGAACTGTGCAGAGCAGGGCTGTTGGGAAGCTGGGACCAAGCTATGCTGAGCAGCCTCGGCCTTGGAAGCAGCCTGTGCAGGACGTGGTGCTCACCACAAACGTCGGTGGTCGGTGACGACTCCCCATGGATGGCTGCTCTCTGAAACCTGTCAGCCAGCACCTCCACTTTAGCAGATGCTAACTGGGTCAGTACTATGTTGCATTAGATGTAGTAACGCTTTGTTCACTCCTTTTTCTTGCTAATAACTAGCTGCTTCCTTACATCCCTTCTGGTCAGCCCTGTCTGTCAAATGACATGTCTGTCAAAATACACATTATTCAAAAATGGACCTGTTGCCAGCTCTGTGAGGCTGGGGCATGAGTTCCTGTATCATATCATTCTTCCCTTCCATACATCTCAATTTCCTGCTTTCTGCATGATTAATGCACATTTGCTTCCCTCTACATAATGTAGACAGCAAAGAATGAATTATGCTGCTTCATTACATTAACAGGTAGCATGTCTTTCCATACCTGTATACACTAATCACTGCTTTCTTGTTCCTTGTGTTTGTAAATGAACTAGATAGAAAGAGTAAATACAGAATAATGGCATGTTATGCTCCTGTAATGTAACAGAAATCAGAGAGGGACAAGAAGGCATTTCTCCTACTACAGAGTTAGTTTAGCAAATTTTCATAATTTTAAAGTCACCACTATCCTCATAACACCTACATTCGACCTTTGATGTTGAGCTTGAGTATTTTTTACTAGATTCAAGGAAAAGAAGATTTCCTTTGTTGCAGTTGATAGAAAATGGACACAAGGGACTGAAAACAACTAATCTATACATTAAAAATGTAGACTACAAGATATTGTTCACATATGGTTAATCTCTGCCAAAACTTAATACTAAATAAATAAATAAGCCAATATTGGCACTCTCAGACAAACTCCAGTACTGTATCTGTAAATAACAATATAATGCAGACTTGAACACATTAGTAGCTTGAAAACAGAGAGCAATAGCAGATGCTACAAAATACACAGAATCAATCCTGTTTGGACATTTATTGTATTAACACTATTTTCAATTTATTTAGTAGCAAAGTGCTTTTATTACTGACTACTGACCACGTATGAAAGAGAATGTATGTGGGTGCTGTACACTCAAACATGTGCATATTAGCTGTTCTGTCTGGCTTAAAAATTCCCTAAGAGGACAGCAATATCATATTTTAAGAACACCTAGCAGCAGCATATAATATGTCATACAGGCACAACATAAGAGAATACTGATGCCACAGATCCAGTCACAATTTAGCTACAAGCATTATTAACCAAACACAATTTGATTGGAAAAATAAGCACTATCAGCTGATCCTTGAGAAATGCCTAGGGATCTTTAACCAGAAGTAAGAAACCAGCTGTTGGTAGTAGCTTGTTTTTTTTTCCTCTCTTACTTCACAAAGCCTCCAGAAGCTTATGTAGAAAGAAAATCAATTAAATAAAAATGGACAATGATAAAGAAGTCAAGAGAGCAATTTTAAAATCAATACATTTCTTCAAAAGAAGCTCTCAAGGTGGTTGCAGAATATGAAACAGAAGCATGACATACCAAGCAGACACAATGCCAAGAACCAGAGGAAGATCCCAAAATAGTTTCAAATTTATCAGAAAGGATGGCATGGAAAGATTTGTAAGAACCCAAGGTCAATCAAACCCAATCCTCTATTGCCTACCCTGACTGCTGGAGGACAGGTAACGAAGTTTCAGATGCTAGGCCATGTCTTTAAGTGCACAGTATTCGTGTTTGAAGAGCCCAGCACTTCAAGAGCCAGCCAAGAACAAATTTTGAGGTAGCAAACATCAGCAGAAATATCACCAACTTCTGCTCTAAGAACAAGACATAATTCTTCAATTTTCAAATAAACACGTCATAGATATAACCCCCCCGCAAACCCTACATTTAAACAATAAAACTCTGCCAAAGCAAAATATTCCATTATGCATGCAATTTTTTCTCCAAGGAGAGGACTGAAGAAAGGACAGACCACATGTGAAATGTTAGTCATTAGTCATCAATGTTAGTTAGTTGTTTGATGCATTTTTGGGTGATTCTCAGTGAGGCAAGGACAGTACAAGAGGTGATACGGACAAGTGGAGAAATCAAGTAAAAAAAACTTCAGCAAAAACTGAACTTCATCTTAATGCTTGCTTACAAGCTGATGGGCAACTTTATGAAACCATCAGACATAAAAATCACTTAAATCATCATAAAATATAGTGATGTCAAACTATTTCACATGAAAAATAATTGGCAGAAAAGGGTCTTCAAAATGAACAGTGAATTGATATAGTTAGCTGTGTTTTAGCGCTGTTTCTAAATTTGCAAACTGTAAAACTCAGTCCAGAAAATATCTTGACCTCTTTTGCTGTGTCAGATTAAGGCAGAATTAAATGCAACTCAAGTAGTCAGGCAGAGTATTTAGGTAAAAAATTCTTAGCCATATTCACTTCTCATTTCAAAGCCATTTTTGTTTTATTGCAAATTCATGATTCTGAAAACATAGTCAAAAAAGACGACTTTAAAGAAATTACTTTTTTTTGGGTGCAAAACATCTGTGTAGTGATATACCATGACAAGCATGAGGCGTGCAAACACAACTCAGAGCAACTGGCACTTCTGTCAGCACTGAAAGCACTGATGTCATTTAGCACTTGTGGTAAGCCCCAAATATTCCTCTTGCAGCACAACATTTGTTGTCTGCTTCCTATGGAATTTCTGAGCACAAATCAGGTCCGGCTATATCATGTTCTATTTCTTTCCCTAAACAAGGTTTTCTTTTATGAATTCTTCAGTCTCAAATGCTCATGAGTTTACATATGTACTTAAATATTTGGAACTCCTACCTCTTCCGTTCTCTACTATTTGCAGATTTCTCATCCATGCTCATGTTGATGAAACAAAACAATGTTTTAATCTTCTCTTTAACCAGTACAGTATCTTCCTTAGTTTAGTCACAAAAAACTTGTAATGACTTTTTTTAAATTAAATTTTTATTTGTGTGTAAGGTGTACTTCTAGATGACTAACACTGAATCTTTAATGCAGTTACTATGCTTTTAGAAGTTGACATCTCACCAACATAACATGTTTTTCCACAGGAAGTGGCCAAATTGTATAGTCATGACAGAGAGAGCACGGGTGATACCGTACATCCAGCTCTCCTGTGTTTCATTCTCTGGGCTGTTAGGTAAGTGCTACTGCATAGGCATCAGTAAGCACGTTATTCTGGCAGCATCATTACTAGGAAAACTTAGAAAGAGACCTGACTTCCTCTACAGCAGCCCACTGAACAGTGACTTATGGCTGCTGCTGCCTGTAGGAGCACACAGAGCTCACAGTTACAGCCAGTGCAGCCACCCTGCTCATCACCCCTCTTCTGCCCAGAGATCCACACTGCTCCCTTCGGGGACAGAGCAAAGGATAATCCACCCGCTAACATGTCATACACCGTCTGTTTTAAAATAAAGATTAGCAGCATGGTAGCCATGCCAAGTGGAGCCCCAAGCGAGTACCTGCAAAGACTCTCTGCCTTGAAGAAGTAACTGCCAGAGAAAAAAACCAGTCTCACTGTCCTGGAGATCAAACAAAATACAAAACTTAAATCACAGATTAGCATGTCCTCTATCTCCACGTGTCAAACCTGCTTCTAACCCAAATTCATTGTCACCCACCAAAGGCCTTGTTCAGTCAGTGAGCTCTGCAGGCAGATGTGGGGCAAAGCTGAGGCGACTCTTTGGGATAATCTCTTGCCTATGACTTCGATAGTAATTACGCATTTGGAAGTATAATGATTATATCAGATACAACCTCATAAGGTACAGAAGACTTTACTGGCTGTTTGTCAGCTGAAGTCCTATCAGGACTTCAGTTCACAACACTGAATCTCCAAAAATATTTTCCATAAAATATAATGATTTCTGAAGTTAGTTTTGTATAAAGTCCTCTCTTTTTTACAGCTGCTGTCTGAATGCCAGATGTTTGTGATCTGGTCATGCCAGCAATGATGTTTGGGATCAGCAAAACTAACAAAAACACACAGAACTTAAAAAAGCAAAAAAAAAAAAAACAAACCCAAAGACCAAATGAGTGTTATATTTCAACATTTACATTTCAACATATACATTGCAGATATTTGAAAGTAATATTCCCTCATCCTTTGCATATACACCTCTGATTTGTATATAAGAAAACTGAAAACGCAACAAAAGGAAAGAGAACAAATTAATAATCCTTTCCTCCAGCAAATTAAATTTCACTCTGCTAAATTAGTTGACTTTCAAAGTTTACCCCAGGGGAATCATGTAAGTTTGGAGGGTTTATCTGAAGAAACAAATATGAAAATGGGGATGAAGAATGTGAGGTAGCTGGGGGAGGGGATGGGCCCAGAAAGGTGTGTCTAGTTATCTTAAAAGAAAGTTCATTGAGAGGGGGAACTACCACCACCTCCACCTAAGACTACTGATTATTTACTCAAAGGGACTTATTAGTCTGTGTGGATAGAAGGAGGAAATATTCTTCACAACCCGTTACAAAGCACCAGCTTGGACAGGGAACCAAAAGAGAAGGCAGTACAGAAAGATACTGGTTTTTTCGAGGTGGTCCAAGTTAAGGTAGAGTGAGAGCACTGCCCTGCTGACACAAGTGGTCTGCAGAGTGGACAATATTTCAAACCACCCCAGACACATGAACTGAGATTACACAGATGTCTAAGAACTGTGGCTCAACTCCAGAGCATCTTCTCTCTGGTACTTCAAACACACAGGGTTTCTGTTACAATGAACTCTTACAGCTGAAGGACAAGAAAAGGACCAGATCAAGTAGAAAAGACAAACGATTGTGTGGCTACTTTAAAAATAATTCTTGTGGAGTCAACACGGAGTGTTACCTCCCATGGCTAGGGATCATTTGCTCCTGCAGACTTATGGTCTATTGCCTTACCAGAAGGCATTCAGTGCCCTGCCATACAGACTCCCTGGGACAAACACTTATTTTTTTCTTATTCTGTAGGTTTTATTAGAGGTGATTATTGCTACATAAGTTTCTAAAATTTGTGATATGGGCTACCCGTACAACGGTTGATGATCATGATTGAATGAGTAGACAGAGGTACACTAAAAAGACTCCCACAGTTTCTCAAATTATGAAAGCATAGTTAGTCCCAAGTATGAGGAAGACTCGAACACATCTCGATGCAGATGAAACTTTGCTAACTGCCACAGGCAGATCCTCACTAGCATGGTTCTTGTGACAAGGTGATCTGACTAATATCTGAAGACACTTTACATGCTGGCTGCATTGACAGAGAGCAGGAAGTGTAACCTTTGACCAGAGAGTAATAACAGTGTGAGCTTTTCCGCAAACAAAACCTAGAGGAATTAATGTCCAGTATCAGTCACAAAGTGCATTTAGGACTCTCTATAAATCTAACTGAAGCATTTAATGAAATTATCATCTTCCTGTGTAATTTGAAACAGATGTAAGAGTTTTGCCAAAACAAAAAGGATGTTTGAGCTTCCAGAGGACTAGGGCTAGAACCAAAAGAGTGTATGACACTGAAGGGTAGGGGGCTTTCACAGGCTCTGCTCTAGAATCTCAAATTCACGTGTGGGACTTCAATGTCTAGAAGAGCCACCTCTGGATGGGTCCCCCAGCACCAGCGTGCTGAGGAGAGGCCACTCACCTCCAGTCATTCAGAAGTACCGAGGAGAGCAAGCTTGCTATGTCTTTAAAAAAGAAACCACCATAGATTTTCCATTCTGTGTGTCCTTTTGTTTTCACACTTCCCATAAATATCACAGTTCACACATCAGAAGATTTTTCTGGCATATGAAAAGTTTAGATTCAGTTTCCTCTAGCTCTTCCTCATCTGACTGATTAAAAATCTCTCTGCTCCATTTCCCAACAGAGTCTCTCCAAGAAGCATCAGAGCAGAATTCCATCTGAACACTGTAGTATCTTCAATGGCTACTACTGCAAATAGGAGTGGCTGGTCTTTTTTTTCCACTGTATGTCCTGGTATCAGGCATATCTATAAAAAGTATCTCATAAAAAATCAGCTTGCAGGCTCAAGTACTTAAGTATTAGTAAATCAGAGATGGACCAACAAATACATTGTAAATTGTTTTCTATTAACTAATTAAAGATGGCTTATTCTAATAAAGTGTTTGGTGTCAGCTAGGTTGGTTCTTTCTTCATTTGAGGAAGATTAATTTGGCTTATTTTCTACTTAACTTTCATCATAATAGTCAATTTTAATTTTGATTTTCTATTTAATCTGCTTTTATCGTGACTTTTAAAATCACCATATCTGAGCTCCCCTAACAGGAAGCTTTTTTATGACCTTGCTTAAAATTTCTTTCTGGTGTCAGAACCCCTGTGTGAGCAGGTGTTACATGCTTTGGCAGTGATAGAATTATTCTTTCATAGTCTATAGAAGCTCTTAAGCTGCCTTCATCCCCATAGCATCCAAACTCCATTGAGTAGCACATTAACTGACAAGACTAACATCCATCATCTCTGCCTCACTCTCCTCTCTTGAAGAAGTGTGTATGTAGGGGACTGTATGGTTTGGGTGAGGTTTACATTGTGTTTTATTTTTAAATGTCCCTGCCTCTGGGAAAAATTCTCCTGTCACATACAGCAGAGGCTACAGAGAAGTTTCTAAAGGTCTTTCACTCCTGCCATTATTTATACCTGTGTCTCCAGTCAGTCTTTATCTTATCCAGAAATGAAATTGATCATGACAAATGCTCTAGTACAAGTGTTAAAAAACGGCCCCTTGATTCGAGCATTTTATAATGATGAAGTCTTCTGCACTGATAGTTGAAAGTGCTTTCCAAACTTGAGATTTTTTTCGTACAGTGTCCCAAGTATGCATAATACTTGTAGCTAGAGCCATTGCTCCTTACATATGTAGCTACTGGTAAAAATAGATCCAGTTGAAGCTTCACTGGTGAGTAAAAGCTGCTATTAAAGACTATTCTTAACTTTCTGGCTTACTTGTGGTTTTACTCATTTAGCTTGATATTCTAGGAACATCTTCAAGCTAAGGGGATGATAATACTGATGATAATGGAGCAGTCCAGTGCGAGGGTATTCAACCTGAGAGAGCTGGACAGTCACTCTGTTATTAAGAGATGTCATGAAAACAAAATATAATTGCAGATGAATATCTCGGCAGTGCGATCGTGTTAACTTCAAAAGTCTAAAAGACTGTCCATCAACTATGTTCCAACCCACTACAACCCTGTAGAGGTTCCACTCCCTTACCACACTTATAAGATGGATTAGGAAAGCTGTATTACAATCCATCCACGATATGATTATCCTGTGATTGTATCCCCTTGTCTCACTTGTGGTCTGAACTTCTGGGGCACTCCTCCTCAGTCTTGGCTCACTGCCACTCTTCCTCAGGGAGGGGAGCTGCCAAGTCCTCTGGCACTCTGCTACCCTTGTGGCAAGATACAGCATCATATTAAACAGGAAACAGACCCACTTCAGTGTGCCATCAAACATGCAGATGACAAAATGCTCCTGGACCACAGGAGTTTGCATCTAATGTGGTCAGTGTTAATTACAATCCAGTGAAATACCAATTCATATGATTTTTTTTTTTACCAGTTGTGGTGCATTCATAAACCTTCAGTTCTTAAACTCTGGAGATTTCTTGAAGAACACAGACAAATTTTGACATTATTTTGTAGCCCCATGAGAACAGGATTCAAGTATATAAGGCATCAAAACCACAAGAATGCAAAGAGAACCCAAAATATATTACTTTAAAGAAAATTTCATTATCTGGGAAGGGCTAGAATTCTGATTTTTGAACTCTTAGTTTTGATATTGCTGATGTCGCCAAGTGTAAACTAGTCCTTGCTGACAGATCTATAAGGAGAACTTGAAATGGAAATGGTCATACATCCCAGTTTTCCCTGCTTTGTTTGGAGCAGGTCAGTTTTCCTCTTCCTACTTCAAGAAATCTCCATTAATTATCCCCCTCACTCTTGCCACAAAGACACTTGTACCATTTCCTCTTGGATTTCACTCTCCACCTCCCAGTGCAACTAGCAAAGGAGTTTTTATTCATGCTCCAATTTCTTCCCACTACTGCTGTTCTTCTGCTCTCTCCCCATCTCTCACAGCTCCTTCCCTTTCTTCTGCTGTATGATTTTTCTCCATCCCCTCACTCTCGATGTTAACCCTCCTCCCACACCTTCTGTGCTCTCCCTCCCCTCCATTTTGTTTCCCTGTCACTCCAGCAGCAGAAATCAAACTAACATCCCTGTCCCTTGATGGTATTTCAGAGCTCCGGAGCCAGATCAATTTCGTGGTGCTGCAAGCAGAGGCAGGGGACAGGTGGGACACGGCTGCCTCAGGGGAGGGAGCAGGGATGCAGCACAAAGGGCACAGCGAGGAGGCTGCACGGCGAGCAGGGGCTGCTGCGACACGAAGGATGTTCGACATTGCAGCTCCACAAAACACAAGCTGCTGCCAGGTCTGGGGAGGGCACAATGGCCGATTCCTTTGTCCACTAACACAGTAGCTGACTCGCTACTTTACAAATACTGGGATATCCTGAAGATGAAAGGAACAACGCACACTACATTTACAGTCTTGTAATTAGCATTTGGCACCAGAGAACCCATTAAAAAAGTCATGACTTTCCTGTGGGCAAATAGGTACTAAAAGCACAACATAGCCTTTGAATACTACTGACCCAATAATCCAAAGAAAACAAAGAAAGAAGTGCTATTAACTTCCCGCGAGCTGTCATGTGGGAACTCAGTATTACACTCCCTTTTTCTCGGACTCTGAGTCTGTTCACTCTGGCCCTGGGAATCTCTGCCACAGGTGCATTTCCAAAACTTCCCCCTTCTTTTTTTTTTAAAGAGATCACGTTATGGTGAATAGCCTTGGTATGCAGCAGCAAAAGTACACATTCTTGAGAATGTCTTGTATCCCACGGTGGGGAATACTGACTGGACATTTCACTGGCATGAAGACCCTGTCCTGCAGCTTACCATATCAAAGGCCACGCACCCCACGCATGCCACAGGCTGCTGTCAGTTTGTGCACTGACTCACCTACATCAATCTCTATGGTGTTTCAAGCCCCCTCAGTATGATCCTGAGCTGTCATTCCCAGTCACACAGTCTTCCCATCACCCCAATCAAGTAACGTGCACTAGACCCACTAGAGCAAAGACACATCAGGAAAAGGGAAGACGAGTCAGAGAAAGTAACCGAATTTTACATTTATATCTTTGTTCCACTAGATGTATACAAAACTGAAACAGCCTTAATTAAGGCTCTATTAAGCAGCCTCAATAAAGAAGAGGAGAAATGACTTCTGGCCAATACCAAATTAATCTGTAACTTTTGCTGTCACAGAAGTCACAGAGGATATTCCATGATAATCCTGGGTAGAGGGTGCTGGGAAACTGGCATTCAGTGAGATATGATCCATATTCATTTTACATATAATTTTCTGTGGAATTCTCTGTTCTCATGTAATCTGCAGGGAATCCAACAAGGAAAAACATCAGAATTGATTCTTCCTATAGGCCAATTCCAGCAAACAACTTTAACTCCTCTTAAAGTAGCTTTGAGTTTCAAGGTTGCTTGACCAGATTTTCTGGAGACCAGCACACAACCATTATGGCCAAGATCAATCCTGTGTGAGTAATCCTTCAGAACTGAACCCTGAAATGAGCAAAGCAACCTGTTACGGTGTTTCTGGATCAGTATGAAAAGAAAACTAAAGAACCCTTTAGATAATTCCATAGAGGAAACTCTCCTACCTGGAAAGTCTGTGAGAACCAGGGAAACTCAACAGAGGTCTTGCGTTCTCACCATCCTAGGTATCGTCAGTATAAGCAGGTGTTTTTTTTTCCCTAGTTCAGGTCTTTTATGTGACCTTCCTATGTTTTGGGTGAAAAAAAGTGCCTCAGTTGCAGGGTAAGTCTTGCAAAAATATTATGCTTTGAATGGCTGTTTTTAACACACTACAAAGGTCTAGATGACATGAGAGGGCTTAAACTTTCCCTTTGTAAAAATCCAATAGACTGTTTATTCTTAGTATAAAATCTGGTAACTTTTTAGGACAGTTATCTTGGTACAGCCACATTACAAAAATGTTACTTTTTTTTTCCTTTTGATATATTTCCTATACAGATTACAAAGTTTATGTTAATGTTAAGAGGGAAAACTCCCCAACTTTCTTTGAGCATACAGGGGAGTCTGGAAATGTCAATGTGTTTTCTGTCACAGGTTTTTCTCTTTATCAAATCCTATTATGTCCAGCTCTTAGGATATCTTAATACTAGGGAGAATTTCATACTCGGTAGTCTGATACATATGGTCATCTGTCTTCAGCCCAGTGCAAGAGATGACAGAGTTTCTTCAGTATCATTGCAGTGATTATTCTCCTGCTTGGGCCCAAAAGCAGCATGTTCTTACCTCAAGATGCAGAGGAGACCTGACCACTAACCTACATTCACAATGTATTTCTTTCTCTTTCTCTGCTGAAACCCACAGTGAAACCTACACCTTCTGAAGGCAAAAATGCAGCACTGCACTAATTGGAAATTATGTAGTCACTAGTAAACAGCAAACGTGCAAGTGCTGTGATGGATCAACACTGTAATGTCTCTATGGGGATATGGTACAAATGCCCAAAGGAAGAGATCTCTGACACCATTTAAAGCTCATTCAAAATATCATGTCAACCTACAATACCCACACTTTATCAAATGGATATTTTAAGATTAAGTCTTGAATGCTGATTATGTTTGCAATGTTGATGGGATTGCTCCCACTGTGCAGTCCTGTTCTGCTTTGACTGGAAAAAATATTTTAGGCTGAATTCATCCTCACGGTCTCTAGTAAAATTAACATTAATGCTAGAGCCTATTCTTGTTTTAAAAAATAGAGTGCATTTTAGAGATAGCTGCTTCCTCTATAAGACATAGTCTGATAATGAAAACATCATTAATCTATAGTATGGAGACAGATAGATCTGTGACAAAACGCCTTGTAAATGGCTCTAACAGAGTAATATTGACTGATTCTGTCAATACTTAGTAAGGATTTTGTTGCAATATCACAGAATCATAGAACAGTTCAGTCTGGAGGGGACCTCTGGGACATGATCTCATCCAGCCTCGTACTCAAAACAAGTCCAGGTAGATGGGTTTGCTCAGGGCCTTGTCTTGTCAAGTTTTGACTGCCTCCAAGGAAGGAGACTTTGCCTCTCTGGGCCCCTACTCCAGTGTTTAACCACCCTCATGGTGAATTTGTTACATCTAATAAAATTCTCCCATGTCACAACTTGCTTTGTGGCCTTTTGTGTCACCATGTGCCTCTGAGAAGGGTCTGTCTTCTCCACAGCCTCTGATTGTCGCACACGGCAATAACACCCCCTCTCCCTGTTCTTTTCTTAAGGCTAAATAAGCCCACTTCCCTCAGCCTCTGCCCATACATCAGGTGCTCCAGAGGCCATCCTGGTGGGCTCTGCTGGACTCATTCCAACATGCCAACACCCTGAAAACCCAAAACATGAGGCACTCACCCTGATGTGGTGGGAATAATCACTACTTTTGTGCACGTGGCTAAAATGTTGCTGTGAAGGCAACAGTACGTTGTTGGCCTTATTTATCAAAAAAACACACTGCTGTCTGCTTTTCAGCTTCTTTCAGGCATTTCTTTTTTGCAACACTGCTTCCCCAGTCTGGTCTGTATGGTTGCATGGGACTATTTTGTCCTACTTGCAAGAAGTTGCTCTTGCCTACGCTGAAACGCTGAGGTCACTGCCAGCCCGTTGCTTCAGCCTGTCAAGGTCCCTCAGGAGAGCACCCCTGTGCTCCAGCACAGTTGTGCTCCCCACAACTCTGTGTCATGCACAAGCTTGCAGATCATGCCTTCCTGCCATTGTCTGGGCTGTTACAGATATTGAATCTTCTGGCCCCAGTGTCAACACCTGCTAGCTGGATTTTGTACTGCTGAACACTGCCCTTTGAGCCTGGTGGGCCAGCCAATTTTCCTCTTGCCTTAACATCCATTTATTCAGGGCAAATCTACCACTTCCCCTACAAGGATACTACAGGAGACTTCGACACAGGCCAAAGCCAAAGCAGAGGACATCCACTGCTCTCCCCGCATTCACGTAGACCTTCATCTTGCCAGGTCAGTCAGATTTCTGCAAATCAGAATGGCTGTTCTTGTGCTTTGAAGAGGTTGTACTTGAAGATAAAATATTAATGTAAATTAGATATATAGGTATGCATTTCGAACACTGTTTAGGAGTGTAGACTTTATCATATTTAAATAATTAAGCATTGGAAGACCTACTCTAAGGAAGGTTTTTCTTGGGTGTGCCTGCTGCTGTCTACTGGTTTCTCATTCAGAAAACAGAGAAACAGCACAAACAAAATCAATGCAAGCTTGTCACCAAAAACTGCAGATTCATACTGTCTTGGGCAAAGGCAGTTTCTTTTGGGGACATTTCAGCAACGTTGCAGGTGCTGACAGCCACCTGGACAACAGAATTATTGTATAAGCTTTGAGCAGTATGAATTGCAAGAGGAATGAATTGCAACAAGAATGAATTGCAAATCATCAGGTCTTCCCCACAAAAGGGAGACTACAGAGATAAGATTAGTGGAATGACAGGCACACTACACTACATCCAAATGCACCTGGAATGTACATTTTTTTCTTTTTAATTGCTCATCTCTCAGGTCTGGCTTTTCACTTATGTTGACACCTCATAATTACAAAGCAGATATTGGCCTGAATTTAAGATTTTAGTGAATAATTTTCACACAAAATTGATTTTATAGCTCTACAAAGAGACTCCCATGAAACAAACACATGTTTAGGAACTGACTCATGATCAGTGTGAAAATGAAGTTAATGCATTTGGGCTACTCTGTCCCACCTAGGGAGCACCTGTTGCTTTATTAGAATAGAGTACACTTAAAAGAAGTTATTTCCGTTGTGAACTCATTATTTTTGATGGTGATAAAAATCATAGATGGCTTCAAAAATGTCTATGTGAATTTTGCCGCTATCTACACTGAACAAGTTGCCTTTTGGGCAGAACCATGACTTTGACAAGCTCCTGGCCACCTGAGCAGAGCTGCTCTCCTGCTGCACATCCCTCTGATCAGTGGGTTAGAGTGGGAGAGCAAACATGGCCTCTGTCTGAAAGACGAACTTGCAGATCCTAACAGAGTACAGATCCTTTGGAGCACTTCACACATGTACTGTGAGAATAAATAAAACATGAAGCACACAACAGTAGCTCCAATTAGGAGCAGCAGCACACTGTGTGAGATGGAACTCCATTGCCATATAAACCATGCAAATTTTCAGAAGTATCCAAGAGAGATTTTTCCAAATATTTGCAGATATACCAAAGGAGAGACTAAATAACGTGGGGTGAAAGTAGTAAAATTATTTCCCTCCTTTTTTGCTAAAGAAAGGCTTAGAAGGAGCTGCAGCTGTGATTACATGTCGAGGAAAATTCCAGCAGTGTGGTAAATTATTTATTAATATTGATGCACTATCAATCAGCATAGTGCATTTATGGAGTATTCAAAGTTAGAGAGAGGCTAATTAGCAGTCTAGAGTGAAGGCCATTTGAGAGAGCACAGCAGAGACTTCGGCCTAGATTTACAGTGGTGTTTATGTAGAGATTTTATGGGTGCATCAAATCTGTAGGTTCAGTGGTTTCATAAAGTTAGTTACTCGCTCCTTCATAGAGAAAAAATAAACCTGACCAGACAGAAGTTTTTCCAGGTCAACTGTAATGGAAATGCACACACTGGACAGGAAGAGGAGTTCCTTCAGACCAATCCATCACATCACATCACTTCCAGAATTGCTCATTTGAGGTAAAAAAAATGATAGTTAGGTTATTTAGCCAAGTAAATACTGAATTTCCATTCACTCCTCTAAAGCATGTTTCTCTGTCTGGGCAATATAAAAATATACCTACTACAACAGGTAAAGACTACTAAAGATTTTGGATATTATGTGAACAGACCCACATGCATACTTATTTTCTCCTGGCATAACGTCTATTGTACAGCAACACAGATTAATTACAATGGTTTCAGGAGATTTTCTACAGCATTTACAGCATTTAGATTCATCTGTGGGGTTATTGAAAGCTAGAACTTTTGAGAATATTTAGAATGGTAATGCCCGAGTTTCAAAATTACATTTTCGAAGTGAGAAGACTTGTCCACAGATGAAATTCTACTTATGATAACATAATTTCAAGCAATAAATCAACCATTTGTTTTTCTTGCTAAAACGATGCCTGATGACAGGCACTTTACTGAAGTGATTTGATTCATATTGTTTTAAAGCTAGTTGTCAAAATCAACTCTCCTCCTTTTCTTTAACATTCCTGTAAGGGTTAATGCCTGCCTTGTGCAGGTTCATTCACATTTCCTATTCAATTTCATTGAGAAGTTAAAAAAAAAAAAGTAGATTTGAAATTGTAATTCAGATTTCATTTTAAACTGCTTATCTCTGTTTGTCTTCTGATTAAACATAATTTTTTGGGAACCAAAATGTCACGTTATCTTTATGACCACACATTCCATCAAAGCAGTAAAAGCTTGAAGGTTTACTGCAAAAAGGGTTCCCCTTACTGGTGTCTCAGTGTACTACAGCACTGAGATCCTTTTCATGGTTTTAAACCACTAAAATCATTTAACCAGAAGCAGCTGCTGGTTGTGTCTTGATCTGGGGACCCCTCCGGCAGTCTTTGTTCAAGGCTTATGCGTATGTTTAACAAACATATGCCCAATCATCAATAAATACTGGCTACTGGTTGCTGGATTTGCAAGTGCCTTTATGATATTTGATACTTTTCCATAGGAGAGACATATTTGTGCGTGTGTGTCAGCAAACACTGTGCTAAGATCCCAATCTCAGTATTTACAGCTATAATACAGACATATTATATTTATATGATGGCTGAAAGATTTTATTGGCATTTACATAGAGTGGCTACAAAAATGAGTGACAATTATTTAAGTCATCCCATAAGTGGTGCTGAAGCCATTATCCCCTGACAGTCTGCACAGAGGATTCCAAAACCTCACGGCTGCAGAGAGAGGGTGCTTGCCAAAGCAGAGAAGGTCAACTTCAGCCATGCGTTTTCACACTGTCACACAAAGAACCCCACAGGGCAGAGCTCAGCAAATGGAGCTGTACAGCTAATCCTTGAAGAGAGGATCCATTGCTTAAAACAGCTTTACCAAAAATGAGTGGAATAAGTTTTTAAGTCCAGAAAGCTCAGTGTTTCCCATGGCTAGTCCCAGTCTACCTTGCCAGAATAAGGAATACCCTATTTCTGTTTTTATTTTAAAAAGGCCGGAAGAAACACACTTCTGCTTTCCATCTGGAACATTGGAAGAAATCTTCCTCCATTTCCCATGGGATGCAACTAGGCACTTTACACTGAAATTTTTTCTACTGGTATGGGTACACCTATAATACACAGAGAGCACAAGGTGGGAATGTCTGTAGATGCTCCCCTTCACACTGAAGGCAAATTAGTAACCTTAATCTGGAAGGCTGAATAAATATGGCTGGTGCAGCCAGGTCAGAGGCTTAGAAAAATCTCAGGTGCCCAGGCTAACCAGGCTCCTCAGCTGAGTAGTTCTACTATCACAGGGTTAGGCTCACCTCTGGCAGGGACAGGGACTGTGCTGGAATGTGATGTGAAGGATGCACACTGCCCATCAGCACTGCGGGCAGAGCTGCAGCCTCTCCACACACTTCCTCTCACATACATTGTTTCCAGATGCCCCCACACTTATTCCCAGCTACACAGGCAGATGTACTTCCATTGGCTGTCAGAAAGTTGGCTTGACAGAGAAGGCTCCTTCCCTGACAAGTGCTCTCCTGTGGCTGGGGTACAAACAGCTCATCTTGACTTGTGGGCTCCTAAATGACTGCTGGATTGCAAAACAATAGTTAAAAAAAAAAATCCAGAACATAGGCCTTTACTGTCTCCTCCACACAGTTCATACACAGGCATGTGCCCCACTGCAGGCACAAGTCAGCTCCCAAACGCCTTCCCAAGACAAGCAGCTCCCAGCATACCAAAGAAGAAAAAAGTGAGCGTAGCAGGGCTGAACATGCTACAAACCACCAGCAGCACAGCTGAGCCTGGCTCTTGCTAAGCAGAGAGCAGCTGTTCCTATCCTGATTACAGGCCATGCCAGAGCCCCAGCGAGGCCACAAGGCTTCCTGGGAGACTGTCACATCAGGCAAAGGTAGACAGATCCAGGAAACCTTTGCTGCCCAGACATCCCTCGATCAATAATCACAGGGCTCACTTTGTAACACCCCTCGCTGTGGTGGGATTCTCCCTTTTAAGTCCCACCTGCAGGTTTTTAAGTCTCTCAGCTGTGAGGTTTGGCTTCGGAGGCTGTGTTTTTTAACCATTTCCAGTCTGAATGGAGAATAGACATTCCACAATACCTATATTTGAAGTATTTTTTATTGTCAGGCACCCGAGGAAGATTCAGCGAATATAGTACCCCATTAATAACCAGGCTGGGATTCAGAAAATGCACGGAAACTGTTTTCAGAAAATACATGCAACTTCTCAGTTACACAACATCCCAAAATCACATTCTTATGCAAAGTTATGAAACTGTAAATTCCTGACCATTTTTGAGGATTTCCTCTTCATTTTATGAGGTAATGATGGCACTGGAAATCCATACTGGGCTTCTAACTACTTCTCAGGCTAAACGCAGTGGAAGCAAGTCATAATACTAGAATGCTGCTACAAACTAAACCAAAGCACAACAGCCTGCTGCTTCCTTTCCAGTAGTTATTACTGTTATCACTTTATCCCCCCTGTATTTTCAGGCAAAAAGAGGAAACTTCTAACACTTCTTTAGAATCTCATATCCTCTACTCCAAGCACTAATACAAATGAGAGTACTGTCAGGAGATTCCCATGCCAGCTTTCAAGAGAATCAAGCTTCACTGAAGTAATATTTAATTTAAGGTTGAAAAGTCTTAAATTATGGTTGGTAGAAAAACTTAAAGTGTTACTGTGCCCTGGCTTGCTTTCAAAGGAAGGAGAATCTGTCCTACAAGTGGCCAAGAGTCTGAAGCATCTGTCTGGCCAGGATGTACACTCTAACTAATTTAGGCATCTGCTTTTGATGATGGCTTTTTGGGCTGTTGTGGGAAGCATCCTGCACTAATAATCATGTATGCCATTTTTGGCAGTAGGCCTGTTTCCTTAATTAAAGTAATTTCATTCATACAATCAATAAACACACATTTCCTTCCTAAATGTATCTTGAAAAAATGTTAATTTAGATAGAGTAATAGAGTATTTGGCCATGCTATAATAATATTAAATCAATATTTGAAGGAGATTAGGGAACATCATTGAGAATATCAATATCTTCACTAATGGATTAATAGTTTGCCACATACTTAACAATAACTTAAAAAAATTCCATATTTAAGTCACATAGACCAACTAACAAGGAAAGTCTGGATAAAGGCTGCTTTTTGGTGCCAAATCTAAAACTCCCCAAATACATAAAAGCAGAATGACAAATTAAGTTTACTCTGGTACTTAGGATTTTCTAAATCAGCTTCTTAACATTGTTTGAAGTATATTTTATGCTCTTGAGCACTTTAAAAAACTGCATGCTTTATTTCTGACTTTCACACTTAATTAAGAAGTTTAACTACAGGCTTGACACCATAGAGAATTCCTTTTGAGAACTGCAGAATTTCAGGTTAGACCCCCACCAATCTACTCCAAAAAGCACCTTTCTCTAAGCAGAAGCGGAGTATAATTAGGTAGCTCCTATTTATCTTTTCCTGGCACATGGCCTCTCCACCATGTGATGAAGCAATGAAGTGTGTGTGTTTGGGGCAGTGGGAGCTCCCAGAGCATCCATTGTGCAGCCTCAGGATGGGCAGGTGCATAGAGCTGCCCTTCAAACCAGCCCACTTCCATTCTACCAGCATCTCTATCAGAGCTGATTTCCTGCCTCCCCACCCAGGAAAGCCCTCTCTCTCTTGACCTCAGATTTGAAGCCATAAAAACCTGACTGTTGATGCTATGCTTTGTCTGTAGCTCTGCCTTTCATTCCTCCATGGCAGAGAAGCTCAGAGAAATCTTTCACCATAGCAGCCATGGTGGGGAGTCAGGCTTTCCAGGACTGGAAGGAAAGGGTAAGAGAAGGGTCCCTGAATGGAAGACGAAAACCCCTGTAGTCTCCAGCTGCCAAGAGGTGATGAGAGGTACCAGTGCAGAACCCCATTTTGCATAATGAAATCTCTTCCTGCCTTCTCTGCTTTCACTGCGTGGACACAGCAAGGCCTGATGTAAAGCGGGCATCACACTGTATCCTTGCCTGGTCCTTGCTCTCGCCTTCACTTCTCCCTGCACACATGCACTGTGAGCTCCCTGCTCCTCCAGCTTTGTGTTTGCACAGCTTCAAACCCCGTGGGGGTGGCAGCTGTAAGACTGGATCAGGAGGAACTTCTCAAAGTGAACTGCAAGGATTACAAAACATCCAGCCATGCTGAGTGATGCTTGGATGTCTCGCCCGAAAAGTGAAAGTGGAAGTAGTTACATGGATGGCTGTCCAAAAGAGCTGTGCTGGAGCAGGAGATAATGTAATGTGTGACTCAGGGCAGCAAAGCACAACAGGTGACCAGGGCTTTATCTGTAGGTAAAAGCTGAAGTTCACCATGCAACCATGCCCTAATTCTGTGATAACTGAGAGGTGTGAATGGAGAGTTCCTGACAACCACCTTCAGTGTGTTGCCGAACTCAAAAGGATGTTTTCAAAGCACACTGCTGTGTTAAGGAAGAGGAATAAAGCATGCTCAGCATTAGAGAGTCCCAAGTACCCATATCCCTTTTTTAAAATGTGATGTGGTTTTCATATTTTTGTGTGTTTTCTTAAATTAATGTTGGAGGGTAAAAAGCATTACATGGCTGGGTACCTCTTTCTTGCCGTGACTGGAAGGATCAATTCACAGAATAAGACTCTAGACTTATTGGCTTCACCCAGAGTGAGTAGTTGGTCTCCTTTTGAGATTCACTCAGCAGTAGTTCCATAAACAGAAAAGTAGTTAGTGAATGGCCTGGGATAAGCAGCAGTCCTTGTCCTGTGCTGCAGATTTATTGTATTTTTGGCTGACTATAGAAAATAGTCTACTTTAGAGTGTTTATAGGAAGCTATCAGAATTTCTTGTTGCATATAATTTTCATTTATTTAAAAATTAATATAGTCTGCAGTGTATATAAATTTCACAAACTTAAAGCTGGCAAATACATAGCACATGCTCTTGAGAAATACTGTGAAAGTCTCCCAAGGCTTGTTTTTTCCCCCATCTAAAATCTGCATTGAAGGAAGCATCTGGTTGCCACTCTTAAATCTCTGCAAAATGATTCAGAAATAACCCATATCTCATTTCCAAAAAGATGACTTAATTCTATCTGTGTGTTACTGCAAAGGGAGCATAAATTCCCCAATCTCTTCCTACTTATATTATTGTAAGTCAAGTGACTTCAGTGCAACTAATCCTGATTTACATCAGTGTAAACCAAGAGAGACATAAGGGCCCTAAATTTCCTCACTGGTTTTTTTCATACAGTATTTTCTCCTTCTGATAGTTATCCATTAGCCTATAAATCTCAGTAGCCCTAAACTCATACTGCTCATTAATTTTTGAAGTGCTTTGGCCTATTTTTAGCAATATACTTGAGCCAACTGCGGCAGTCATATCTCCGGATCCCACGAGAAGATGCCAGTCTGAGGAATTCAGTCTCAGCTCTATGGCCATGCAGGACCATCCCTGTAAACTGCTCTGATGCCTTACTGCACACGGGTGCCTGAGCACTTGCTCAGCAGTGTAGTATTTGAACATTTACATTCACAGCTTCTGTAACTTCTGTCATTAATAAAAGTTACCAACTCAAACCCCCAGTCTTCGGTGTAGTACCTTTAAAGATTCCCAAGGGAAAGGAGGAACCCCCACAGGTTTCCAAGGAACTCGCCGCCTTCCTTACTGCTCTCCAGATAACATTTTTTGACACCTGCTAAGTGGAACAGGTATCAGATTGAAGCTGGAACAACAATGTTAATCAATTCAGCAGCAGTTAAGAGATTGTTCAATACACTACAGGGACAAAAGGGAGTTTTAGGACTTTTCATCTACACTGTAGCTTAGGAATTAAATGACACACTCATGGAACAAAACATTAGAAGCAGGGTACCACCAGAATTGTTCACCCTGCCCCATCAAACCTGTAAGTTATGACTTTAAGTCAGGTTCAAGGGTTTTAGAAAGTTAATCACCCTCTCTTCAAATACAAGGCCCTGTATTTGCATCTAATAGTTGTTCATTAAAGAGTGGTATCACAAGAGATTTAATGGTTTAAAAAGCCCCTGTTCAGCCCCTCCATGCATACAAACCTCCCTAAAGTGTCAGCTGTGGGAAGTGATGTTATTTTTGTACAGGAAACTGAAATTATTGCATAGCAAAACATCAGTCTTACATCACTCTGCTTATAAATTTCTAAATTATGTAGTAATTTGTATTTACACAGTTTACATGCTTTCTACCACTTGAATGATTTAAAATAATATTTCAGAGTATTCTTACAGCTGTAATACTTCAACCTTCCCAAATGCTGAGATACAATTCCTTTAAGAAGGAATACTCTTTATCATTCTTTTGCCATCAGCACACCACCACTGATTTCAGACAGCATTATTCCCTTTCTATAGTGAAGCATAAGAAATTAAGTGATTTGTCTCAAATCATACACCAAGTAATGTATGTACATCCAGGAATTGAGTTAGGAATTCTTCATTCCCCATTCTTCTAATGCAAGTGGCATAGTATGACAAGGACACGTTTTTGCAAAGTAACCTTTCCGTGCCATTTTGCTTAAAAATAATTGTTCGTTTTGTCTTTGCATAGGGTTGCTATTGAATGATGTCGGCTACATTTCTACTCCTGAGACATTTGCCTATCACCTGCCACGATACAAAATTAAAACTGTATTTATAATTTGCAATACGCTTCAGGGCTTCTGCAGATCAAAGGTACATTGGAAATGGAAAGTATTTCATAATTTTAACTGAACAGCTTAGCTTCAGAGTTGTTTCTCTGCAAGTAATGAATTAGCATTTCCTCTTCTAGTTGCTGTCTTTTGGTCTCTGCTATCTTTAATGTGAATTTGCAACTGTCAAAATGAATAATATGCAGCATCAATTTAAACCCTGCCTTTCGATAAGTTCAGCATAATAGTTTCACTTTGTCTCGATTCTGTTGATTGCTATTAAATTCTGGATTGTTTTAAATTCCTTGAGAACATCTTGGAAGTATCAATTATAAACTGTAGGCATTTATTAGAATGCAGCTTGAAGTAGAACACTCATTTGGCTGGAAAACTTTACTTTCTGTCCTTTGCACTTAATACAGAAGAGGTCAAGGAAATATAATTTGCTATTTAAGAAAGTAGAATGTTTAAAGAGGAAATGTTATGTTACAGATTAGAAAAGAGAGAGAGGAACCTTCAAAAAGAGCATAGATGGAGATGAAGAACCACCCACAACTTGCTTTATGGCCATCTGCACAGTTCATGACTGGTCAAAGACACTGGAAGAAGAGTGATTTGAAAACATGATGCTCAGAAGTAATATCGGCTCTCCCCATTCACAAAACAAACTTCCCTCTGAGTTGGAAATAGAAAATGAAGTCATGAATTCTTGCAGGTCCAAAGATTTCTATAATGATGTGGCTTACAACACACTCCCTAAGAAACTTGTTGTTTCTGTATGACTGGATGTTCTAGCGGGTCAGAGCTGGGAATGCTGTTTGATAGTAAAATCCTGCATAAGTCCTCCCCCACCTAATTTTTCTTTTAAATATTTGTTATTCCAAATGTTTATTGATACTCAGAATAAACAGCAGCAGCCATAGTTTTTCTCCACTCACACACACACTTTTCACAGCCTCAGCTATCTATATGGTATTGTATAAAAAAACCCCCTTATTTCTCTGCTTTGCAAAAACTGAAATGCTTGTATCACTGAGATCAGTATCAGGAACGGACTGAGAAAAGAATGCCTGGAAAGAGATTAGTTGGTCTAGAACTAAGAAACTGGAATTACAATTCAGACTGGATGATACTGAAATCTTGTTGGCTGTTCATTCAAGAGTATGGATGATCCCATAAGATCATCTGGAGAGTGTTTATAGCGTGCTTGGTATATATTCACATTTTTTACATCTTAATTGTTTCTTTACATATTCTGTCTCTACAAACCATCCAATATGTGAATTTCTGAGCTGTACGCAAATATTAAGCAACCATTATTTAGGCCAGATGAAGATATTAATTCCTTTAAATCTACATCCTACTTTTAAATCCTTCTTTGTCTTTTTGCCCTTCAATCTAAACATCATATTTTCTATTAATTGTTCCAACTGAAGTTATCACTAATGTTGATAAACTGATTACTCAGTCTTCTTGATTAAAGCTCAAATGGGAACCAAATAGCTACCAAATGTGTACTGGTTTCCATTTTTAATTTTTGTTTCAAGGACACTGACAATATCAACCAGAAAGATTCTGTAGTGCTAATAGGAGTCTCGAGTTTCTTACTGCCCTGATCTGGTGCAATACCCTGTTATTTCCTCCAGACCTATAAAAAGGAAGAGTACACCCTTGGCTCCGGCCAGCTTCATCTTGGCCTTGATTCTAGTGTTGCAGGTGAAACTTCATTATATACCTGGACAGTTATTTGTGCTTGAAATTACATGTCTAAGTTATCTGGTAGAATCACTGATGTAACCTTTGGCACAGGTGAAATCCCAGCATGAATCAGTCATCTTCAATATGATTAAAAAGCCTGTACCTGAACATCAATTCTTAATACATGGTAATATTTCCAAATAAACAATGCACTCAGTAGGGAAAGAGAATAGGAAATTTTCATGCCAATGATGTATGTCAACTTAAGGAAATGCATAGACATGAGATTTAATCAAACTCGGAAAAAAGTGGCAAAATATGATTACACTTTCAGAACCTCAATGCCCATAAGATCAAAAGGATAATATATAAATAATATACAATTATAGGTTTAAATGAAGAGAGATGGAGAGCAGAATGATAAAGAAACTAAAGGTACATGGTAGAATATAATCTTTTGCCCAAAATATTACATAAACATCTCAGATCCAGTTTTAATCTCTCTTCCTGTTATCCACAGTCTTAGTTGTTTTTCCTGTCATTTATTTATTCCATCTCAGTTTGCCATTTATCTCCCTTCTTTCCATTCACATGTTTTTAACCTTTAGTCCTTGACTACAGCACAGTAAGTCCAGTGTGGCATCTATCTTATCTTTTCTACTAAAAAAAGTCCTTCTGAAAACTAGTACTGAGATTGCCTTTGTTTTTTTCCAGAACAATAAGTTGATCTGGCAGAGGACTTCTGGAGAGGCTATTGCATTATTAAACTGAGCCAACTACCTTAGATGGAAGTGGCTAAGTAAAAAAGGATGATTCATAAATAGCTGTGCACGCACACAATTCAAATCTGGGGCTTCCTGCTGTGATGGTATTTATTGTTTTCAAATCTAAGCATTCCTGCAATGAATAGCAAAGCCAGGAAAGTGAGCTTAAAAAGTCATTTTAGTTTTGTCCACTTTTTTGCCAGACAAGTTTGAATCCTTTTTGGCAGCTCTGTGCATGGTGATAAGTTGCAACTGCCTTCCCTTTTGCTTTTCATCTCTGTCCCCTCATGCCATGACAGGAAGCAATCAAGTGACTGGGGAGAAATGAACTAGAGTGGACAGAGTCTGAGGCTTTCCTGGAGAGACAGGGAAGACAGGTTGTGGTTCTACTTCCCTTCCTAGGAAATTACTTTCCAAACCCACTGTGGAATCTCACCTATTTGTGAAGTGGGAAACTTACTGGTCCTCAGCCTCAGCCCAAACTCAGTACCTTTAAGATGCAGCCTACTCTTGTCTTGAGCTTATCCAGGGCTGTTGACTTCCTCTCACCAGGAACTGAACAGAGCCCATGCCTGGTTACAATAAATATCAGAACATTCATGCTGCTTATGTTCCCCACAATGCTGATGGGAAAAGAGGAAAAATGGCATGTCATCATCATCATTCAGCCACAGAGTAAGTCTGCTGCTTTATTCAGTGCGCAGAAATCCAGACTTACACTGACGTCAGAGCTGCAGTGAATCCCAGCATGTACTGGAAGCTGTGAGGGCTTGTAAAGCCTCCTGACTCACCAGAGTCAGGCTGTTTCCCTCGACTCTGCGGGGCCCAGACACAACCAGGGAAGCAGAACAGAAGCCTCCTTGCAGACTCCCTGACATCTGCATCCCACTGCCAGGTCAGATAAAGCTTTGTGCCACTGAGAACACTTTGTGGGTAAAAGTTGGGTTTATTGAGTTGACATGACACAGGCCACTCTGTTTTCCATAGAAAAGACAGCAACTGGAAACCGAGCAGAGAATTACACAGAGCTGTAATGACTGCGTACACCACACAACATTCATCATTGCTATTAAAGACTGACTGGGACCATAATAAATACATGACTATTTGATATATGTCCTCAAAAAGGTCATCCAGAAGCATATCCTGGGAAGCCCCTCCTGGCATGGTGTGTAAGACCAGCCAAATTGTTTTAAGTCACCAGTATATTTTTAGAGTTCATTTAAAGCATTTTGTCATGTATGTTCCCTTTTGCAGAATGATACATCACCACTGACAGTCAGTGCATACTGTTTTCATAGCCTAACTTTCATAAATATTATGAACAAATATCACAGTGGTATTGTTATAATGAATTACAGTGATGTGTTTCTTGAGAGAGTGCCAATGACTGGTTTATATCCTCTGTGATGTTACTGTCGTAAGAAACGTGGCACAAATCTTTTCCCAAGGTTCAGCAGTATGTTTAGGGCAATAATGCTACACATTTTTTCTTCTTTAAACAGTTCTCTGTGCCTTGATGTACAGCCTTTTAAAATTTTATTTTAATACGGTCAATGATCTAACAACACTTATTATGTTTGAAGTTGCTTTATTGTAATCTGGAAATAATTTTCATCTGACTCTCACCAACAGCCAAACATAATAAAAGATGTATAAGCCAAGTAATGTTACACAGAGGCTCTCAGGACCACATGAGGTTCTCATACAGTTGCGCAGCCCTGCAGTATCATAGTGCAGCAGCACAAGTAGAAAAGGAAGAACTGAGCTCTTCCCATATGCTGGTAGTTTATCTGGGAGGGAAAGAACATTTAACAGTCCTGCAGAGAACCTTCGCCAGGTTTCTGTCCTCAGACCTGTCCATTAGAGGCTAGGTACAAGCTGAGCTTTCCCTGGGGGTATTTTGCTCCCAGTCCCTGGGCACTGCCCTATGCACTACGACTGGTACCTTCCCAGCCCCCCAACAATCTTCTCAGACTAACCACTTCCTTCAGGAATGATGTGCCAGCAGGCACCCTTAGAAAGACAAGGCTGGGTGAACACGAAATTCATTTTTAGAAGATCTGTAGTGGGGGGAAAAAATGTCATATGTTTGCCAGCTGCTTGTTCGATACAGGCTTGTAGTTGGAGCTATTAAAAACACAGGATTTTTAACTTTTTCTTTTTCGTGGTTTTTAATCTAGCCTACCCTGTGAGAACAATAGTTCATTTAACTCCAGCTGTGTTCCACCCCATTCATTTCAATAATGTTTGCTCTACTGAACATACAGAATTAAGCACCTGTGTGTTCTGAAGTGGCATAGATACTTTGTCTTAGGCCCTCGAAAGTAGTTCTGCACAAAAATATACTAAGGGAGAATTATATGCAAATATATATGTGGCCATGGCTGAAATGGCATTATTTGCTAACAGATACACTGCACAGTATGGTACACATTTTTAAACATACAGAATAAGATATAAAAGCAATTACCTTTGCAACTTTGCGACTCTACCTAACACATTAAATGCTGCCTTCACAATAGCAACCCATCCATAAGAAATTCTAAATGCCCTCTTTAAGCATCCTGAGGAGTTTTGGATCTCACAGTGCTTCCCGCACAAAGATATTTCCCTCATTAAAAAACCAAAAACGCAACCCCCCAAAAAATGAAATGCAAGCAAGAATATTTCCAGAACAAGGAGATTAAAAGTAGTGAGTGAAAGCAAAAAACTCTTTGCCTAAAAAGAACAAAATACCCTAAAGGGCCCAGAGCCACATTTTTTTAATGTGACAGGTACTTAGAAGTGTAATTGATGGGGCAGTTAACATGGCTCTTGACCAAAACAGTTCATATGCAATATCAATGTCACATTTATAACATACCAAAAATCATGCTAATATGTATTCCATGAAAACACAGCTACTTCATAAAATAGGACAAAAAAGACGCCTGATGTTAGCAAATATATTCAAAGTTTTAGTTTGAAGGGGTATATTATTATTTTGGATTCTTTCTACAAATAGACAAGGAATAAACTTTCAAAAGCTCCCTCTTTTCTGCTGCATTAGGCTGTGCTACCTTTGCTACAAATATGATGAAGGAAATTGTCTGTAGTCCACGTTTACAGTGGAAACCAATTGCCTCCCACACCAGGGAGAGGGACGACCAGGCCATTTATCAAAAATCACTCATGCCTAAAGCCACGGGTCACTTTTCAAGCCAAAGGATAATAGTTTTTCCTTTCAACTGCAAATACCAGTCTAGACATGCTTTAGGACGCCTTTTGAAATGTCTTTTTGGTTAAAGTGTGCTCCTGTGTCAGTTACTCTTGTCTGAGGCTTCTTTACATGAGCCCAGAGCCACCTGCCTTCCACAGGCAGTAGGTAAGCCTGAAGCAGATAAGCACAGGAGTTCCTTAGCACGTGATTTTTTTTTTTTGCAGGCTGGTATTCACTGACTCCCTGACACCTACAGCACTTATAATTTATATCGATCTATCTATATTGCATAGATATCCATACACACATAAATTGGTATTATCTTACCCTGTAAGTGCGGTTTACTACACAGGTTTGATGCACACTGAAGCAGAGGAACAAAGGGACACATACTCACAATGAAGGTGTGACTCTACAGGTATTCTGTTTGCTCTCACAGGGTGTGGTAAGCTCCAGAAAAATGTATGGGAAGACAGTTATTCCCACAAGATACTTAGAGCCTGGCTCTCTCATCAAACTACATATGCTGCAACTTGATAGTCTCCTGAAAATGTTAACTGATTGCCTTATATCATACAGGAACTTTGGGCACACCATAGCGAAAATTAATCTTAGTAACTATCTGCAGCCCTCTGAGACATCTTGCTACTAATTACAAAGCTTACATTTATTACAGGTACATGGGGTCACTGTTGACATTTCAGCTCTTAATGGCCTTTCTTCAAGTACACACCAGAGCACAGCATGTCTCTGTTGTTTAGTGCCATGCAGACCTCACACCGCCAGTGGAGCCAGCAGCAGCCTGCAGTGACAAATTCACTAGTTGTGATCAAAGTTCCTACTGTATCTTAACAGCTGCTACAGAGAAAAGCATCAGGAGTGAGGACTCAGATGTTCTTTACCAAATGACTCCAAAGAGTTACAAACTGCAGCACACTACCGGCTGCCCGAAGGCAGTTTGAAGTGGCTAAGTGTGAGTCACCTGAAGAAAATGCATTTCTCTCAACCCTGAAAAGCAGAGCCAAGGTACACTAAGACACTGCAAGCTCCCTCCGCCACACTCTTCTTCCCTCTCTCCTGCAGACTATAATCTCCAGAAGCTGTCAGTCCTACTATTTGTGTGAACATTAATTTCAGGGAAAGATAGCAATTCTGCCTTAGAGTAGCTCATCTCTCCAGGCTACATACCAGTTAAACTAAATGTCTATTAAAAAAAAAAAAATCCCCAAAACCCCAAGCTCTCAGATACCAGCACATGGTAGTCATAAATATCAATTTATGAATCATGACTAGCTTGGAAAATATGAATAAAGATGAAAGTAGTGAAAACAGTGACTGAAATCTTTATGACTGAACATGCTGAATTTGACTGGTTATGATTAACGGGGGTCACATTTTGTGCCTTGTAAATAGCTGAGTAATTGCTGTAAATCCATGAAAATATTCTCAAAAAGTGAGAGGTTTTAGCACAAACATCAACCCATACAGGAAATGTGCAATGAGTTACTACAGAGCTGGTCAAAACCTGAATTCTTTACAGCCTGTGGTATGACAACACTTTCCCTTCAGTTCCTGGCATCATCTTTCACTTCTTCACCCAAAACATGGCAAATACAACTCCAACTTTGTAAAAGTTATTATTAAAAAAACATGCACACATTATTGGCTACTCTGACTTTTTACTTTTTAAAAAAATGTAACCACTATGTTTACAGATCTAATAACATCACTAATGTATCAGCTAATAACTGCTGGGGCTGAAATGAGGATGTGAAAATGGTTTTCAGTGTTTGAACAGCAATACAAATGTCTGCACTGAGTTTCATTTGGTTAGAGTAAGCATGAGACAAACTAGATTTCTCTGTCACAAACGAGGGTCTCTGATGTCACACTCAAAAGACAATCAAACTGTCCACAATGGGGAGAAATGAAAAATTCCATTTGATGTGTCCTTAGAGCTTGGAGACCACTTCTGTGCCCTGCCACCCACCAAGCTGCCCCCCAGTCTGCTGGCCCTTAATCAGGAAAACTCCTTGCCTGGCTTGCCATAGATCTAGTACCCATGGAAACTATCTGCTTAGGCTGAAAAAGCATTTCCCTTTCAAATGGGAAAAGCTTCTGAATTTGAATCTCCTGCCACCTTACCCAGAGAGTCCTCATGGATTTTTCAAGTAGACTTCATGGTTAAAGTATTTTAGCTTCACCTCAGGAACTTACTGCTTATCCAGAGCCTCTGTGGTGATTTAACATCCTCCCAGAAGTCCATACACAAGTTCTTCCAGCTTAAAATTTTGCTGCTAAAAACTGAAGATGCAGCAAGGTGCATTTATCAAAGTCATTTCCATATTTGATGAATACCACCAAGCTGTGCAAGCTACATTATCAAACTCTATCTGCCTGAAGTTAAAAATATCAACCAGCAAATGCCAGACAGGGTATAAGAATGTTCCTTGTTGCTGCATATTTACTCAATCAGCTCTGCAGACAGGAGCATAAACGGCCCACAGGGAATATCTTTCAGCTGTCAAGCAAAACTCAGTTTGGTTTACTGAAGCACCAAAGGTTTTTATGTTCTGAAAGCCCTTTTGTCTGCAGAGACTCTCCTCTAATGAAAATCTGAAAACATTTGCATTGCTTTTAGATCTCTTCAGAGATTTTGTGTTCTATGCTTCCAGTATGGATAAGGAACATAAGTTTTCAAAGTAAATTTAAAAAATTCCCATGTGCAATGAAAATACATTTTCGTTCCAAGTGACATTCTATTTTTTTTCTCAGAATGCCCAATTTTATCCCTTGGCTTGTTTTCTTCATCTGCCTTGAATAGACTTGCCAAAACTTTACCAAGATAGCGCCTTTTCCTACTGAAAACAAAGACAATTCCTCCCTTTTTTCGTTCTTTGAAAACAGTTTTTAAAAAAGGACACTTTCCCCCTCAGTATCCTCTGACAGTGGTAAATCTGACTTTCTGCAGAGATCCCTTGAATTTGTCTTTCCATCAAGCCTGCTACTCACACCAGCTAAGAGAGTATGGTCAGTAACTAACATCCCTGAGTCAGTGACTCCTGTGCAACAGTGCACATACACTACAGCTTAAAACTAGAAAAAGAGAGAAGACTAAATACATCTAGTTTGTGACCATTCAATTTCAAGGAAAAAAAAAAGGCTTCTTAAAAACTAGCAATTATAAAAAAGTAAAATCCAATACCCCTTTCCCTTCCAAAAAAATCAAAGGATTATTTCAAAAGCCAAGAAGTCTACATAAAGCCTACAGAATGAAATACACTATACTAGAAGTTTAGGTAATGTGTGTGACACCGAAGAAGAAGAAAACAAAGCAGTCCAAACTCCCGCTGCACAGACAGCTCAACTGGAAGGCAAAGGAATCTTTCAAAGGTAGAAGACCAGCATTAAAAAAAACCCAAGCCAACAAAATCACCAGAAAGCTTTCTGAAGTGAGCACAGAAAAATCCCATAAAATAAAGCAGCTCAAATGTAAACAGGAAATAGGGAGGGCTAAAAAAGAACTTGAAGAGCAACTTGCAAATGATGCTCAAACTGATAGTAAAACATTCTTTGAACACATCAAAAGCAGGAAGCTATCTTGTGATTAGTGGGACCAGATGACAAAGGCATAAAAAGGATGATAATACCACTGCAGACACTCGGTGAACTATTTGTTTCCACCTTTACTGCTGAGGTTGTTCAGGAGATTCTTATGCTTGATGTACTAGTTGTAGCAGAAAGGGAAGAATTTTCTTTTAAATTTGTAATGAAGTTCAAGACTATTTAGAGAAGACCAATTAAAATCATCAGGGGGATAGAGCAGCTATCTCCTACACTACATAGTCTAGGACCCTTCTATTGAAAGGGGAGAGCTAAAAAGGAGATATCACCACACTTTACCATATCAGAAAAAAGTGAAGAGCTGAATGCAAGCAGGATCAAACTGAATAAAAACCCTGCAATACTTGAAAAAGTAGTAGAATACACTCTATGAAACTAATACTAATAGTAGACTGATTTAATCAGAGTGAAAGTACTTCCCACAGTGAGTAGCGAACCTCTGAAACTTGCTGCCGCAGGAGGCTGTTAGCATCAACAGACAGTATCAACAATTTCACGTGAGAATGAGGTAAGTTAATGGGAAATGTGTCCATGAACACTAGTAAGACTATGCAGGTATATGGCCCCTAACATCTGTAATACACCAGCTGTGATGCTGACAGAATATGAGAAGAGACCGTGGAAGTGGCCAAGTTTGCATATTACCCCTAAAAGCCTCTCCTACTGCCTCTGCTGGAGGCAGAAGCAGGCTGAACTCATCACTGGTTTCCTGCAGTTAGGCATTTCTTTTTCAGGAACTTTTTCCCAGCTTCTGTCTCTCAGCTGGTGTTGTGTTGTTTTTAATTTCTCAGTCAAAGAGTCCATCCATAACAGGCTGTGTCATTTCCATCCTTTCCAATACACTGCCATTGCTCCAACCACTCGGGTACAGGTGTTCTTCTGTGGCTGAAGTATGTGAGAAGTACAAACGATTCATGAGGGAATATTCCAAACCAAAATGATACATACCATTCCACAGCAGCAGTTATGGAGGAAAAACCCCTTGGTGTGCTGTTGATTTAATTCTCAACACTAAATACTTCTGTTTTAAATAAAGGGGCCAGAAACTTGGGAAACATGTCCAGAAAATTGTATGAGCATTGATTAACCAGGGCACTGTAGGAGTTAGTAACCTAGCGAGACTGATTCTAAGAGTAATAAGTAAAACATAAAGGAAAAGCTGGGGAACATTGGATCATGGTTAAAAAGGAAATGTAGTCTTCTGAAGAGTAATTTCTGCAGCTTCTAATCTGCAGTGTTGTGAAGTGTTCAACAGCAGCCAAAATTACCAAAAAGATGAATAACTGCATCCTAAAGGGATTGTAAATAACACCACATTAACAGAAGTCACTTGGATATGGTCATTAGTACAAATAATAATGCAACAAGCAGCAGCACCCCCACTGTCCTTCACTAACAATCAGAGGAAACAAACAGATTCCTCAGTGCACGTGCACCAGACTCCCATCTGAAATATCCCGTATTTCCTTTCTCCTCAGAGTCTGATGGAAGGTGATAACAGATACTACAAATCATCAGCACAGGCTCACTTACTGGCTCGATGGAAATTATCTACAAAAAGATGTTGACAACAGTATTCCAACCATCTCTTTTTCTGATTTGTTGGTGCAGTACAACAAACAATCATCAGAGAGTTTTACAACCATTGCAATTGTGTTTTCTATTTATAACTACTGGAATGTGAATTTATGGTCTGCGAAAGGCTTTAGAGTGCTGACTGACAGACTGAGAGTCTTTTTATTTCATAAACACAACATGATTTAATAAGCAAGAAACCAGGAAGCTGATTCTAAGAAATGAACCTCCAAAAAGTATTTTTCAACCCGAAGACAACCATGCTAATAAGTCTGAGGTTATCCTCTTCGCGTTGTTACGCACAGATGCACATGTGTTGCTGTACAGAAACACAGCAAGTTGCGGGGTTTATACAAACTCCTAGAAGGGAGAAAGTCTTGGAACAGCATGCTGGAAGGCAGCTGAATCAGAAACCCACTGTAAGAAATAAATGACTTTTCAAAGGAAGCATAATACATGCTTTTACTAAGGACCATTTATTAGGGACTAACACATCGTTTATTTTGAGTGCAGCTTTGGAAAAAAAATTTTGCAAGGGCCACTATGGTTAAATCTGAAGATTAAATTACTAGCTTGGAATTTTTAAAACATACTGTGCTAGTTTAACCTTGCTCCTCTTAAAGTCAAGAACAGATTTTTCCAATGATTTTAATAGGAAAGAAACTGAAGCAAGCAGAGCTATTCCAGAAGTTCTGCCATGGAGGTACTCCAGCTTTCCTCTTTACAGGAGTTTTCGTTACATTTTTATGTGGATATCTAGACAATCTGGGCTGTAAGAGCAGGCTGAAGAGAAAGTTCTTATTACCCCAATGGGTCTGGGAGTTCAATCAGACTTCTAAATGTTTTCCTGAATGAGCTTCATGTAAGAATTTAGTGATGGGTCACAACTTTCTAAGTGCAAAAGCTGTTGACAGAATTACACTGTTCAACTTCAGAAGCTCTTGATAAATGCTATAACAGTGTCAAGGTTTATACCTGCACAGGCTTTCCAAGAGCCTTAAAAACATTAATACTTTTAGTCTAAAACACCTCTAAACTGGGCTATATCCATGATCACCCTCCACTTCTTTAATACCGATGAGGGAGACAAAAATATAGAGGTTGTAGCAGAGAACCTACACAGCCAATAACTTCTTAGGCACAAATTCCTTTTGATTATGGAGATGGAAGGGTTTGTTTTCTCAGAAGCAACTTAGAAATGCCATCTAGAAGTTTCAGAAAGGTAACGATTAAAGGTACTATTATATCCCACCCCTTAGAAAGAAATCAGTTTTAAAATTCATCCCTGACCTACACTTCTCCCTCTGGGCACACTACACACCAGGCTAACATCTGCACATCTGTTCTTCAAACCTGTGTCTGTCAAATGAAGAAATACAGAAAATAAGCTACTGTCTAAATCAACAAGATATTGTATTACACTTGTGGTATTGTATTACAGTTGTGGTTCCCATTACCTCAAAGCAATCAAACTCTTGAAAATGAAACCCTATCATTAATCATATGTAATTTTACATGAAGAAAGATAATTGCAATTAAGATCTACCTAAATACAAAAACCTGAATATTTATTCAGATTGTGATTTGTGCAAGTCTTGTCTGAAAAACGCTCAGGAAAGTGATATTCAAAATGTCACAGTCTGTCTCTGAACTTCTTTGTCCTACAAAGTTCCCTTATCTTCTGCAATCTTGACTCCCTGGATGACCCTTCTAACTTACTATCTTGACAACACATCTGCTCATTAGCCATGCCTGGCTAGATGCATGCTTCACCATTAACAGTTTCAGGGTTTTTTCCCCCCTGAAATGCTATCTGTAACAAGGTCCCAAAAGCTTCTACAAAAACAACCCAACAATATTAAGAGACGAGATTTGACACAAGCATAACTGACAGGGTCAATAAGCAACACTTGTGTTCTTTCAGCTGTTGCTAGATGGGATCTCCACTAAGACAGGAAAGAAAGAACCAGAGGTAGAAGAATTCTAGTAAACAATCCAGAATAAATAATACTTAATGAAGGAAATAAATGCATAGCAAGCACTGGAGGCTTCTGAGCTGAACCTACCCACATTTAGTGGTGCGTCACTGTTCCTATCTCTCAGTGAGGTCAATACATTCTTCTCTGGCCACACAAGCATCACTTTAAATTGGGAGAGGCAATGGACTTCCACGGCCTCTCAAAATTCTGTCTGGAAGCAGAGGTTTGATGAAATTCTGTGTCTGGTGCCATCTCGCTTGTTGAAGAGAGAGAAGATAAGTACTTTGTCTAAGACAATACTGTAAACCACTAAATGATTCCAAAATATTTCACACTAAAATCAAGCATCTCCTTCAGACTCCTTAAACATTCTAGGCATCCAAGTGCTGTTCACATATCCCCATACAGTTCTGTTTGCAAAGCAAATGTTTTGTACCTACTGATCCTAGTACACGGATGGCATAAATACTGTGAGCTACTGGGGTCTGCCCTAAAAATAACAAGTAACACTAAGAAACAAAACTGTTAGGACATATTGTGGTAATTTGTCAAGAGTCAAAGGACAGAAAGAACAGCCATCACAATCCATATGTGAATTATTCACACAGTACCTGTGGAAAACCGGCATTGAAATGTTTCTGTTTGAAGACCTGATTGCAAAGCACATATTTCAGTATTTTGCTGAACTGAATCCTGGACAAATGATGATGTTTACTTATCACCAAGAAGGAAAGTTTTTTTGGAATCTCTCACATTCCAGTTCCCAAAACTTTGCAGTTACAACATATAACCATATCAACTCTGTTGCAAAAGAATTTACATTAGAGAGTAATGGAACAGACACATCTTAATTCAAATTAGAACTACTGCTCCTTAAAAACACAAGACACATCCAGAGCTAAATACTGCCTCTCTCACTCATGCCAATTGGGATCTCCTTCAGTGTCTACAAATGCACAGGAATTCAAGCTCACCATTGAGCTCTGCTTTCACAACTCAATTCCTACAATTTCTTGGTACTGTCCACCATAAAAATCGTTACATGAAGTATTTCTGCTTGATGCTGTCTAGTTCTAGAAGTGGCTCATATAAAATGAAACATTTAAGATTAATTTTTCAGAATTTATAACAATGCCATTTCTATGACTTGCTCACACAGATTGAAGTACAGTGGGTGTTTTCAGCATGACATTCTTTCCACAGACAGATTAAATAAGACGGCTTTACTGCTCCACGCACACATTTGGCATGCTCCTAGCAGCCAGAGGCACAGGAGGAGGCAAGTCCTGCAGGCACCATTACGCACATCCTAGAACAGCATGCATACTGCCACACTTCCCTTCAGTTTGAACATTGGTCCAAACCACCCATGGCCTGCACACAGACGAACAGTGGAACAACACAAATTGACAGCAAACAAGAGGAGGAGGAAGTGTCCTCTCCAGTCAAGCCAAACATATAATTTCACCAGTCAGCACTATATTAACTACCTTAAAGAAAAAAAAAAATTAATTGAACTTTTACTTTCTTTCATCACACTTAATGATGCTGTTTACAGTATTTTAGCATCTTACCAGGTTTTAATACAAGCGTGCTTAGCTACTGTCGCAGTGCTCAGTGTTTAACCCTATGGCATCCCTGGCCCAGCACGTGACTGCTGCCAACAGAACGCACACTCGGGGAGTTTAAATCTCAGCACTGAACAATGTGGAATGTTTCCTCTCTCAGTACTACAAATGCTTGCAATAAATTACTTACAAAATATAGGCCTGATTCACCACTGCATTACACCACTTGTACACAGCTGACTTCAACAGAATTACACGAGTGTAAAAGAAGTAGGGAAGGGGTAAAGCAACCTCTGTGTGCAGATAATTAACCATCTTTTTCATTGAACCATAATATACTTTCTCCATAAACTGGCAACAGAACCAATCAGTGTACACATTTCATTTCAAACACAAAGTAATTTTAGGAGCTAGCATTATTGTACCGTTTGAAATATTCTCTGTTCTCATCAAATGATTCCCCCTGTAATTGATGTCATAAAGAATATCTGTGTTAAGCTGTCTTCATTTCCACAGTTTTCAATCCTTATGATGATCAATTATTTATATACAGACTAGATGAAAGGCAAGATTGTAATGACTCCAAGAGATTTAAGAGTGATATAATAAATCTTGAAAGCAGAACTCAAGTGGGTGACGGTAACAAAAGCCAGTCCTGGACAATCATATTTTACTATTTTTAGAAGTTTCCCTTCATCCCCTCCCCTAAAGAGACTGCCAAAGCAGCATCTCCTCCTGAAGCCCTACTCCTTTTGTGCTAGCATAAACCTTTTTGCCCATGAGATCCTTGCCACCCTCACCCCTTGCAGCTTATTCTTCCTTAAGGACAGCAACAAATATGCGCTTTTTCCTTTTCATCAGCCCAATCATTTTGGTTGCCAGGAGCACCTCACTAAGTTCCGGGGGAAATTCCTTGATCTAATTTTTTAAGAAGTCCTTCTTCTACAAAGTACATTAACACACCTTTATCCCACCTCATGATGACTCAGGGCTTCAAGGTTTATACTTGTATCCAAACTTCCCAAAACCATCTTTGGCTTTGGTTCATGGCCACAATAAATAAGCCTTCTCACCAGTCAGTACCCATGTCATACATGAATTAAAAGGGACACAGACTTTGTATGATTCTTATCAGATAAGAAAAAGAAAGCAGGAAAAAAAAATACCAATCACTTAAATAAATCATATATTTGAACCATACTTCCACCTCCCTCCTTTTTCCTCACAATTCCCAAAAAGATTGAACAGCTAAGGGTCACCACCCTATTTTCTCTGATCCCATTAACCATTAGAGAAGAAAGAATTAACTCTATCCTAGATGAAACCAGGACACATGTCTAAGCATATGGGTTCAGGCCTGCTTCCAAGTTTAGCTTCCAGCCATGTTTATGGACATACAGCCCTATTAATTGTTCAAACAAACCAACCCACACCACAGGATATCCTTTGGATTTCATAAAGACATCGTCCCAGTCTTATGAGTCTTCTTCATGCTCGCAGTAATTCTTTGTAGTATCTTAGACACATGCATCAAGTTTTAAAATAGATTTATAAATGTATGTTGCAACTCTAGCTAATGATTTGATCTCCAGTTTTGGAGAACTGTAAATAACTTAACTTCCAAACTTTCTCTTCATTGCATGAACCCATCCCAAGCTCAGATGAATGGTCAACTTGGACAACAAAAACAAAGGATCAGTAATTCTGCAGAGTTAAGGCCAAAATTTATGTGTAAATATAGGGCAAATTCCAAAGCCTTTAAATAATACAAAACTCACTAGCATTTTGTTTCAACAAGCACTTCAGAATTTTATTACTTATCTTAAAAAGATGTACAGTAAGTACGCCTTGCAACATGATCTTGCATTTTCAGAATATACTAAAAGAAGTGTTTCCCACTGTAGACAAATGATGTGATTAAAAAATTACATGTTCGAGGATCAAGTTTTGCAGGAAAAAAACGGCAGTTTTCCTCAATTAAAATTCACAAAATATGATCCTAATTGATTTGGGTAACAATAAACATGTCTACAATTAGTGCCAAAGTCTTTTGCCAATTTGTTTCTTTCTCTCCTTTGGGATTTCTCCTTTTCATAATGCATTTGCAAGAAACAATAACTCTTCAAAACGTCTGCATGGAGTTAATTCTAAACAATAAAGCAATCCAGTCCAAAAAGCAGCTAAGATTGAGCTCATGTCAACAGGTAGAATTTACAGTCCCACAAAAAGAAATGTTTAACAGTCAACTATTTAGCTGCAATAAATTAGACTTTCACTGCGTTGTTCTTATCACCACAATCTATAGATGAAAAGCAGTATATAGGAGTTAATTTTTAATTTTATTTATTACCACAGGCAGGATTTTCCAGTAGTATTCTGTTCCTTAATGTGAAACTAGAGATCAAAACTTTATGATGACCTGAAGCTGATTTCTTAACAGTTTTGATTTCCTCCTCTTCATAGTCACCATAAATCTTGTTTTCCTCCTTAAAACTTCAGATGTTTCTAACTTCTTATCTATCAGCATCTAAAGTGCTTCCAGACTCCCACAAATGTTTTAGCAGACTCCACAGGCTTGCTTGCCACCCTGCTAAATGTCAGGCCGTACATCTCTTTGGGGGGAGTTCCCCACCGAAGAAGCCATACCCTGGGAAAAACATGTAAGTAGAAAGGACCCAGAGGCACCCCAGTCATGGCTGTATTTAAAGTCTGAATCTATGCTGTCATCCTAGCCTAGCATACAAACTGATTGGAGAAGCCTGTGCTTAAATTCCCCAGGCTAAAGCAGGACATGGGCTTCAGCAATTCCCCGGGTCTGCAATCCCACGGTCCCAAGGCAGTGGTCCACATCCTGCAGGAACCATTCCCTAAACACTCTGCAGTGGCACTGTACGGCTGATCTCCACAGGAACACCTGAATCCCAGATCATGGACCACATTGTGCTTTATCCAACACCTTGATAGCCCAGACACCATCATGTAAGTCTCCAGCCTTCAAACTCGTTGTCTTAAAATAAGAGGGGTGGGGACTGAGGAAAGAGAGCACAGACACCGGAGAGCAAGGTGCTGAGGAAGGATTAAGCATTTGAGGACTAGAATAATAACAAAATATTTCAGATCTGCCCCATCTTTGTTTTTTACAGATCACAGCCACCAGAACAGGCCAATAGAAGAGATGCTGGTCTGTTCTATCTGACCTTGATACTTGGTTGAATGACTTGCAAGTGTTTTCAAACCAGGCAAAACCAGGATTTTTTTCCCAGCTTCACTATGACCTGCCAGGAATTGTCACATTTCTAGGGAAACCACCGGGCCAAGTCAGAAGGAGAGGACTGGGAATTTAAAATGTGTACATAGCTGTAAGAGCTGCTTCTGTAATACAAAATGCTAACAGCAGTGCAGCTCAGCAAAGACATTCTTTTACCCAAAAGTAATCTTTAAAAAAACAACTCCAAAAGCCATGTAATAAAGGATATCCTGATACTGAAAAACAAGCGGTGTAACACGAAAGGACAGTATGGTATGGAATAAGAAATCTTGTGTGACACAGTGGCTCCTCACGTGAAAAATGGTTTAAGATGCCATTCATTACTTTGGTCTGCAGTTCTTAAAGAATACAAAGTGAATATACAAAAGGCTTCTCTCCTTCGACAGCAGTATCCTTTCAAGGGTGGCTGTATGTTTGATTAATATCCAGCAACCTAAGGGATAAGGTGCCACTTTCATGTTGCACGAAATGCCACTGGACTCACTGACATGTTTCCTGATGGCGTTTTCGTGTTCAATTATGTTGGTTTTTAAGCTGTTTGATTTGCTTCTGCTGTTTGCACGGGCTTACATGAATAGTTTTTGGGTCATGTGGCTTTTGTCACACGTGGCAGAGCATATAGTATTTTATACCTACATAAGTAGGGACTGAGAACATCCTGCCTTAGCACTGCACTTGACTCCTAGATAAAGCATTCACAGAAGAAATTCTCTTGTGTGAAGAAGAGTTGAATGTCTACAGATGCGTTTGACAGAACAAGCTTTTCTGCTTAAAACTCTTTCCAAATCATGTTTCTCTAACTAAAATGAGGGAGATGTCATAAAATGGGAATCAAAACACAATGCTAAGAAATACCATCATGTTGTGAAAACAGAAAAAAAAAGTGAAGAAAAGTTATGTGATATCATTGGAGACCATTATTTACCTCTACAAAATCAGAGGGGAAAAAAGAAAATCAGCTGCAACCCTGTTTATTTAGCTTTTCCCACATCTTTGGCACCCTGTCTCTGTTGGGTGTTCCACTAGGTGCAAAAAACCTAGACTATTTTCCCCTAGGAAAACCAGATGTTCTTTTATGGGCTTTTTTAAAAAAACCAACCAATTTTAAGGGACCATTCTGTTTCACCTTCTGCCTTGTTTGCAGCTGCCAGGGCTTCCTAGTCTTGTCTCTGGCCCATTTTCAACCTCAGGCAATGGGAGTTTGCTGGGAAGCACAGGAATGAATCAGTGTTCTGGGGATTTCTTCTCTCCCCACACACCCTAACGTGGCTCTTCCGGCCGATGTAAAGAGTTGCACTGACAGTTATAATATTACCCTTCTGATTCCAATTATTTTTCCAGGCAGATGCCGCTAGGTTACATTCTGTTTGGATGCATTCTTATTTACTCAATCACATTTCTCAAGGGCAGGACCTGCCTAGTGTTAGCAAAGGGCAGACAACTCTACATCTGTTCTAAGGCACCTCCCTCCATTGCTGCATGCTCCTTCCCCCTCTCCTAGATCTTCTGTGCCTCAACATTTTTGTCCACTTTGCCAAGTCCCTCAAACATCTGCTTCCTCCACCCCTGCTCCTGCGCTCAAGAATGTATCTGGCAAAAACCTGGAATGACTTTCCCCATCAGAAACCTATTCTTCTCTCTTTTGGTCTCACCCCAGCAGAACACCTCTCCCAGCATAAAGAAGTCTCTGGATTGCAGTTTTTAGTGATGCCAATCTTCTTTGCCTTCCTCTGATTTCCTTTTCACTGCACAGGGCTGTGGCAATCTCTTAAAAGCACCTTAACAGAGCTCAACTTGGTCTCTCATCAGTTTACCATTGCCTTCAGTGATTACCCCCAAGTCTCTTCCACATGGGCTCTACTGCAGGCATGCAAATTTCTCATCTTTTTTTCCTCCAGCCAGTCCATGACCACCTCCTGAACCTCCCCCTCAGGCTCTGGCTGCATTCTTTTTTACTCTTTTCTTTTAAAATGGAAATATAGAACAAATTCTTCCTCCTGAAACACATACACAAAAACCACAAAAAACCACAGCAACCAACTTCTTTCATCTTTGGCTCATTCTGTGACGTCAGTACCATTACATAGTTTTGGTTTGGTTTATTTCACACTGCTTCCAGACAAGATCCTCTTTAGTGTGACTTTCCTCCTCACATTTCAATAAATACGCTGTCATTAGAGTTTTGAGAGATTGCTTCCTAGACAAATCTCACAATCATGTATTCAATTTTTATTCCCTCCACGTATCATTATTTTTAACACTTTCCAATGCATATGTTCAAATAAATATTTACATCCTCACACCCTCCTAATTTCAATGACAACATCATATCCCAATCACCTTCTTTCCTTTAGAAGGACTCTCCCCTTCTCTCCTCCAGTTCCTGTGGGACTTCCGCTTTGTACCACACAAAACGTTATTCCTTAGATTATTTTGGCCTAATTTCAAGACTAAAGACTTTTTTGTTGACTTCCCAGGCTCACAGCAGCAATCTCTACCAGCATCACTGAAACCTAATGGATACACAGCCATCAGCTAAAGCCTACCACAGCTTCAGGATATTCTTACTCCTTCCTGCATTTTAAGCACATCCCACCCATCTCTTGATCTCAATCACAACGAATCACACCACATGATTACTAGCCTACTTGTGTCATAAATTTGAGAAAATTTTCTTTGCCTTGAACTCTCTAGTCTTTGCATTTAGACCAGGTCTAATTTTCTCAGCTGAAACTCCCCATAGCTCTCATCCCTTTGCAGCTTGGCTGAAAATCCTTCTTTCTTCATCCAACTGAAGTAGGTTTGCCTCACTCAAAAATAAAGCACAAAAATCCTTCTTGTAGAGTTAGCTCTGGGCCTTCTCTGTAAGCATCTTTTGAGTTGCTACTCCTTCCTTACTGCATTTTCTCTTTGAATTTTCTAATGGAATAAATACATTACTAATTTGATTTCTCAGGGCTTAGAAACATAGAGATTGAAACAAACATGAAAAATCCGACCAAAATTACTCACCATTCACCTCTTCCCCTGAACTAAGCAGAGCTTGTGTAGCAGACAGGAAGGGGTAAAATAGCTTTGGAGACCAAGGCAGCTGGTCTCATCAGACAACCGCACCCAGCTGTTTTATATATGGGACAGGAAGAGGAAATTAGAAGCTAGAGTGGGAGGATAATTCCCTGTTCAGAACCTTAATGTGAAAAGACTGCTGTATTAAAGGCCGTATTTGTCTGTACTACGTAAAGATTTGAACAAATAGGAAGTATTGTCACTGTTGCATGGAAAAAAGAGGAAAGCATTTTTATTTATTTTACCTATGGCTTGTGCCTTTTTTTCCTTAATATGACAGTTTTGCTTTGAATATGTTTTACCAGGATACTGAAAATTGAAACTGGTTTTGCTGGATTTACCTTTCCCAATTTTTTGCCAAGTTTGTATGTGGTTTCCCTTAAGCAGTCATTTGTCATAAACTACAAGCTATGAAAATTATTATATTTTATAATTTCTATGAAGGTTTTAGCCTTGACTTTGTGCCAATTTAAACAGTTCTCCCACTATACAGTTTACCGCCAGGATGCATGTTTGGTGTCCAAAATAGTCGTATTAAATTCCTACAGCCTATCACACAGCTGCTTTGGACTATTAAAGGTCACTGGAGCAAGCAGGGATTTCTTTCTTTCAGTTTGTGAAACACTTTGGGAAAATACTGTAACTAACTTTTAACCCACATAATATCAGAAGAAGCAAAAAGAATGAAATACCTGTTCTTCCCCTGCTCTTAGTCTCTGAATAATATATTCATTTCTCTATTATAATGGTAACGTCTTTCTTTTAATACCTGCGTTAATTCATTAGTTTATGACAAGAAGCCCTGATCATAAGGATAGAGAGGAATACTGAGTCTCAAAAATACAGCTTTTGATTACATCATTTTTTTCATTAGGCATGGTTTGTATTACAAGCAATACACAACACAGACTTGCCAATCTTGTAATAATTTGCATCAGAACTACTGTAAGATGAAGCAAACACATTTCTGAACTTCATCACAATCTATGTCTTCATTCTTATTTTTCCCTTCATTAATAAAAAGACACAGTCCATATCACACTTCCTATGAATCAGTGAAGACTAATAAAATCATACTTTATACACTTGAAATGAGAACTAAGTCAAAAATAAATATGGAAATTAGCAGAATGTATTTAGAAATTTACCATTACTGCAGTAAAAACTCCAGCAACATAATAAAAAAGACCCATAACGACTGTATATCTATTTCATGGACTCATAGTTTCCCTTCTCATCACAGACTGTAACTGTTTATTATTAAAAGTTTAATTTCTTGGGTTTAGTTACTAAACTCTTGCACAATGTGTGTATTGCATAATGACAAAGTTTTAATACCAAAACCATTTGGCTTACGTGAGCAACAAGCATCACTATTCTTACCTGGTTCTCATAATAATTGAGTTCAGTGGGTGTATTACCGTATTTTTCGCTCTTAATTAACCGTGATCCTTAAAGAACAGAGTGTGAGAAAAAAAACAATATTGCTGTTGATAATGGATATTGCTAGAATGTTTTCAGTTCCACAACATTTGTGGCATGGGGTTTTCTTCAGCGCATGTGCCATCTGTAGTGATGATGTTTCTTTCAAGTTTGGGAATACCAAACAGAAGACTAAGTGGCTCTAGCTATCCAGAGAAGTCACTTGCTGCAAACACCTCACAGTGGCTCCACACCAGCTGGGTTTTGATGGCATTCCACCTTCTATAGGAAGATCTACGCTTTTAGTAGATTCCCAGATTTAATCTCAACTTGTCTCAAAGTAAAACGAGCCCTGTGCTTGGAATCCTAGTATTTTCCTGTCAGTGTTAGATATTGTTGTTTACATCGATGCCGGTGTTTTTTTATACTACAACATCACTACAATGCCAACAAAATGCATTACTTCCAAGTGTTTGGCATCCCTGGAATATAAATGGAGCACGTGAGCTGCAAATGAGGTTTTCTTCACATAAAGGATGGACTTCTGTGAATAATCCCGCTGAAACCACTCGAATGACTTGCTTTCTATGAATTCTGGAGGCTTACATACATAGTAAAATCTTACATGAAATATTCTTCAGATTATTGATCACTGATGAATATATATTGAATATGAGAGGAGGAAGAAAAATTATTATGGTCACTTTAGCCATTGATGACTATTATGATATTAAAATAGATACTTTCACTGATTTGTGCATGCAAAAATACAAAGGCTTAAAATGTGAACCAATGCTCTTCCACGTGACTTTATGGAGCAGCCAGCGCACCAGCAGCTTGCTGCAACAGCACCTCTGCAGCGTTGCACACTTTCCTCTGGGAATGAGTGTGAATCCACATGGCCCTCTGAAGGAGACAGAAAGAAAGGCATTCCATTACACCTTCGTTGCAAACTTCTAATTATTTTGGCAAACATCAGTAGAAAGAAAATTTCTGTGCCCAAATAGACATATTACAGAAATTAGTATGTTGACTTTGCTATGCTGCTTTTTCTGCCTTTTTTTTTTTTTAACATGGAAAAAGACTGGAACAGATGGGCTATTTAATGAAAAATGTAGGAAACTGTTATTCTTCTAGATATATGTGTGTAAAGTTCAGTAAACAAAACTGGTTAGCTCTAACAGAACCTACATTCCAGGCAACCATGTGCTGTATCTTCAGTCTACAAACCAGAATAAGTTGTAAAGTGGAAGCAAACAGAATCTATATTAAAAACTAATGATGTAAAAAATGTCTTCAGTAATAATAATCTAAAATGTGAGTAACCTCAGACATGCTGCGTTCCTCCATTATGGAAATTTAAAAATGTATTTTCTCAATTCAACTGTATTCCACATAGTTAGCAATACTTCCTCACCCTATTACATAAAGCAAACCTTGTCAAGTGCAATGTGGAGCTACTGCCTATGCAATAAAGATGTATTTGTTTGTCTTTATAACAGGATTTTCTCAATTTATCTTCATTCAGATTTGTTAAATATTCATTTATTCACTGCAGAATATTGTGTATTTCCTTACTCTGCACTCAGTCAAAGTGTTAATAAGGGACCTTAACTACAAATCGTATTTTCTGTCATTCGGTTGTTTCTAAATATACCAGGAAGCACTTGGATATACACTAAATATACCAGGAAGCACAGCTTGATGGAGGCATTTTCTCCTCTTGTCCTTTCTATCACTGACACCAAACAGCTTATTTCATAAAAATGCGTCTGATGCTTTGTGTTACTCTGCTGTCTTTCAGATTCTGGAAAAAAGGCCATTACTATGCAACGGGAATGGAAATTCATTTTTATGTAGCTTTTTCTATGGCATTACATGGTTATTTTTCCATTAAATGGTTTATTCCTTATAAAATGAAGCCTCCCTGTCTCAGGGACCCTCTCTATACCCTTTATATGGTTTCTCTATACCCTTTATATGGTTCAGGGCCAAACAGTTCAGGGAATATGGTGTCATGCAAATTCACACACATCAAGTTATTTCTCTGAAACATTCTACTGCTGGAGAAGCAGAAGACAGAGAGAAAAAAATGGCCATCATGTTTGAAGCTGGAGTCCTTGTGTGAATGGAAAACACATGCTTTAGCAGCTGCCTCTTCGTAGAAGCTGAAGCAGACCAGTTCTGGCTGGCAGGCAACTTAGAATTTGGACATGTTTGCTAATGTAAGGAAAAGCTCTCAAAAATTTAATGTGAGTGGGGGTAGGGTCAGAACTGAGCCACAAGCATGCATCTCATCAGACTTTAGACATGGTAATGATTCATATTTAAATCCTAGTACTCCTCTGCTGTCTCACACATGGCCTCAGTTCTCCAAGGAGGCCTGTCTCCTTTGGTCTGAGTGCTGTTCATATCTTGGGGTTACTCCACATAACCAGGACTCATCAGTTACTGATTAATCCGAACCCTCCGTAACAGGAGAGAGAGAGGGATTGGCCCAGCCTATCTGAGCCCTGTTGAGTGGGCTGGTAGGACATCCAGGACCTCTTGTCATGTGCCACTTGTGAACCTCTTCATGAGTTCCTCATCCCCCCTTCACGGTCTTGACTCAGTGAAGATTTGTGCAGATGGTTCCAAGGATAAGGGAGGTTGGACTGCTGCATTCCTACACACTGGATTTCACCTGTGGATTTAGAAAAGGATATGCCATGCTCTAAATTTTGGAAAAAATCTTTTATTCAAAATAATACACAGAGTTCCTTCCCACTCACTTGAAACACAGAGCTAGTAGATGGGAACCAGGAATGAAAACAATTGTAAATATCCCAGAATAGCTGGGATACAAATGGAATAAAATGGAAAAAAAAAGCAAGCAACACAGCTCATTTGAAGTCTCCTCGATCCTGTAACGGGTTTTGTATGAATGAACTGCAATTGCTTCAGGAATATGGGTGATGCCAAGACCTTTGCCATCCTTAAGTAATATATATGAAATTAATCGAAAGGGATTGGAAAATTGGATGTAAAGCAGCTTGAAAAATTTCCCTGGTGCCCACAGTCTGAGTTATCTTGAAGCCTCTGGTAGGTCTGCTGAGCCACTGCAGTTGTGCAGAGGACTGTCTAAGCTGCTCAAGCCCCCACTCCCCTGAGCCTTTGCGGGGGCCAGGATCCTGCTTGGACTCACTCCACAGCACGTCCATCTAGAACCCCTGCTTCTCAGCACACATACCATGCACTGGAATTTGCAAGATCTCTACAAAGCTTATTCCACATTCTCTACATCAAAGGAATCCTTTTGCTGCAGAACTGGGACTTTTACAACTCCATTCCGCTACATTAAAGGGACTGCACTGAGGATCTTTGCCATTTGTGCAAGACTTCCTTCTTGTGTGCTTACTTGGGGTTAAGCAAACAACTTATTTTTATATGGCCCTCAAAACCAGCTTGAAAGCACCAGAAAATCAGCTGCAGCGAGCTGTGTTCTGCTACCAGCAGCAAAACAGAGGGAGACTTCAACATCTGTGATTTTATTTAGAACAACTGTGCCTAGGACAATTACTACAACTGCTGGTCGACAAGCACAGAAATCTCATCTGCCTGTTCAAATTCAGTTCAGCGGTCCAAAAAGGAGTGGTGTGATCATCTGATGGTCATCCACATAAAAGAGGTGTGCAGCTCTAGCAGAGACTCTCCACCACACAGACTGCTGTCACCAGCACATCCTACTGGCTGCGTGGGTAGCAGAGAGCTTCCCTGCCACAGCTGCGGGGTTTTTTCCTTTGGGATGGACACACCTCGGGTGATTATTCACAACACTGCTGTTCATGTTTTATTTATTCTTTGGATAAATTCACAAACAAGGTTGGAATTAATACTCGTAAGAAAGAAAACAACTCCCTGATGAACTCCAATCTCATCTTTCTAGAATAGAAACACATGTTCTTGGGGATGGGGATTGGCTTCAATATGTCCCCTTTTGCAGTAGTAGCAAGATCTCTTTTGTTCTTTATGTCTTTATTGATGTCAGGCTATGACACAAAATGCACACAGCAGGTTTTGGGGCCCAACACCTTTCCTATAGCAGGATTTAGAATGTCCATAAACATGGGATTGCTCATTCCTAAAATCAAGGAAATTAGTAGAGCTGTTAAATGTGGAAGATTAGCCGAAACATAAAAAAGAAAGAAAAGCCTTGTATTCATTAATTCCTTCTGGTACTTGTTTGATGTCTTTCCCAAGACCTGTTCTGTCTCTCTGCGCTTTCTGATTCATGTTAAGCAGCAAAGACACTCAGTCTAGATGCCAAAGGTTAGCATGCTGGTGGCCACCAACTCCAGCTTAACAGGTTGTTTTGTTTTATAAAGACTGTTTTATTGTATAAAGACGTTTTTGAGTTGCGGATACTCCAGCTAAATTCTAGCTGGAACTGGCAAAGTCCCTGTGCTGGATGAGAAGTGTATGGGTAAAGCCACGAGAATGATTTAAACCTGTCTAGAAATGATTGTTACATACTTGCCAGTGATCTGCTGCCAGGGTAGACTGGACTGAGTGTGCCTGGGTGTGTGTACAAGGTGGGAAAACCACACAAAACACAACTGGCTCCCAATGTGTCCCTGCTGATGTTCTCATGGACTGCCAAACCTTCTTGCCTTAGTGCTGCCACTATTGATGTATGCAGACTTGTCATGTGAACCGCAACATATTTAAAGCTGAATTTACACAGCACTTTGCTGTGATGAGGAGAATTCCAAAGGTTCCCTCAGTCCAAAGGGGATTTGCAGTGCTTGTGAAATATCTTGTTTTATTAGAGAGATTACTTCTCCCTGTAAACTCAGGTGAAGTGCCATAATCACCTCTTTAGGAAAGTTCATGGACTAAGGAGGAAAGGAGATGGGCACAAAAGGAACATGTTCTTGTTTATGTTGTAGTAACAAACTGCCACTAGTTCCTTTTACAACTTGCTAAGGCATCACAGACCAGCAGCCCTGCAGTGTCTGGCTGGTGACAGCTGTGGCTGTGTAATGACCTTCCAGGGCATGAATGAAGGGCGGCATTTTGCTCCTCTCCACCTCAGTTTTGGAAGCAGGAAAGGTGTTAAATCCAAGGATCTCTCCCATCTCTGCCCTTTAATGGTGGCAGCACCCCCAGACAAAAAAATCCTACATAGCAAAGGTGGGAACCTGTCTCAAAACATTGCTTGAGCTGAAATATGTGGATTTGCTGTGCATGTTCAGTAATTTTCACAAAATCACAGAATGTCAGAAAAAGACAGTATCTTATTTGTCAACACACCCTCATCCAGACTGAGTAATTTTCCTGTAACAGCCAAAAAGCTTGATTCTGTGCTGTTTTGAATTGAGTCTGCCTTTCAGAATCAACAGCTTGTGTCAGAGTAGTACTGGGCCCCTTACTTGCCTAAGGCATTGAGCATCTTTCACCTCTGCACACAGTTGTCACGACAAATCATTCCTATTACAAGCTTCTCATCTCCTAATTTGCATTCTTCTCCACCTTCTTTTATTAAGTGTTCAGACTACTCCTGCACACGGGAATGGTTTCAAGTGGTGGTCCTGGAGGGATCCATCTGAATGGAGCCTGTTGCTGAACAGTGGCTCCAGCCAGAAAGGCTCCTTGCACTGCGACCCTGGCATATTCCTGAAGAAGGATCACCAAGTGTGACACGTGGTGCTGTGATGGACCCAGCCTGGGCTCCTTGTCCCTCCCTGTTCCCCTTTCAGTGGAGCGTCCCTGGCAGGGGAGTGTTACCCTGTCACTTGGGACTACCCTGGGGATGCGAAACATCTCCCATTTGGAACCAGGCAATGCCATCAAACCTGTACATGGACACCATGGCCTAAACCAGGGACCAAATTCAGGGATTAAGTGGAGGAAGGCATAAACTGCATGATGAAATATGTCCCTCAATGCGACCTTCCCTTGGAAGGGACCAGGAACTGGTGTTGATTTCCCTAGCTCTGAGTTCCCTATAACTCTGACTCTAGGTTTAAGGGAGACATAAAACCCAAAGGGAGACATAAAACCCAAATGCACCTGTGCTGGGCAGTTATGCCTCACACCACCTCCCCACATCCTCCCTGAATGTCAGGCAGCTCAGCGTGCTTGGCCCTTTCTACAGCTGAGAATCTGTCTTCATCTACTATTTATAGGACAAACCCTTGTTCAGCATTCTTATCACTTTTCTGCCCCTGATTTGATTTTCTCTTTGCCTCCAAATTCAATTTTCCAGCAGATTATCCCAGCTGCTTGCAAGCCTCCCGCGAGCGCTAGCGGCGGGGTGCGTTCCTTTGAGGCACACGCCGCTCATCGCGACCACCGCCGCCCGGCGAAGAGCGACGGACACACGGCGGCCGCGCCGCCCTCCCTGCGAGGCAGCTGCCACGCCGGGCCTGGCAGCAACAGACCAGGCACTGCCGCGGGCGGCAGCGCCGGGGCCCCTCCGGCCCCGGAGGGTGCGAGCTCCGTTCGGCAGTACCGCACCTGAAGGAGCCGCGGGGCCGGGCGGGGCCGCGCAAGATGGCGGCGGCGGCCCCACACCNACGTCACGGCACGGGCCCGCCGGCGAGGCTCAGCCCGGCGCTGCGGCCTGGCGTGGCCCGACCCCCGGCGCGGTTTATTCGCTGCAGCCATCCATGAGAGCCGGATGCGCCGCTCCTGTCACCGGGGAGCAGCGAATCCGTCACTGGGCGCGGGAGAAGGGCTCATCCCCTGGGAGGCACTGAGTGGTCTGGCTTGGAAGGGAACTTTAAAGCTCCTCTAGTCCAACCGCCGCGCACCTTCCACTAGACCAGCGTGACCACCCTGAATGTTTCCAGGGATGGGACGTTCACCGCCTCTCTGGCCAACTTGCTACAGTTTTTTACCACTATCATCATAAAAACTTCCTTGTATCTAATCTAAATCGACCTTCCTTTAGTTTAAAACCATTATACTTTGTTCCATTACAACAGGCCCTGCTAAAAAGTTTGGCCCCATCACAACCAGCTGTTCTGAAGTGTAGTAGGTGGTGAGCAATGACAGTGTGACAAGCAAGTGATTCTTTTCTGTGCTTTTTACAATTCTGTACCTTCAGTTGACAACTTCAGTATTCTCTGGTACAGGTTGTGAAAGCCTATGACCTTTGATACAAGGACTATTTTCCTTTACCTGTTTAGGTATTTGTATATTTTGCCCAACAAAAATATGTTTACGGTTGCATATTTCTAACAATGAAAACATGACAAAATCACAGTATTTGCTCAACCACCTGATTAGCTGTTTATTTATATAACAACTGAAGTCTCTGAAATTGTACTTGAAAAAATAATAAGAGCTGCTGTATTTAAATTGAACACTGAATACATACCAAGTTCCATATTCCAAATAGATGGTTTTGCATAAACGCAATACCTGAAAGGGCCCTGAAGTACTACACATTTCAGGTTGTCATTAAATGTGTGCCTGACCCTATTTGTGTAATAAAAAGTAAAGACCAGCGCTGTAATACAAGTTGACCTAATGGGTCAGGTCAGGGATAAAAACCATGTGGCCTGATGAGTCTGCAGAAGGTATGAAGTGGATGTATGGAAGAAAATTAAAGGATCACTTATATAGCAATTACTGTAAAAAATACACATCTGCAATTTCCAGGAAGCTCTGAATCCCCATGAAGTTCAGTACCAGCTCTCACTCTTATTCCAGGATGAGATGGATTTGACAGCACTGAGTTTGACTGAGGAGTTTGCTTTGCTGTCTCAGCCTCCATTTTTACAAGTCCCCAGTGTCTAATAAGCAGCTAGTCTTGGTTTCTGCTTTCTGTTGGAAAAAGTGTCCTCAGGTGACAGCTGCATGCATACTCGGAAACTCGGTTGTTCTAAATACAGATCAAGCTCCGATTCCATGTGCGTTTCAATAAGCTCTTTATTTGCTCCTTTTCCTACTGAAGTATTAGTGTGGGAACTTTATTGTCACCAGCTGCAATACTGCATACTGTTATGCTAGAGAGTTCCCTTGGATTTTTAGTTTTTATTTGCCCATGCGTGTCTTGCCAATGGCTCCACACACATTTTCCTGGGCTGGCACCTCCCTTACTGCCCGCTGCTTGTGTCAGAGCAATCACTCCTGTAAAACTGCCTTTGGATGAAGTGTTCTCTTTTTATTCATGACAAATTATAATTTTAAAATTTAAATAATTCTTGTACTGTTCCACTGAGGTTTTTGTTCCAACTGACAATCTTGAAGTCTTACCACTGACACCCCAAATGGTTCTCTGAACCAAATCGTCACAAACTTTTGCAACAAACTTTTGTCATTCCTCTCAGAAGTATGCACAGTCCAAAGGGAACAAGCTTGCCCTCCCAGCCTGTGCTAGGTCCCGTGTTACACAGGCAGGTCTCCAGCATACGTTTGCTTTCCGCAGCACCCAGCTCCTCCAATCAGCACCTTGAGTTGAGGAATTAAAGAGGACCCACGGCATGGCAGTAATGAATGAGGTTCCACAACTGCAGCACAGGGATGCAGGGTAGGGATTAATGGAGGGAGTGATGGAGGCCATCGCTTCACATGGTGAATCCATGACTGATTTTTATAACACTTTCTTCTTACAATGTCATTGTGAAAAACTGTAGCCTGTATCTTGGTCACTCGGTGGGGTGTGCAGTCTTCGCTGTCTGTCTGTGTGGTTCATAATTAGCCGTCTTCACCTAGAGTTAAAGGAAAGCTGTTAAGAGTATAGGAAACCACTCAGAAATAAAGCCAGCTTGTCTTCCTTTTACTTGCAGGGAGAATTCACTCTAGTTCAGTAGATTTGCATGTGTGGGGAGATGCTCATTGCTCCAGTGCTTCAGGCTGAACACTTTTCTTAATTCCCTTTTACTTGTGTAACCATGGTTATTTAAGCCCATTTAACAATGGTCTTTAAACCCCTTGGTTCCAGGGCGAATAAGGCTCCCACCTCTGCTGGAAGATGTGAGGTGTGACCCTCCAGGTGGTTTGCTGCAGCCCTGCTCTGTTCAGTGCCGGCTGCCTGCTGCAGGGGTGGGGAATTACCGGGATGGCAGGCTCAGGGGAGCTCACTCTGCGCAGGGGCCCTCACCCTGTACCCCTCAGTGCTCGTCGCCCCTCTGCACAGCTCCTGCAGCTCCTCCTCAGCCCAGAGCCTGCTCCAGCCTTGCTGCTGATGCTGAGAGTGAGGGATAACAGAGTCTAGTTCTGGTAACTGGTGCCAGCTTTCTAAAAGCTATTTTAGTACTATGGGACTTGAGCATCTAGATGCTACTGCAGCTTGATAATAATTAGAAACCAATGATACATGTGAGTGCTTGAATTACAGGAATTATTTCAGAACAGTAGGACAGAAATGGCCCTTTTCTCAGCCCCTCCAGCTTATTGAAACTGGTTGTCTTTTCTGGCTTTTCTTAGTACACCATAACCGCTATTTACATCTAATTTATTATAAGCACATGTTGAGTAATAGACCATCAAGCTTTTGGAGCTTCTATTTTCAGTTACATTGTACCGCTGCTGAATAAGAAATGCAACTGCTGAAATTTGTTTTCAATGGTATGTTGATTAAAAGCTGCTTGAGTTTAAAATTTCCAACCATCTAAAATGAAAACCCTTCACATGCTTCATGTCCCTGGCCAGCCAGAGTGTTTATTTCCTACAGTGTATAAATAATGGATTTTGCTGTTTATATGTATCCATCATCAAACTAGGTTAAATTCTCAATTGGCAGTGTGAATTGTCTTGCAGTGAAGCTAACTAGCTGGAACTAATTTTGAAATGGGTATAGTGCATAATTATGGTAACCTAGCGTACAGGGACTGATCTACCTGAATCAGTCATATCTGATGAAGAAAAACATGAATAAAAATTACATTGAAAACATAGCTGCCTGCTTATAAACTAAATCAATTTTTTTTAGGGATTTAAATTCCTTAGCAGAAAACAAGTGTCAAAGTGCAATATATTTCACACTAGATCCTTCAGCCAACACTTTAAGCGTAACTACTGGCAACAGTTTATGGATAATTTTGCCTCTGGAGAGGGGGAAAAGATGTCCATGGAAAAAGTGAAAACATTCAAACAAACTTCAGGGTTTTAAAACTGACTTTGCCTTTAAATATTTTAGGTTTCCAGTACCAGGGAAATGTGTAGTAGGAAAAGAAGAAAGTAGCAATGTTGATTTCCATAATAGGAAAGTTTTTGGTAGAAAGGAGGTTGCCAACAGAAGGATTCAGCAAGGATGAACTTAGCAGTGAAGCATTGGAAGGAAATTGGTGAAAGACATGGAAGGAGGTATGAAGTGGAAGATAATTTAAGGGGGTTAAATTCAGAGAGATTTGCCAGTTGTGCTGGTGTTTGAGGATATCTGAACTAGAGAGGGACTGGGGGAAGGGATGAAGCCTTTGAACACAGAGAAATTTATGGACCTTTGAAAGCAGAGATAAAGATAAGGCCTTTCAGAGATGGCTGAAGATGAAAGATACACAATTAATCTAACTTTGGGAGATATATCTAGCTAAGGGAGCTGCAAGATTTAAAACTTCTGTTGTTGCTTCATAACACGTGTTATGGCGTTGTGTCTCCCTGGGTAACACCCTGTGGCTGGATGAAGGATTCCAATTACCTTCCAGCTCCATCCCTTGCCAGGTTCATTGTTTTTCCACTGTTACTGGCCAACCATGAGCTTTCTGACAAATCGGAGTAGTAAGGCTTTGCTATTATTTTTCCATCTTAAAAAAAGGAAGAAGCACTTGCATCTAATATTTACCTTGAATGTAGCTCATCAAGAACCCAGTCCCTAAAAGGCTCTGTAGGTGTCCGACTGCTGGTTTGTTATTTGCATACAGTAGTAAGACAGGTGCCGAGTCTTTCACTGGCCCTCAGGTAACGAAAGTACTTCTCTAACAGCAGCTATTGTTTATTTTAGTTTGATTAATGCCAGGGTAGCAAACAGCATGGGAAGAAACAGAAATAAGAATGTAACATCTTTACAAATATGCCCAAATCATCTTAGGGAGGAGGAAATTGTGGACTGCACCCAGCTTGGCTAAGCTGGAATGGATCAGAGGTCAGAGTTCAAACTTCTGCGGTTGTGGGTACATAGGTTTCTTAAGGCTGTGTTTAAAAGGTACGAGTAAAAGCTCCGTTGCTTTCCTACCAAGGAAATTATTTCTCAGATTATCATAATTCAAGACCAGTAAGCATTTCTTGATACTCAGTATATGTTTTTGCTTCTCAGTCACTCTCTGGATTCTGATGTTCCTTGAGAGTCCTGCTGAAAAATGCCTTTCCTTCACCGGTGGTCTTCTTCAAGTATTAGTAGGCTGTTATCATGTCCCCCATTAATCATTTCTTAGCCAAGCAATTTATATTTTTAACTCTTCTAATGTCTCCTCATAAATCAGTCCTCTTAGTCTTTGGATCATGTTTGGTGCTCTTCTCTGAACTCTCAAATTTGTCAATATCCAGAAATGTGTATAATATTCCAGGTGGAGCTGTACCAGCAGCATGCAGACAATGGTATTAGTTCGTTTCTCAGCGATGTGACACTATTCACCCTGTCCAATATTGTACTGGCCTTTTCACGCCATAGCACGTTACCAATTCACATCATTTAGCATGAGCTATCTCCTTACATCTTTCATCATTATTGCATCTGGGATTTCTCCTTCCTGTTGTTCCTTCTCACATGCTCTCCCAGGCTGCATTATTTTCCAAGTTGAGTCTCCTTTAGTTATTTTGTTTCAATGGTTCTATCTTCTCTAGGAAATTCTCTATTATTTTCTTTGTACACTGTCTTGCTGTCTTTCATACTCATATCTGTGAATTTCATCTAACTGCTGTGCACTCTCTTTTCCAGATCATTAATAAAGAAGTCCAACAGACTGTTCCTAGCAGTCATCCACGTGGCAGCCAGGAGACAGTTCCCACCACCTTGCTACACTACAGTTTATTTCCTGTGATTTCATTACCTCAGCAACTTGAAAGCCACATGGAAATGGCTGAACCAATGTGAATTACTTTTTCAGCTACGATCCTGTGAGATAAAACATTGTGCCTCTGTTAAAGCTCATCTGCACTTGGATAGTCCCCTGTCCTTGCTCAAGGCCCTGCACCCAAGGCTCACTGAAGACAGAGTGATCATTAGGAACAGAAACTGGATTTATGAGAGAGCCTGTCTGCAGCACCCTTGCTGTTGTTTAAGGTGGTAATGTTAATATTTCCCTCTGCTCTAATTTTTCAGTTATTTGGCTTGTGTATAGTGAACATAAAGGAGTTTAGCTAATTCTTTTAAGTCATGTAGAATGCATGATGCCTAAGTTTTTTTATTTGTTCACATTTCCCTGATGTGTTTCCCTGTATGTCCTTTATCAGTTGTTGCAGTTTCTTTCACAGGATCTTCACCCCTCTCTCCCTCAGTGCTCCCAGCATTTCTTCTGGTTTTTTCCCACTGAGGAAATACTTGAAAAGGAACTTCATGTCAGAGCCGTTTCTGAATCTTTCATTTATTCTTCTCATATGTGAAAGGATCTGCTCTCACTAGCATTTCTTTTCTTCAAAGAATGCTTATTAAAGCCTTTGAAAGAACCAAACTCAATCTCCTTGAACTCTTTGCTTAACATGAAATTTTGCAATATGTTTTTTTCAATTGGTTTGGAAGGGTTGAAGGTTTTGGGGAGGGGTGTCTTTTGCGTTTGAGATTGGGTTTAAGGTGTGTTTATATTTGACTTGCAATTCTTGATTGACCAAATAGAAGAGAATAATTTGTCTTTTTATTTAGCTCTATTAACTGTTTCTGTGAGGAAAATTATATCCTTGTTGTGAACAAACTTTAGCTCCATAACTTGATACCAGTCTTATTTTCTGAAGCACTGGTGAACTTATACTGTTTGAAATTAGCATAACTGACCTGGATTTCTTATGCTAGACCCTGAAAGTGAATTAAAGTATGTCTAGTTTTTCTTCATTTCATCATTTCCATGTATAATTACATTTAGTGATCTCCAGAATAAGATGAACTTGAATGATTTTGCACTTTTGAAATTACACAACTAAAAAAATCATTAGAAACATAGCCTTGGATGACAGTAACTTCTTCAAATAATTGATGAGAGAAGGAGTAGAACATGATAGCTATCAGAAACGAGTCTTGGCTCTCAACACAAAAAGGAAGTAAGAAACACAGTGAAAGACAAATTTATGTTTCATATTGCCTCTGTGACACTTCTTTCAGTTTGAAAGATTTTGGTAAGTGATAAGTAATCAGCATAAATGTCTTAAGGAACAGACAGGTATTACTATCTCTCCTATTAAAGGTGAGAAAGCAAAGGGATGGCAGTGAGGAAAATTGACCATGTGGCATGAACAAGATCTATAGTGAGGTAAAAATAAATCTCATTCTGTTTACCCAGCATTCTTTGCCACTTAGTGTGGTATATTTAAAAAAATAACAAGCACACAAAAGCACTAGGAAATAATGTTGCAGGAGATTTCTCCTGTTGTTAGGAGAAAGGCATGAGACTGATCTAATAACTCACATTTCTAATACTTAACATTCTGAGTTATATTCCTGGATAGAGAAATTTTTTTGAGATGCTGTCTGGTTCTATCAAAATCTAAGTTTAAGTTATTAGGGATATTCTTACAGTGACTAATTTGATTACGGGTAGGGCTCACTCTTTCAAAAGTTCCTTGGAATATGCTACAATGATTGCCTGTAGTCCTCTCAGATATGGTAGCAGTGCACTGTAGCCGGGTTAATTGACAGAACCATTGTTTCCCCCCACTGCATATTGTCCTTTTCCCATACTGCTGGATGCAGCTAAAGTTCAATACTGTCTGTGCAAAGTCTGCTATTGATTTCAATGTGCTATGAATGTTTTTTCTGCATGTGTCATCTGATGCTCTGCTACAACCTTGTGCCTTAAATATGAATCTTATCAAAGAAATTGATAAAAATTGTGAAAAGCACCACACTTAGCACATCAGGTCTCTGGCTTTCATTTGATTCCTTTTAAACAGAGGAATGTCTAATTTTATATGGAATGCAGTAAATATCAATGCTGAGTTAGAAATAGAATTTAAAAAAGTATTCTTGGCTTAGTCAGAGATGAGAAGGAAAGAGATGTCAATTAATGGTAGTTAAGAGCCCACATGTAATGAATGGCTAATTTCAGTCATGTTGTTAGAAAATAGGTGACTTCCTTATAAAACTTTATCACAGTTGGCACTCCTTCTGTTATTGAAAAGAAACAAAAGAATGGTCTGGCATGAAGCCTATGCTGCATTTTACCTTTAACGGAGATCTCTTCAGATCTAAGTTTTAAGCAGACTCATGAGTTACATTGCAGCAAACTTCCATTTTTATTGCTTGCTATGAATGTGAGTTTTATGGAAAACAGGACTCTCAAGCCAACAGCTTTGTGCTCTTATAAAAATTTAAAGTTTTTTTTTTAACCTGGGACTAGCGGAGTATTATTTCCTCACAGTGTGCAAGCTTGAGAAATGAAAGCACCTGAAGAACAGCCTACATTTAGGTGACTAACAGCAAATGTGTGTGGTCTGAAGATGGAGCAGGCAACATTTAGGTGTTGGCTGTTTTGCTGGCTGCCTTCACTCAGAATAGGTGTCGTGGTGGGCTCCTCCGCCTTTCCTCTGCACAGCTGCTCAGGAGATGCCATTGGTGTGTACACAGCCATAAAGGTTTAATGCCTCCCAGTTGTGGACTGCTTGAACCTCATGGCTGGTTGGTGCCAGCAGCAATATTTCAGCCTCGTTCTCTGCTGGGTCAGGGTTGGTGGTGGCTGTGGGCACTGGGAGCAGCTGGCGGCAGAGCGAGGGGGTCCTGCCTGGCCCCAGCCCAGCAGCACAGCTCTCATGGATGTGTGCCAAGCTGATTTTGTAGGTCTGCCGTGGCTCTTCTCTTCTAGTCTTCATACAGTTGCATATGGGTTATTTGAATTTATTGTTAGAAAAACTCCTCTGTTACTTGAAACATGTTCTTCGTGCTTTCTGATGTTTTTTCATTATACTGGAAAGGAATGTGGTTATATTAACATTTGATTATCTCTGGTGGTTTGCCTCTGCTGTTGCATTTCTGTAGCTGATGTTTTCCTTTTTTGGGCTGAAACGCTTTTCCCCTTGTTGTGCGGCCCCTGTCCCTCGCTGTGTGCACAGTAACCCCTGGCAACCCTCGGGACCTCGGCACAAACACGATGGATGGGGTTCCCCGCGCTCGAGCGCATGTCTGCGGCGCCCACCCGGCTGGGGACACCACGCTGGGGGCTGTGTGGCCCGACACGCTCCCTTGTGAGCTGCCAGAAGCCCTTGTCCCTGGCTGAGCTTTGTTCTTTAGCAGCAATGCAGCGAATGAAGGTGCTGTGAACCTCTTTGTGGTTTACAGCATGTGAGGTTTTCAGACTCGTCCATCATTGGGCTTATTTTGTTTCAGCAGGTTTCACTGACATCAGTAATGACACAATGAGGTCAGCACTGAATTCTTCTGCAAATCTGTCCTCTAAGGAATTTGCTTTTCCCCAGTAAACCAGTAAATAAATAAATCTGGTACTCTATAGTGATTCAGCTTCTTGAGACGCTTCAGCTCAGCAGTGGTGTGTGACTTTCGGAGAAGACCTAGTTTTGCCTGGTTGGGTGGCTGGGTTGGCAGAAGAACAGCAAGGTCAGGTCGTCTGTTCAAAGGCTTCACCAGGAGAAGGATGGAGTTGGGTTGGACCCAGGCATCTCCTGGATCTGTGAATCCAATTCAGCAAGAAGCGTTATTTTGCTTTTCCCCTTATGCTTATGCATCCAGAATGCACTGAACAGCAACACAGGTTTCAAATAATGCTTCTGATAGTGAAGCAAGGAAAAATGTGGTGATCTTAAGGAAGGGTGGGTAGCAATTTCTGTTGTTGTCTATGTCTGTGCAGAGACGACTCGAATTAATGGAAACCCCTGGGAGTGTCTGAACACAAAAGTTGACCCACTGAGTATTTTGCCATCTGCTTTCTTTTGGAAGAAATATTCCAGAGAAAGTTGGGAAAAAAGTCATGAGTGCTTTAGAGCTAGCATTGTGATATTATTTCCTGAAGATTTATTGCCTTTTGATGGCAGTCTTTCAGCAGAAACTCATGAGTAGTTATGTTGTGAAGGAATTAGGAACTTTTGTGGCTTGTCTTTAATTTACAAATCAGCAAGAATATATCTCTCCGAGGTCACATGTGATCTTGAGTAATTTACATTATATGACACGGCAACTTTCTCCTGTGTGCAAATTGCCCTCCAGGAACATGACAAAATGGCAGTCACTCACATTTAAGTGTTGGCTTATAGCACAAAATTTAGAGCCAACTCAAACGTTTTTTGGACTTGTGAATGGTCCCATTAGAAAAGAAGAGATCCAAAAACTGAATTTGAATCAAACTGGAGTATCGTCTGTAATTTCAATTTGTTTGCTCATCTTGTCTTTCAGTACAACTTACATTTTGAAAGGCCTTTTTGTGTTTGGTACTTCTTTGTTTAGAAACACTCTTTTGCGTATTTAAATCCTTCCATATGTCTGTGCGCATTTAATTTTTGTTACGTTTTTTGTCTTATTTTATTTTCCTTCAGGATCTCAACAATATGTTAAATATGCATATTTGTGCTGTTTCTCTCTACCCTTATTGCCTAATTAGGAGAATATTTTCCTATTTGTGCCTGGTAATAGAAGATTTCTAAAACAATTCCACAGATCTAGACTTATTGTTAGGTTCTTTTTTGGAAGGAGTTATTCTCCTGATGAAAATACAACCATTGTATCAACTTAATATTCAGTCTAACTCCCTGAATCCTATGTTTATGGCAAAGGATCAAGTCAATAAGGCTTTATGACTTTGTCACAGTAGAGTCCTTTCCTCATTCAAGGAATAAATCCCAGGCCACACAGAAACCCATTATGTATTCTTGATATGTAAACCATTCCAGAATAAAATTTAATAACAGTAATGAAACTAAATCAACGTGACAAATTTCAAATAATGCAGTGGAACATTTTTTTATCCTCCAGCTGTTAAGACTAACTGAAATGGCAGAATCATGATGTGCAGAGTCCTGCAGAAAAACACTGTGGATTTTGCTGCTGCTTCTGCAACAAGAAACAACCTTTATCAAGAAAACATCTGCTGAGTTCCTGTTGTAATCACTGGCAGCTGAAACCAGTGCACAGTAAATTACTCTCCCCATTCCATCAGCTCTGTTCTTTATTCCTCTGATACAGCGTGCAGTGCACCACCAGTAGTTGTTAGAATATTTGTGCTGCATATATGCTTGCTCCTATAAATAAAGAGGTAAACAACAACAGGCAAAAGTCCACATGCATAAGGCTTCTGTTTCCTACCCCTTGCATGTGTCTAAAAGGAAATAAAAACTAGATTTAAGGGGCGTCAGTCTCATTTTAATTGCGAAGATAACCTGCCTCAGATTCTATGGCAAGGAAGATCATCTGGATAGTAAATAAATAAATATTTTCGACGACATTTTTGATTGATTCAAATCAGTGCATAGTTTGGACCTGGCCTAGTTTTTGGTAAGTCCCTTGTCTATTGGCAGTTTTTTGAAAGCTGTAGATCTCCATCGCTGTATGCTACTGGAGAGTGAGCTAACAAAGGCTGTGTTAACTAACAAATCATGCTCCCAGAGCTGTGGAGGTTGCTGACATGATGGATGGTGCTGCAGTGTCAGGTAGGGCCCTGCTTAGCCCCCCTTCAGTGGCTCATGAGACTTCAGAAGGCCTTGTGCATTGGTTGCATGTCAGGACTTCCTATAAAGTCAAGTCAATCCCAGTATGAAAGGCCCAAGAGAAAGAGCCAATTAAACCACAGCTTTCCCCTGTGCGGTCAGATAGCTGCTTCCCATCAGACCTGGCTGCTGGTGCAGAGCATTACTACACATGGCTGGGTTTGCTCCACCTGTGGAAACCATGGGAGTGTGGAGAAACCAGATCCTCTGAAAATAAAGCAGCCATGGTGTAGTAATGGTCCAATAAGTATAAGGGGGTTGTGGTGGGGACTCCATCCACATGTCCACCCTATGCCCATCACTCTGGCAGCTCTTGGTCCTCTGGAGAGGGACTGGAGGAGGCAAGAGCTGCCTGGGACTGGATGGCTTAGGCACATGGTGCTGGTTTATCTGCAGCTGTAGGAAGAGGACACATGGCTTACGTGCTCTTAGAAGGGTGACAAAAGTCTGTTCCTTCCTTGAGGGGAAGTGGGGAAGGTGGACCTGCCTCAGGGAGAGTTCTGCATGCGGACCAGACTGTTCCCCTCGTGCATTTACCCTTCCTGTTTATGCATTACTCCCGTTGGCACGACAGTTAAAAACAACTCAGATCCTGGTAGTGTTTTTCATATATATGTCCTGCAACTGCAAAGGGATATTCCCTACTTATATGATTCAGTATTTTTTAATTACTTGATGTACTTTTGCCTCTGTGTACTTTTCAGCTTGTTGTGCTTGCAGAGCTATTTATATTCTGTCTTGCCTTGGGACTACTTTCAGAACAGTTGGTATTCAACCTTTCTGAAGAAAAGTCTTTAAGCTCTGGAAGCAGGCAATAAAAAGCTAGAAGGCACACAACACAACAAATAATACTAGTTGCACCAAATCCTATTAATTATTTTTAAATGTCCTTCAGCTCAATTACAAAGGAAAACTACTGGCCTCTTGGCTTAGAATAAAAGCAGGGAAGCTGCATGATGGGCTGTTGTAACCCTTCCCCTGCACTCTGATGGGAATGGAGAACAGGCTTGTGTTCACTGCCCTCACTGTGTACATAAGGTCAATGTATCAGAAAATAGTCTGTTGAGCTGCTAGTTTCAAGAGCTTTCATGCCCTGATTATGAATTTTATTTGATTGTTAATTTTCCTTTTAAGGTTGACATTAATCTCATTGCATTATGCACACAACACAATTTAAAAAAAAATATGTATATAAAGGAAGAATTAAAGTACTCCTGAACTGTCTACCCACTGCACAGAAGTGTTAGGCAGTGGACCCCAATGTGACCCAAATGACAGGATGGGAATCTGCTCTCTCTGGAATTTCACAAGGGGATAGGGAGTCACGTGTAGTCACAATGGTATGTTTTCTCATAAAACTAGTGAGTCATGGCAACAAAATGATTTCAAGAAAGGCTCATAGTTTCAAAATTCTTTGATTTAGAAAGTAGTGGGAAAATTTTTTAATTTTTGAAGGACTTGTGTCAATATTTTCTTAATAGAAAACAAAAATTGTTTGAAGTTACGTTTTCCTTTGAAACTCAGGCTAACTCAATACAAGCTGAAGTGTTCAAAAAGTAAATATTAGTATTTTGAAATAAGGACATGCTTGATTCCCTGTCACATTTTATTTTCAATTTTGTGAATTTTGATATCTTGTATTTTTTTAACACAAGGAAGCCTTTCTTGATTTGTTCATGGTTATACAGAATCTGAAACAAATTAATGTGGAGTAAACATTCAAAATGTTATTAACCTGACTGTACTTTGAGTGAGGTCTCCTATGACTGACCACAAAGTAACAGAGATTTGTTATTCATGTTATCTGCCTCTTTCCTGGGCTGGCTCTGAGATAGCCCATGTCTCATGCACGCATGTTACCCATCCCTGAATGACATTTTGGAAAAAATGAATTCTCAGTGTATCCTTTTGGAGAGTTCTGAACATCCTGGACTTGTTATATCATCTCTTGGTTAGCAGAGGCTGAGAAGATGCTATCCAGCTCACTTGCTTTCGCTAGATAAGCATCTGTTTGGGAGATGAAACATGCAGTAGCTGGTGTAATGTATATCAGGTAGTAGATAGTCTAAGAAAAGGTTGGGTTTAACTGTCTTGAAACACATATAAATCTTAAAAAATATGCTTAAAATGAGAAAAAAATTGCACCTGTTGTGTGTCAGTGTTCTCAAAGTCTAACCTGGCAATTTTTAAAATTCTACTTCCCTGCTTGCTGGTAACTGCTATTCACTCAAACGTGTATTGCAGTGCCAGTATAATGCAAAATAAGTTGTGTGCAGGTACAGTGACCTCACTGGTAACTGGTGTTCTGGCTGAAGTGTAACACGCTCTCGTGAGCTGGGCAATATCAAATTTCACTGTATATTTTGCAATCCTTTTTATAGCCCGTCACTTTGGTTTTACTAATCTTATTTCAATTTCCATGCCATAAATCCACAGGGAGGTGGGGCTGTGTTTTCAGGAGGTAGTCTGGGAGCTTTCCCATGCAACAGCAACCACCAAACCTCTGACCCAGTCACAGCATACTTGTGGTGGGGGCTGTCTGTGACTGTGGTTTGTGACCAGGACAAAACTCGCCCTAAGGCCCACAGTCAGCTTAAACTGTAGGGTATTAAATTCCATTCTGGACAAGCCTCATTTAAATTTTGTTTTCCAAAGATGTAGGACAGCAAAAGTGTGTTGGGCGCAAGAGGGCATGACATCCCTGCCCGACAGTCCATCACAAGAAGGACCATGCCCAGAAGTAAATGTACTCAAGCATTCCTCTAGCTATGAACTATGAGGCCAGCAAAGCCAGGCATTGATTCCTGGGCTCATCCATCCCTGTTCTACAGAATGTCTAGGTTTGACTTTAAAATTAACTCGCTCAATAACAAGAGGTGTTTTATAATTTGCAGTTAAATTTGTGACAGCTGGACCTTTCATTTATTTACCTTTTACATAACAGTGAGGCCATGTGAATAATAAAGGTTAAGAAAATTCTCAGTATAGGAATTATTTGTATAACTCGTTCTATCAATTTCCCCACAAGTATAAGGTAAGAATCACTCTTGTGACAGCTATGACTAAGAGGACTGATTTGTTGCAATGTCTGAGCTGCTTTGCAGGTATCATAGCAAACCAGAATAATTTAGCAGGTTCTGGTAATATTCAGCCTTTTCTTCAATTACCTTCTCTAGAGAAAATCAGGATTTCTGACTACACGTTCTCATGTTTGAAAAAACTGGACTAATAGATTTTAAAGTCCCCAAATGTTGTTATTTTTATTATATTCATTAAAGAATGGCTTGAGGTTTTTTGATAGTTATAATTTTATTAATCTTTGAACTTTTATGTGGATTTCTTTTTCTCTAACCAACTGAGCTTATAATTTTATTGCTATATTTGTGGTTGGCCAGGCATGACACATTGTACCACACTAACTTAAATTTTTTTTTTCATTCTGTTATTAATGGTCTAGTGATTTTTTTTTTTTAATAGCAGGAATCCTATAACATCTTGTAGTTGACTCTTAAAGTACAGAGGAGAAGTAGTATGTGGTGGTAAAGTTCCAGCTTCTTGCAAAAACAGGAATATGAAATAATGAAGGAAAACTAGTGTTCCTTACTGACAGCCTTCTAAAACAAGAAGTTAAATAATTGTTAAAAACATAAAGGAAAGTGAATAAATTTGTGGTTGGCATTTAAATACACTTGCCCAAGGAATGACTATATGCATTTAATGTAATTATATTAATTATAACTAATGTTTTTATTATTGCCGTGATAACAGTACACATTGTGAAGTGGGCTGAAGTTCTCAAGAACTTTCTTTTGTGATTTTCACTTTATATAACACTGGACCTAGTGTAGCAGTCAAATTTGCAGCAGTGACAATGCAGCAGGACATTTTCAACACCAGTGTAAATGCCTGTATCTCTGATAACCTGTTTTTAGGTGCTCATAAAATTGCAGGGTTCTGCAGTCACACAGAACCCCCTAGAGGCTGCTGAACAAATTATCACGGGTGGTGGTGGGTGCTTAAAAAATCAGTTGCTTCCAATTGTCGTAAGAATTTAACATCCTGTTTTTGTCTTTCTACAGCCCGGGTTCTCTCAGTAGTTCCAAAGCTGCATTCCTGCATGTTTTTAACAGGATGCAACTGCCATTTCCTTATTTTGTATGGCTATTTTTATTAGATTACAATTACTTTACATTATGATTGATTGAAGGCTAAAACTCAGCTCTTCATTTGATGGTCATATCATCAAAAATATTTCCTTGAAGTTAGAATTCTTCTAAAAAAATATTTCCCCTCAATTTTGAACACAGTTTGCTAAATGAATGAACAGCCGTTGTAGTAGAGAAGAGTGCTGTGTTCTGTTTATGCACAATCTGTATTGCTTTGCATGAATTGAGCTCATGTTAGAAAGGGATGTAATCACTTGAAATTGTGTAAAAAAAATTTGCTTTGTTAAAAAGACATGCTTGCTTTAAAGACTACATAATGCATTGTATGCACACCTCATTTATTACTCCATGCTTTTCTGCTGCTGTAAAACTGCTGTCAAAACAGATCATGCTAGCAGAAATTTTCTCAGTTTCTTGGTAAAGCTAAATGAAATCAAATATAAAGTTTGTGATACATTAAATCACAAATATAAATATATTCTTTACAGCCAGCTGTTATGTCTAAATGTGCACATTTTAAAATGGAAACATTTATCCAACATGCTGATTAGCAATTTCAGTTCTGAAAAGCCTGATTACATTTAAGATGCAAAAGATTAAAATGACTAAATAGATAATGTTAATAGTTCATCTTCCTTGATGGGTTTATATAAAATCACAAAAGTTACACCAGAACTTCTTGCGTAGGAAACTCACCAGAAATAGCGTGGCTGTAATGTCTCTCACTGCAAGTTGTAATCTCTCATGGCCACTGTTTGAAGGAAAGCTTCTGGCTGAGAGAGCCTGTCTGTGTTTCTTTTATGATATTTACGTGCGTGCACACACACACACACACACACATCTGATTTAAGCTACCAAACTACATAATAGATGGTTGTACTAAAACTGCCTGAAAAGAATAATGAACAGTTATCTTAATTACTAGTAGAACTCTAACTCCTGTAGAAGTTCACATTTGCTGTTAATAACTAATTTTTCAACTATTCTTCTACTCTGTGAATACAATTAATTAAAAGAAAAAAAAAGTCTAGGTTTACATTTTGTCTAATCCAATCCTGGTTACAGCTTAATCCTCCCCTTGTACATTTGAACATGCAAATGCAGAGGTAAAAATATTGTTAGCCTTTTTTATACATTGGTAATCAGTGGTTCAAAAGTTCATGCAATACCATATGTCCTGAGAATATTTATCTAAATCTAAAATAATATGGAACTGTCAGATAGGATCCTACATGGTAACAAATGATGGAATGCAGGGGAACTCTTAGATTTAGCCTTTTCTTTTTTGTCCAACAAGCTAATGCAATAAGACCAATAATAAAAGGTTGTGTAGTAGGCCAAAAGTCTGTGACAGATAAAAAAGAAATGTTGGAAACCGATGAAGCTTTTGCACAATTAGATTTTTTGAGGCAGTGCTGTAAGGATTGTCCAGGGCCTGTTCAGTTCTGATTGATGGTAAAATCATAACTACATCATATTAGCTGTAGAGTTCACTGACAGGTTACTGCAGATTAATATTGCTACTGCTGCTCACTTACCATCAAACTGGTGGAAATATGAATTGAGCTGCTCCTACAACAAACCCTGCATATTAAGAGGTAGGGTGTTTTACTGAACCATCTCCCTTCTGTCGTTAGGGAAGGGGATGCAAACAACATTTATCTCCCAGGTATGCAGATATATAGTAACATACTAATTAGTTTTTCCAGGGGACTTTGATGATGCTGACCACTTAACAATCATGCACACTTAGTGTTGCTTTGAGGTTTAGTTTATGATTAAAATGATAGTTGCAAATGATAATGAATGGTATTTTTCAGTGACTGAAATATTTAATCTCGAGCAAAAAGCAATACCATGTAGTAGATACATGCTTGTTGTGGAAGATGAAATAAGAGATATTTTTAGGGCCCAGGCTGAGTGAGATGCTGCACCCGTTCAGTTCTGGCAGAAGACACGGGGCTGGGGTGAACCGGAAGTCAGCCCAAGGTGCCTGGCTCTGGTTGTGATGTGAAACCCAGGACTATGTGTCCCCAATTGCTGTGGTAGAGGCAATGTTCTGTGGGTTTGAAGTCACAAAGAGCCCTCTGGTTTTTGTTTCTTTCTCTGTTGATATTGAGACTTTATTCTGCAGGATCTTCTCTCACCTGGCATCTCTGACACCCTCCAAATACCAACTGATATTTACTCTCTGCCTCACAGACCTTGAGAGATGAACTCCTTTTCTTTGGAGGAAAACTGAACTCTGGCCATTTCTCCTGCACACCCTGTAGGTATTTTCTTCCCTTTCCCATTGCCAGTGATTGTGACAAGTACTGTTTCTCACCATTTCTAAATGTGACAAAAGCATACTGACATCCCATGATAGGCACTTCTCACCTGTGCTTATCCCAACTGCTCTACGTATTTCATACAAATCTGCCTAAACCCTTCTGTTTCTTTCCTCATGGGCCAACACTGTATCAGAATGCCTTTGGCTAGTGAAAAAGATGCATTTCCATAACAAACAAAAAGTTTAAAAAGTCCACTTGGTTCTGCAAAAGGGCAGCTTGAGGAAAGGTACTGCTGGTGGATAGTCAAAGAGGAAGCAAGGTCTCTACTGCTGAAGCTGGCAGCCATGGAAAACATTGGGCACCAGTTGCCCAAAGCAGCATTTACTTCTGCCCTGTGCTTTGAGCTTTGAACTACGCTTCTCCCCTGATCACCTCAGTGAGCTCCTCTGCCTCAGTTTTACCATCTGCAAAGTGAGAATAATCCTGCCAGGAACACGGCGAGAAGTAACTCGTTAGTGCTTTCTGTGACTCGGAACAGGAAATGTACCACCAAAATGCACAGGTTTACAAAAACAGTTCCCCATGTGTAACGTAATAGCATTTGTGATTTTAAAATTTAGGCATGAATCTTAACTGCAAATCTCAGCTGAGTTAAATGCATTTTTTGTCAAGGAGACATTGTTTTTTTTATGATAGCTACCCTGTGATTCATGAGTCAACATGCTATACAAATACCAGAAGGCCTAAGTGAATTATAGACATTTCTCAGGAGTGGCACAGCAGTTCTCCATTACCCAATTCAGTTAAAATATCCTATTTATCATAGTTTTTTTTTTTTTTTTAAATTGATGAATCCTGCAGTTTTTAGTTAAGTGAAAAATCTGTGTGAGAGAACATGCTCTTTGGCTGGAAATGAGTTTGGATAAGAATTGCAGCTTATGTTATAAAAACAATTTAAGAAAATGGTATCTAATAGTCTCACTGTAAATTATACGTCTTCAGTGGCATTTAATAGCCTTTCATTTCTATCAGTTGCACATCTATTTTATAAGACACTTAGATTCTTGTAACTGTATGTTTTTGGATATTATTTCCCCTTGACACATATAACATTTAAATTAAAGTGTACCAGTCTTTTAGAAAGGTTTTGAATGTATTTGTCTGAGGATATAGGAGGTTGGCAAATTTGTGGTGAGGCACTGTTCATTGAAAAATACCTATCTGTCAATATGAAAAATACTTTGTGATATGCGAAATCTTTCAGTGAAAAAAGCCAGGTTCACAGCAGAATTGCTACTTCAGTCCAAAAAAATAGCCAATGTGAGACCAGGAGCTGGCATATCTACCTGTCACATGTGGAAGATCCAGGTTCAAGTCCCTCCAGGAATTTGAACCTGCGCTTTCTGCTTTCAAGTGGGTGCCCTGGCAATTGGGCAGGGTTAGATCATGTGTTGATGGGTTTTAAAAAAAGTTCGACTATTTTGCTTTTCTTTCCAGGGCTACATGAGGATTCTTTGGGGACTTTGCAATTTTCCAGGACAGATAAAGCTGTTTCTTCGACATCCCTTCTCCACAGTCCATGTTTTTGAAAATTTTTAGGAGAATGGATAAGCATAGAGTCTCTTGCAAGTTAAATGCATCACAGGGGCAAATTTATCCATGACATAAATTTGTTGACTTCCAAGTTGGTCTTATTACCAGCAGGATTGAATTTGGCCAGTAGACAGTATTTATGCAATAGAGCGCAACATGTTCAATAAGGAGAGGATCAAATGTTCATGTGGGGACGGGGGGAGGAGGACATATGGGGGTGAGCTGTAGAGAAGCAAGGGGAAGGCAGAAAGGAAAAGGTCATAGCGTGAAAGGGTGCCGTGAATTCCAAAAGTGTCTAATTAGGTTTCCGGCTGTGGAATTTGCCTTTGCCCTAAGCCAAGAAGCCCAGCTGTTTTACAACAGGGCTTTTGCCTCCTAGCAATGACTGCAGACAATGTGTGACCTAAACTGCAAGTGTATTTATAAGGACAACTTCCTTCACTCTTCTCAACAGATTCCATAAAATATGTTCAAATGTTATTTAGAAGGTCACATAACTGTTTCATTTTTTAATGCATTTTTCTTGCTTTTGTTGGGCATCTAAATACAACTTGGAAAAGTCCTAAAAAGAGAGGAATGACTTTCATTAAAGGCACTCTTCTGAACTTGTAGTCTATTGCATTATTTTTAAAAAGTGTCAGTCTTCAAAATTAAATGTTTGATGGAATATTAAATTTGATGAATCATTGCCAGTTTCCATGTTTGTTAGCTTTTATATACCACATTAAAGCATTCATTAATGTCACACAACCCTGCTTTGATTGAGTCCTAAAAGGTTAATGACTTGATACAGGCTGGTATTCTGAGCTTTACTGTTTGAAGGCGGTTTGTGGTGAATGCGAAGTGCTTTGAAATTCTAACAAAGAGAAATCTTTCATTTTTCTCTGTTTCAAGTCCAGAAAGTGTTCTCAACTGATCTGGATGTGCTAGACAAACTAGACTTACCACTGTTAAACTACGATGATTTTTTGTTTGTTTGTTTTGCTGTTGTTTTTTTTTTTCCTTACAGGACTTACTCAAATTTAACAGTAAAAAGCTTCATATTCATACTACTCCTCAGAGATGGGTGGAGTAAGATACATACAAACTCCATGTTTGCTGTCCATCTACTCCTGTTGGTATCTCTAAGCTGCCTTGTCAGTTGATTTGGGAGGCTGCAGCTACATTTTCCCCATTTGGACAGTGATGAGCCAGTCCAGAATTATTCCCTACTCTTAGATATGCCAAATATTTTACAAATTGTCAGAAGCTTAAAAAAAATATGTTACTTTAGTGTAGTGGACGCATCGTTGTGGTTAGGCTTTGAACAAGTCAGAGTGCAGGTTGGAGATACAACTAATATTTTGCCCTGTGCCCTCTTGGCAATGACCAAGCTGGGTAGCCTGTTCAAGTACAGCCATTTTTATACACTTAAGAAAGTGTTGCATTTATGTCACCTGAAAAATCCTTGGGTGAATGGGCAGTATGGGCAGTATGGGCAGCACAACGAAGGAAATAACATTTCCAAAGTCTGTCCTCCTAACTACACTGTGTCCAGATTTCATGAAATTTGAACTCTCCTGAGGTGGAAATAAGCTTCTTGACAAAGTCATGTGTGAAGTTAATTTTGCTTTAAGATGGTATTGAGGTTCTGCTCTGAGGGGAGTTGTTAGTAAAACAAATGACTCTAACTGTTTTAGTATGGAAGACAAATCAAAGCATTTCCATGAACTAACAGGGGTGAGCAGCTGTAACTTAACCATTTCCTGAGCAAATACAAGCTGCTCTATTGGATGGGGGACAGTTCCCATGTTAGCCATTGTACAGAGAAAAATAAAAGTTCATATAAAAGAGCCCACCAAGGGTTATATGGCTGCAATTGTTTCCAAACTGAAACAACTTAGTATCTGTTTATGATTGTCAGTATCATGTTATATTGTTCTTGTAGAATCCATAAAACCTAAAAGTCTGCAGTATTGCCTCTAAACAGCCAGCGGCTGCAGCCAGGAGACTTCAGAGCCAATGCGTTCAAACAGAGGGAGGATAAAAAGCAGAAGTTATTAAAAAGTGGACCTTGATTTCATTTATAATTGTAATGTAATTTTGATGAGGTGCTTTATTTGAACATAGAAGAGCAAAAGGCCAAGCCCAAGCTGATGAGATTAAGACAGTTAAACTTGCATCCTTTAAATGTTTCTTTATTTTTTTCAAGCATTGAAGATGAGAAGGAAGAAGCAGTAAATCTGAATGCCAACTTTTTCAGCATGGCTCATGTTTCCACAGTTCAGAATGGTGCCCGTTAGTTTTCTGAGCCACTCAGATGTACAGCATGCTGTCATATTAGCACACTTACATGAGAATATTCATTTGCATTTTCACAGTTACTTCCTTTGCATTGTGTACGGCAAGTGACACAGAAAACAAGTGGGCAAAAATGTGATTCTCCACACAACAAAACTATCCCTCAGAAGAGGCTACAAAACAATTCAGTGTCTTAGAGACAGGGATTTTGTCACTCAATACAAATATAAACTAATCTCTTTTTTTCAGATAATGCCAAAGTGTTCTTGCTAATGAGATCATGTTTTTAAAAACAATGCATACTTGGATTTGAAAGCAAGCTGATGGAGATAGAACATTCATTTGTTGGTAAATCAGATTTATTTTCAAGCACTGTCATACTGGCTAACTACAGTGGCTTTTTATTTTCTGATTTTAGCAGTTCCAGATTTCCCTGTGTTATTTCTAGCAGTCCAAACATTTAGGTTTAAACACATTTAGTGTAAGATACAGACAAATCTGCCCACAAGGTATACAGATATGTGGGTATCTGCAGTCCACAAACCTTTCTGTAGGAACAGGACTATGATGATGACGACACCACCACCACCACCAGGAGAGACAGAGGGAAAGAGGGAAAGAAAAAAGGATACATCATCTGGTTAATCCTATCTTAAAGATACTTCAAAGCAAATTATGCAGAGTAGCTCTTATCAACTGCAGCTGCTTAGTAGGAATATCATGTGAGCAACACAGTTTGTAGGATAATGGATTTATGTCTAGCAGGAAGTCAAATGTGTGACGACTTCATGCAGATTTTGTTAGGAATCATGTTGCTAATATTTCTTCCCATCCTGACAGTGTCATAGAAAAACAATGAAAATTTTATATTTGAAGCCCATATCAGATGACGTGAAGAATGCAGATGAGAGGAAGCTTTATTTCAAGGGCAGATTGCATTAGGAATGATTCCTTTTAGAGTTGTCCTTGCCAGAAGCAAAGCTCTTAGCTTTCCTGATTCAAAAATAAGGGGCATATCTTCACATGGAGTAAGTGTCACTGTTCTCTAAAAGCCAACAGTGAGATGGTAATTTATGATTTGGCCCACGTACTGATGAGTCTGATAGATGAGTTTATATTGCTTGCTCATAAACAAACCCAGTTTGTTCCAGTTCTCAAATTAGGACTCTATATACTCACAGGCGCTCAGAAAATGAAAGAGAAAAATAATCATACTTGCCGAACTTGAAAAACTCAGCACTTCCTATTTTAAACCAGTTGTTATGTCTCTCATAATAATTTCATATTTTATTATCCTTGCCTGCAGTGGTCTTTTACCATGTCTATATAAACTTCATTTCTAATGGTCTCGAAGGACATACTTGGTATTTCCAGAACAAAACAAAATTAAAACATACACCCAGAAACCACACACATGCACACAGATTCCCAGAGTACTGTAATGCTTCAGGCTGGATTCAAAGCCCATGGAGGTTTCTGTGTGGGATCTGGGCTGTGCTGACTGACAGATTGGTGCTGTGACATGCCGAACAGCAGCTGAGCCTCTTGTCTTCCTCCTGGCTCCTCTAGCCAGCAGCATTTGTGGGTTAATTCAGAGATGTTCAGCCTCTGTGGAGATGGTACTTTGTGTCAGCCTGAAACAGCCTCATCTGGCGACCATCACTGGTGAAACACAGACCCCAGGGGGTAAAATTGCTGCTCAGTCCAACAGCAGGCTTTAGAAAAAGGAAGACTAAAAATTACTTGTGCGGGGAGAAAAGCCATAGACATTTTCTTAACTAATTGTTTGTTTTTATAAGTTTATGGAAGGAGAAGAAGTGATCCAACAATGTAAATGGCAAAGTATGTGAAATGGCTAATGAATTTAAAGACTTGACAGTAGGAACTGTACTGAATTGTTGCAACTGATTCTTACTTGTACTGCAGCCGGTTTTCCAGGAATAGTACAGGCATGAACCACTCACTCCAGAGAGGTCCCAGTTTTAATTGGGAATCTGTCCTATTGCAGCGGGGGGATGGGGTGCACACGCGGGAGGCACACGCACAGAGCACGCACACACACGCAGCTGTGCCGCTGTGTGCCTTGGCATGCAGATCATAAATTAGCAAGTATATCCCTATGCATTTTCATTTCCTTCTGCGCCATCTCGAGCCGCGCTACATGTATTACATATGCTTAGGTCACAGAAGGGTTAGGGACGTAACTACTGGATCCCAAAGGACAGGTGGAGCAAAGCCTGCATAATCTCTGCATCCCGCTCTTTATTATTATTCTCTGATCATGAAAAGCCCAGTGAACTAGGAACATACACTTTAATCCAACAGCTGTTTGCATATCAGAGGCTAAAATCATAAATAAAATCTCAGAGAAGGACTTTTCATGCACAGTCAAAACAGGCAGGAAAACAGAGTCTTTCTTCTGTCATGGCAGCAACTCTGAAAGACCAGCTCAAATTTTCTGTGCAGGCTGCTGGAGGCTTTAGGCTGCAGTGCTCTTCCTGTGCATCGATTGCCTGCTCCCTGCCCTTGTCTTTTCTGTTTGGGCAGTTCCCCACACAAAGAAGTTCCTATCAAAGCAGAACATTATATAAATGTTTAGTGCTATTAACTACAACAAGTAGCAAATATCCTCATATACTCCTGTCCCTCCTTGTGGGAGCTCTGCTATAAACTTAGGTGGACTGAACTCAAAAGTATAGCCCTGGAATTGCACCCTATCTGTTTGCTCTTTTTGACGTAAGAGCTGTATTCTCTCCCCCAGGCTGGTATCTTCCTTTTTTCTCTGTAGGAAACTCAGAGTGCTTCTGTTTTACAGATATCTTTCAGGGATGATTAAATTCACCTCAAAGGAATGGGATTTAACTGAAAGAAGGCCAACTGGTATTTTTTAACCATGCCCAAGAATCCATGCTTCATAAATAACAACTGGTGAGCCCATCACCATGTGCAGTCAGAATGCCACCAGACGAACTTCAAGGAAAAAGCATGTCTTTTTCATGCTGTGTTTAAAGGACAGAAGACATATATTTTAGAAAGAATACCTTTTTCCTTTCCCCTCTCTGCTTCTTTCCCATAAACTCATTCTTGCAAACAGCTGTGTAAGTTTTAGTGACAAAGGCACAGGAATCTATTATGCCGCCCTATAACATCCCACTTATTTGTCTTTATTTTTCCACTGAGCTGTTTTTCTTTAATTTAATATATTTTAAAGGCTTTCACCTCAATCCTTGCACAATTCAGTTGCTGCATCAGATGCAGATTTTCTGTTTGAGAGAAGAAATTTCTTTTGTAAAGATGCAGTCCTGATTTAAAGACTTCAAATGATCTACCACATCCTGTGGTAGGTTGTTCCAATGATTAATGGCCCGTGCTAGAGAAAGTACGACAGCTTCCAACCATGGGATCTTATTGTGCCTTTTTCTGTTAGACTAAATAGCTATTTGTTATCAGAAATCTCTTCCTTATGTAGATACCTGGAGACTTTGATTAAGTCACTTTTTAACTCCTTCTTGGATAACCTCAACAAATTAAGGCATGTTTTCCTGACTCTTTATTTCTTTGAATGTTGAGGGTTTTTAAACCTTTTTTTTTTAGTTTCCTAATGTACTTCAAGAATCAACCCAATATTCCCAGGAGCATTTTCACAAATGCTATTTTCAGGTATGATAGCCCCTTCTGAAATCCAGTTAAGGCTGTGTATCTTCTTGCCTTCACATCCTCCTCTGTATATTGTATTAAAAGTCTGTGTTCCTTTGTTTAGCTACCATTATTCCCAAATCCCAGCTGAGGCCCTGAGCTGCTCTGCAGGCTCTTGTCCTCAGCCCCACCACAGCTTTCACTGCTGTACTCCAGGGCTGTTCTAATGCCATGCAGTTGTGGAACCCTGGATCGAGCTGCTATGAAAGCAGCCAAGCTGTGAGAAAGAGCTGCATGAAAAAGATCTGGAGAAAGCTTTGTTGTGAGGCTTTTGTCCAGTGGCTTCCAAGCTGCATTTAAGGTCAGGCTTTTGCCCTTGGTCCTTGCTGAAGTTACATTGTAAGTGTGTCTGTGCCCGCCTTTTACTGTGCCAAGCCCCAACTGGCCTTGCTGACCTGACTTCCTTGCTTGACCCCAGAGCAGCCTTGGCTCTATGGACTTGTCTGGGATGTGTGGATTTTGGCTGACTCTGGTTACTGTTCCTGTATGGGTGGTGCGTCCCTGCCCCTGCCTTGCTGTTACCATCAGCTGTAGAACAGGAGAGGAACAAGGCCTGTGAGGCCTCAACAGAGCACGGTGACTTTCAGTTCCCAGTTACTCAATATCATCTCTATGTTTGGTTTAGTCCATTCAATGGGACTAAGTAGCTTTGCTGAGGTTTTTAACTTTATCACCAGAACTTGCTATTTCATCAAAAAAACTAAGACCACGCTTGTCTGACAAGACTTAACTTCCCTGAAAATGTGCCAAGATGAATGTTCTGCTGCCGTCATTTAATTGTGTACTGATTGTCTCCAATGTTAAGCTTCCAAGACTGGGATGATGCCTCTTTTCATCTTAATAGGTTGAATGTCTATTAGTCATCATGCTTACCATTTTAAAACACTAGCATGACTTTAGCTTCTTTTATAGTCCTCTCAGACTCTTACAGCTTTTAAAAAAGGTCAGTGTATGTGGATCAGAGTGTTCCCTGGCAAGATGCTTTCATACCCAAGTAGAAGTTGGCCAGTACCATTTATTTGCTGCTGGGTAATATTTCTCTACTGGCTGATGGAACAAGGAGAGGCTCCACAGTCACTTCAGGATCTACGAGCACTCCCACACACAGAAGTGCTGGCACAAGTATGAAGTAAATGCAATCATTAGAAGGACTTTAAAAGGAGTTAAAATATTCGCAGAAAGATTAAAAGATCGGATTTTCCATTATTCTCCTCTGCAATGGAGACAGAAGAGTAGCCCTGGCTGTAAGTCCTCCCTGTATTATTATATTAAATACTGCCTGCCCTGAACTTGTTTGATTTATGCCTTGCTTTACTGTCGCAGCCCAAGCCTCATCTAGAATTACCACTGAGTCCATAGTCCTCAGACCCCTTCACGGAGAAGCTGGAAGCTTCAGCCCAGCTCTAGTCCAGGCGGGAGCTCCCAGCTGTGAGGAGCTGCCTTCCCACTGCTTGGGCAGGCACAAAGCACCCCCAGTGCTCCTGACGGCTCCTGACCCTGTTCTCAAAAGCACTTCAGTTCTCAGTGACAGGGCAGGAAGTGCTGCAGTTTTGGGTCGTGCAGAGACATTTTCACTCATATTCTAGTGCAAAAACCGGACAACAAACCCAACTGCTTTGTTTTGGATTTTTGTTTGTTTTTACAAAAAAAGCACAGTGAAACTAGCCCCAGAGTGAGCAATTATTGGTGAAATAATTTGTTTTAGGAGTTAAAAGATGCGAGGAAGTGGTCAAAATAATCCAGATGACCCTAAAAAAGAATAAGCATGAGAAATAATTGAAGTCACCGATAAGCCAATAGGGGCAAAATATTTTATATTCTTTTCCTTTTACTTGTTTTACTTGGAAAACTTTCTGAGTTGAAGAATATATTGAGAGATTTCATAATATGTTAGATAAAAATGTATTCATGAACCACTTGCTGTTATTAAAGTACACTGTTAAAAACTCAGGGTATCCTTTTCCAATCCGTAACCAAAATTTCACATCTCTTGAGCTTTACTCATCGTTTTTCCTAAGTGGAACTTAACTATTAATTTATTAGGCTGTGCCAGCGAGAAAAGCAAAAGCAAGGGGAAACAAAAGAATGTTCCTAATAACTCGTTACTTAGAACAAGATGCTTCCAGCCTGCTGTAGTAAAGACACTCATATATATGGTAGAGGTTTGTGCTTCTTCTAGGATACAGCATTTGCTGTGTCTGGGTTCAATCAGGGTCCCGATGCAGTCAATGGGAGTTTTGTGCTAAAAAGTATCTTGTATGATGTCACATGGGCAAATGTCCACCTCAGGCTACAGCAGAAGCAAAATCACATTTGTTTTCACTTCTGACCTGCTGAAAGTAGGATTATATTACTTGTATATTTCATTCTGATTCTCCTTTTTTAAAACTCCGATTTAAACAAAGATACCACTGTGGTATGATCCGATACCAAGTACTGTGCGAGAGGCTGGACAAGTTAATTACAACCGAAATTGCAGACTTCCTTTACTGTTGCCTTGCTTTTAACTCAATGTTTTTCTTCATAGGCAATCAACATGTAATTTCCTTTTTTCAGCTCGTACTTTTGTGTCTCATGAACACCAGCAGTGGCACTGTTCACTCTGAATTCCCAGATTTTTCTCACATTGTGCCACTTCCTTCATATTATTTAACTCCATCTTTCCCCTGCACAGATATATTACAGGGGAAAAGTGAACATAGCTTCTAATAAGTTGTCAAATGAGTGCAGCAACACTGAGCCATGCTGAGACACTAAACACTGACAGAGTCAATTTTCCACTATACAAAATGCAATTATTAGTATTTTGCTGAGATAACTCAAGGGACAAGAAACACTTTTCCAGTGACTGGTTAAAACTGATTTCTGCTTGTGACCAGCATGAATGCTGACCTTTGGCTTCTTGACTGATCTTTGCATCTCCTAGAAAGTTCATGGAAAGGTCACAGAGCGGCACCAACTTCCTCCGTGTGTGCGTGTGCCTGTGTGCCTGCATGTGTGTGTGTGTGCGTGGGGACACCCTCCTGACACTGGCTCCATGGAAGGGCTGGCCTTGCCCACTGATGGCTTTGGTTTCATGTTTGTGGAAATCTGGACCCACTTAAACCAACAGCAAACCAGGCAAAAGGGCACATAATTTTTTATTTACCAAGAACCTTTGTTTGCTTCACTTTTCACTGGCAATTGCTCCCTATTTAGCTTTAAAGTTTTGTTTCAGTTCAGATGCATCCTTAGCTTAAGGAAATGGTGCTATACAGAATATCTTTTTTCGTAAAAACAAAAGGACTAAAATGTGAGTGGAAACAACTACAAAAGAAAATGGCTAACATGGCTTTTTCTGAAATACACACATATTGAAGAGAATGAGTTCTTTCCTTAGATTGCTTTGTCATAGATGCATCAGAAAAATAAAAATGTTTTCTTGTATATCCTTTAGCTGTTTCCTTTCACTGAAAAGTTCAGTGCTGCTCATCACTGCAAAAGAGAGCTATGAATCTCACGAAAGCTGCTTTGCTGACACCATCAGCTGTACAACATCTGCTTCCAAACCAGACCTCCGAAAGCAGAACTGTTAGAGGGTTTTAAATCTCTGCTCAGAAACTGTATCTATTTCCAAACAGCAAGAATAGCTCTGAAATTGTGAAAAATGCACTCAAGTCATATTTAGAATGATTGTATGTGGGGGATATAACAATACTTTTCAAGACTGTAAGCACTGCGTATATTCATATCTTGTGCTATTTATCTTGCAGATATACAGCGTTGGAAGTTGCTGGCTGCAAGCTGGCAAGCTTGTAGCAGTGAGAAGGAAAGATCTCTCCGTTTGTCACTGGCCGTATATCACTGCAGCTGTGCCCTTTGATTACACAGAGGGCTCCTCCAGCCATTAATAATAGGAAACACTTTTTGTCTGGTGAATGCATATCAACGCCATCCTCTAACACCTAGGCTTTGCAGTGAGGTAGAAGAGGCAAATTAAGGATGGAGCTTGTTCATTTTACATTTACACTAGATGTGTAAACAAGGATAACCTTTGTTTTCCTCAGAAGAGAAAATCTGCCATTCTTTTTCCTACCACCACAGTGATTGGTTTTTTACAGAAACAATATGCACTGCCAATTACAACTTGCTGAGGAAGTGACACTAATGAATCACAATAATGCTGCCACAGCATCACGGAAAGTCCTGTGACGCCAGCCTTCCAGATTAATTGCATCACATGTAATAGCCAAGCCACATCTGCTAACCAGGTGTATCAGTGTAAAAGATTTTCCCAAAAAAGCAGAGCTTAGAGGAAATCAATATATAGGGAATGAAGTCCTAGGTATGAATACTGCATTGCCAAAATTAGATAGCCATCTGAAATTGTCACAAATAATTGATGCTAAGATTGGAAAATTCTAAACTGGTGTAAATCGTTTAGTACCAGAGAGCACTGCAAGAGGCATTTCATGCTTGACCTGCAAAATGAATCAAAATTAATCCTAAGCTCATGTGGCATGCTGTTGCACTTACCTCTTGCAGCACAGTGTACCCGAGCGCTTCAGAGAGGTGTTTGCAGTGAGTGGAGTGTGGAATCTCTCTGGGTCTGGCCTACATTGATCATCTTCCACAGCATCTTTGACACAATAGGAGAAAGCTATAGACCATTTGTCTTAACACTGTGTTTAGTCATGTGTGAGAACCTTGCTTTAAACCATCCCAATTTTTAAGATTAGGCCTTTTGAGTAGTGAAAAAACACAACAAGAAACCATGAGCCCCCTCAAAACAAACTTGCTCTTGCTAGCCATTATTTTACCTCCTCTGCTCTTCAGTTGCTAGAGGCAGCCACCCCATCACTCAGGCCATGAATGGATTTGCACTGGAGGAAAGGGTTCCACAAAATGCAGCTGTTTTGGAGGTATTCCAAATGTCACACAGAAAGGTATAATTCCCATCTCTGTGTTTATCCCAAAACAGTGCCCTCTGTTTATATTTTGGTAGAACCCACAGTTGCTTCATTGATGGTCCTTGACTATTATATGTTCCTCTTAAATCTGTGCTGACAACTTACTTAGGTCACGGAGTCAGAGTTTAATTTCCTTGGGTTAGGTTTATTCCCTCAACTGCAAAGAAATAAGAAAGAGTGTGCTTGTTGCCGAGTCAAACACAGAGCTGAAAGTCTCCAAGGTGGAGCCTTTGGCCAACATGCTGTGCCTCTTTTTTCAGCCTCAGTTACTGGCTTCATGATTGGAGAATTTGGAAGCTGAGGCCATTGCAGGATGCTTCCCAGCCTCAGCTGCAGGCCTGCATGAGCACTCCTGCCCACCTTTTTCCGTGGGTGTCTCTCTTTACTGAGTCCTTTCTCAGGTGGTCAGGCAGTACGTCATTCTGGGAACCACAGAAAAGCCTTGGCAAGAGAACCCATCCTGAGTTATGTGACTGACATAACACCCCAAAAATAAAAAATGTATTTCATTTTTATATAGTGCTGTTCTTCCACAGACACATAACAGCTGAAAACTACCATCTATCCATATGAAAGCCCAAATAAGAATTAATTATATATGATTGGCTAAATTTCACCAAGAGAACAAACATATCAGTCAGTTTAATATGTTTTTCTAGAAATCAAAAAAACTATACAAAGCTTTTCTTGGTATTTTTATAAAATACCTGTCCCAAATACAGTTGTTATGTTGGTCACTGAATTTAAATGATGGATTTCCTTCTTTTAAGGCTAAGAGGAAAAGATCACTAAGTTTCTTATCAGGAGATAGTGATAGACTTTTCAAAAATGCACAGCATCTTGAAAGTTTGGTTTCATATCACCATTTATATTCCTGAGAAATAGACATGTCTCACATTCTGTAGCAGTGTTTTGTGACATTTGGATTTACAATGCTCAAGTTTAAGTCTCTAGCCCTTTGCAGTCTGTCAAAAACAGCTTCTCTGTCCATTTATTTTTGTCTTCTGTGCTCAGTCTGAATATCTTTTGTAAATTTATACTTGACAACCCTCGTATTTCAGCAGCTGGCTTTGTTTCACAATCCACCTTGCTTGCTCTGTTGCATTAGCTGAAACAACAAATTTAATCCATGATGTCAATAGTAAATTATAGTGGAGATATAATATATGCCTGACATCACTAAGGTCAAGGCCATGGTGAAAGTATTGCAAATAGATCCAAAGGGTCTCCTCATTGCAGTAGGTGCTTGCTGCACATTTAATATTACGAGAAACAGATTAGTGCCACACACTGCATTATGTTAGCCTTTTAGTTAGAGCCGCATAAAACTCCAGCTAATGTAAGAGTGCTCCCTCAACATGAAAAGAGGTTCCAGAGAAGTTTGCTATGTCATTATATTTCATATTTCCTAACTGATAAATAATTAAAACAAGAATTACTTTACTGAAAAGATTCATTTAGAGCGCACATTTTCCATTACTCTGTTTGAAGGGGTTGGGGGAAACATTTATTGCATACCTTACCTAAACTACCTTGCCATTAAAGTATCTAAATTACCTCAGTGAATTCTGAGCACAGAAGTGCTTGATGAATTGCTTTTTGCATAAATGCACTTTCTTTTTGCTAGAACCTAGTATTGTGTATAAACATACACACACACACATACACGCGGAGAATAAAGTAACTACTGAACTCTCTCAAGAAGAAAATTGAAGCCTGGAATTTTCTCTGTGCAATGAAGTTTTTCTAAACGTTGCTTGTATTACAAGCATCTTCGGACTCTCTGAGGACCAGCCAAAAATGGTCTCTTCTACAATGGTGAAAGAACAGTTAATGAATCATTTTCTCCTGTGTGAAAGTGCTCATTGCTGTTAATTTGTCCATTTTTTACAGCCAGAGCTTTTTTAAAGTAAAAATTAACTTTCAGCTTAAAAGTCCATTTATTGTCCAAGGGGAAAAAAATTGTGCCAAGTGAACCATAAACAAATTCAGTGTATGCCAGACTATGGAGATTTCCATTCCATCGAGCTCTATTATTTGTTTTAGCTGGCATAAAGAGCATCAACAACCCAAGGACTTTCAATCTGCAATTCATCCCTTTAACTTGGCTCTAAAGTATTTTCATTCCTTAACACGAAAGGAAGGGCCAAATTTACAAAGCTGCAGCATATACACCAGAGGGCAGCTATGGCGCTTGTCTTTCTCCATGCCCTGGCTGGATGTACGGGATGTACTTTTGTTCCTGGTGTCCCTAATGCTGAATGGAGGAAAGTTTATGTGGGTGGTAACTTTTGGCTTCCATTTCAGCTTAGTTTTAAGAATGTGAGTAACTCCACGAGCTGCAGAAACATGCAGGGGAAAATGCTTGAATCAAGATCTTACATACAAATCCATATTTTCGAAAATAACCACCTCTGCAGGAGTTTTGATCATCATGTGCCTTTGTCTATGTCCTTTACTCCTTCATTCAAATCGGTGCCAGACTAGGGTGACCAACAGTAATTACCATTTATCTTGTCACTGTATTTTGTGTTCTACATGCAGTGATTGATGGGTTTGGGTCAGTTCTTCTGGGCCAGGAGTCGACACCATCTTTTGCCCATTGTAATATCTGTTGGTCAAAGCAGCAAAGAAATGGAATGACAGACCACACGATAATCCTTTACTGAAGTTGTCTGGCAAGCTTAAATGAGGTAGGATGACCCATAGGAATTAGTGAATCTTATGCTTCTGATCTTTGGGCTGGTCCTTTTCGAAGGGCAGTTTTCATTATTGATAATTTGGTGGTCGACTGCCATGAAGGTAATTGCTTTAAGGATATAAGTACTAATGAAAACCCCAAATTCTGTGATAGTCTCTTGTATGCAAACAAAAAATAGAAAACAGAAAATGGAAGCAGTGACTCAGTATGGGCTGCTTTAACGACTATTTAATCTCTCCCATAAAAGAAGTTTAAATAATGCTGTTACGTGCTGATGCTCTTAGCACTTGCTTTGGTGCATGATGTATGGCCAGTGTCTGCTCCAAGAATCAACAAATGTGCATTATTCCATTAGCAGTTTTCTGTTTTCTACAAAGCTTTACAATTTATTAGTTATTTATGTTAATGTACTAGTGCTTTATTTTACATATTTATAATATCTTCTTTCCTCTGCCATGAAAAGCAATGAAAAGTTTAGGTATTGCAGATCAGTTCAGCTTACATAACATTTACAAAATGTTGTTTATAAAAACAGTTTCATAGGTAGTCCTTTCTATGCTTGGGACTGCTGTTTTAACTTATGTGAAAGTCTCACTGACATCGAAACAAGACTGAGGCTTTTCTAATACTCTGCTCCTTCTTTCCTTCTGCTTTTCAGAACGGGGGAGAAACTCAAGCTGTATGAACAGAGATGCCACTTTTTTCCCAGTAGAATCTGGGAGAAGTGTAGGACAAGGAAGAACATCAACAAAAGGCTGAAGATAAGAAGGTTACAGTAGAAGGAAGAACTGATAGGGCAGAGTGTAGTGACACTCCAGAGGGTTTCTAAAAGCATATCTATTCAACAAAAATGTAGCTGATATTACTGGCTACCCAGGAACTTATTCCTGTGCCTGCATTATGCAGCAGGGGATACTACAACGTGGACACAGATCAGTTACTTCTGGCTGATTGTCTTCCCTTGATTTCCATGGCACGTGGTCTTTACACCACTTACCAACTCTGAGCATTGTCAGCATCATGGCTGCAGAACAGACTTCCTAAATTCCTCTTTTGAAGATGTCTCCATTACACTCAGCATCTCAGTTCTGCCTGTACAAGTGATTTAGCACAATGATGTCACTCTGGGCTAAGTGCAAGAAAAGGCACTGGGTTAGTGTGATTCTTTTAGTTTTGGGTGCTGACTGTATGAGGTTAATACTGGAGCATCTATCCAGCGCTGCAATTTAAAAGCACGTGTGTGGGCTGATAAGAGTTTTATATTTCAGGATGCAAATTATTTGTTGGTTCTCCATGTGTGACTTCAGTTTATATTTTTAGCAATGCTTATGTCCTCTAATCACATATTATCAATGCTTTGGGGTAAATTCTACTCATTCAACTCAATGACCTACTCTACTACACGACCTCAGCAAAGGCTCAAGTTCATTAGCATCTGATGTCTCCTCGGTGGCCTGTGTGAAGTGAGTTGCCTGTTGATGCAGTTCCTAGATATTTTATTACTGTATTTTCAGATGCTTTTAGTTGCACATCTGCCTGTGCTAGTGAACATGTCCCTGAACACAACGACAGTGAAAGAATATTTTAATAAAAATGTTAATACACTGTTTCAGACACAGATCTGCTTTAACTCTAGAGGAGTTTCAAAGTTTCAAAGTCTTTTGATTAGCTCGAAACCACATCTGACTTTCCTTTTTCTGTCCCCAGATGTGACTCAGCTTAAGCCACATTGGTTCCTAAATCCCTGTGTAAAACAGTGAAGGATGGCAGGCAGCTGAGAATCCCTATTGACTAAAGACTGCATCCACACCGACAACCCCCTTGGCACTGCCCTCCTAACAGACATGAAAGCCAAACGGCTTTCAGCTCTGCTGAGGTGACATCAGTTCATCTCAGTGACAGAGACTTGTGCTTAGTTTCCAACACCTCAAACACTCCCAGTCTCAGAAAGCACCTGTGAACCACATTTATGTCTTCCAACAAATTTTCATTTACTTGCCTTTTCAGAGATTTCACTCCTGACATTTCTGAAAGCATTTCTCAGATGTAGAGAAATCCTTTTCTTCCCAAAACATTTCCAAGGCTCTGGATTATTTAGGGTTAAGTTGGATATAAGAATTTAAAGGAAAATGTNTGTAAATGATCTCTAAGCTGGAGCTAACATCAACTTGTCCATTTGCCTTTTATATTTTCTGGATGGTCAGAAAGGAGAAATCCAATCCCAAACCCAACAGTTTAAAATTACCCATCTTATTCTACCTAACAATGAAAAAAATACCATTATCTTATAACACCCATAATGTTCATGAATATCAGAAGCTTCTTAAGAGTCCTGATGGGATATGAGGAGTGGTCAAGATCTGGTTGATGGGATGACAGGATTTTGTTGGTCAGATAAAATCTGATATACAAGGGTAAATTAAAAATGCAGAGCGAAATATTTACCTTTACGGAAGAAAACAAATGCCTACATTTCTCTAATAATGCTGCTTCTACCATTTTAGCTAAATAGGAACACCTCTGTCCCTCCTGCCATAGCACCCCCATGCCACTGCACTTGCTGTGGATTCACTCCAAAGGTGAGTTGCAGTGAGAGTAGGTGCAGGAGCAGAGGATGAATTTTTGACTGGGAAAGCAGTGTGTGCAAGGATAATGCTTTTCAGAGGAACTTGTATCAGGACCCAGAATGCCAATGGCTTTTCTCTTGCCAAGCAAGCCAAGGCTCATACTTCTGGTTCCTGAACAAGTGCTACAATATACACAACTGCCCCGATGACACATTGCCCACTGCAGCCTTCCCCTTAGACTTTCCACTCTCTCCAAATGGCAGCCTTCCTGAACTAAAATATAAATAAATCCTTCTATAAAAGAGCAAGAAAAGGAGAGTTCTGTTTCCTGCAGAAAACCCAGCTGATTTGAAAATAAATATAGGGGAAATCTTTGGCAACCAAGAGTAAATGTTATTTCTCTTCAAACTTGTAAAACTCAAAAAACCAAATGGTCTTAAAATGTACTCTCTGTCTCTGGTTTTCCAGGACCAAGCTTACTCAGAGTTCAGAACATTGACAGAAATAAATGACAAACCAGTTTCTAAGGAAAAAACAGGAGAAATTTTTGTCTTGTTTGCAGGATTGTATATCTTGCTAGGGCTTGAATAACACTGCTTTGGATTTCTCATATAGCAGATAACTTCTTTGGGGAAATTAAGAAGCAAATTAAAGTGCTGTTTATGGCCACTGAATCACCCTGAAAGCATATATTAATTATTATGAACATGTTATTCTTACAGATGTATGTGCTACTATCACAAATTATTATTTGCAGCGAAGCAGCCCCTTAGGCCATATCTGAGAGAGGAAACCCAGGGTACGTCTGGAGTGTGCACCCAGCAGTGGGAGTGCCTGCTCCAGCCATCTTGGAGCCTCCTGCAGGTAAGACCCAGATGTGCTTGGATTTTCTTATCCCAGCTTCTCCCTCATCTTTCCACGGAAAGGACGCTGAAGGGTATGTCTCTAACAAGAGCCCCAAGTATCCCAAAGCTGCCTTAGGGTTCCCAGGCACCAGCTCCCAGCACGTACCATCAGCTGCCCCAACCCTGAAAAACACATTTGTGACCTGGACCCCTTGTACTGGGAACCGCAAAAACCAAGAGCAGTTATCCAAGTTCCTGCATCAATGCTTTACAGCCTTATGTACTAGATGCTTCACAGATGAAGATCAGAGATCTGCCCTCAAGAGTGTACAAGAGTCCAACAGAAGGAATAAATAAATTTAACTTCAGAAAAAATCTGTTATTTTTTTAAAACTATCTTAATACTTGGGAAGGTAGCAAAGCCATGTGAAGAAGTTCTGACAAAAAAAACCAGTAAAAATACTATTTTGTACTATTATTTATCTAGACAAAGGAAACCAAAATGACAAAACGCACAACCAAATGCTGAAAAGTTTGATCTTGCTCAGGCATAAAGGGGTAGATTGTTTTCCATAGCTGGGGACTTTCTGATTAGATAATTTGTTCAAGCTTATTTGTCAAAATGAGACATTTTCAAGGGAAACTTTCAATGGCTCCTTTGTCAGGAAAAGTTTCTTAGCTTTGTTCTGCAGCTGAAAACATGGCTAAAAGAGAATAGGCAGACTTGGTCCAGCCTAGCAGAATAGTCACAGACTCAAAACAGGTGAGACCTGCCTGGGAAGTGGCCAGTGCACTCAAACAGTTCACATCATGACCTGCAGAACCAGGAATCACATCTACCATCCGTTTATCCATTTATATGTTCCTTTTGCTTTTTTTGCTACAGTTTCTCTTTTCTCTTTCTTCTAACATTTTACAAAGGGTTTTTTTTTCCCCACAAAGGTTCTTGCTATCCTTCAGGTCATTCCCCTCACCTCCAAAAGCGAGGAATTGCATGTGCTCAGTGCTGGGGTGTCATGTCAGCTCCTGTATATTCAAACCTGTGTTTTGTGAGCTCTCTCTAGCGCAGCTCACAAAGACAAGGTAACCCTCCAACCCTATTGAAAATTGCAGCATATCTTTTTAGCAGCTAGAAACAGGTATTTGCCCGCCCTTCCCTGCTGAAGTTTCACTTACAGAACACCACAAAAATTCAAGACCCTACTTATAGCATGTACAAGATTTTATGAAAAAAACCCAAACAACACGAACCCTGTAAAGAGACTTTACATTTCTTTCATCTTAGCATTTGTGTCTGCTCTGCTGGCAGAGAGCTCTAATTGTCAGGGACACAATAGGCTGTGCTCTTATCTGTGATTAATAGACATGATCTTTCCAGAATGATAAATGCAGGTAGGTGAAGTCTCTGTGACTGTATCTATGCTACATCATAGATTATCAAAACCCCTACAATGTGGACATGATAATAAGTATTCATGGTGTCCAAAAGTGCTGGCTAAGAGTTCCTAATGTCTAGAATTCAATTTTTATGATTTTTATGTGTCTTTGTGGGGGAATATCCTCCACAGCACTGAAATTCAGTTTCTTAGCTGTTGTTTAGCGCTCTGTTCTGGGGATTTGCCCCACATTTCTCATTGAGATTCCCTTTAAGCAGGAAGAGGGATCACTGTCCTGAGCAACAGGACAGCGTGGACCTACAGAAGCATGCACCATCCCCAGTGTGGCTCTTTTGGGGACAAAAGGGCATGAATGGATCTTACTCACAGAAACTGGCAACCCTCTTTTGCTCCCTTGCCAAGGTGGCATCACAGCTACAGCCCCTCAAAGGAAGCAATATCATGTCCTTTCTTTCTGACAGCAGTGTTTCAGAAGGCTGAGGACCTCTGACAGCTGCTGCAGAGATGAACTACCACCATTAATGTATCTCATGCCATCCGGTCATGAGGGGAAGAATCATGGTTGCAAATGATAACCAGCATGATTAGAACCACCCATCAAAGAGATTAGGAAACTGCAAATGCTATGGGGTATGTGAGATGCGCTGCACCACACTACTGTGCAGATGGCAACATCTGCAGTAGAGATGGGACACTCAGAAATGTGCCACAAATTTTTCAGACACTCTTGCAGCCCAAGACTCAGGCCACACACCGCGAGCAGATGGCTCCACTATGCTTCATCATACACAGAAACACTGATCTGTTGTCATGCAACGGTGTAGATTTTTGTTGATAGCAGGTTAATGGCATTTGGCAGTAACCATTGTGGAGCTTTTTTTCCTTTTTTTGGTGTCACGGATTATTTTTCCAGAGGAACACGGCGTGGTGCTGAGATGTCCGCTCTGGTATTTCCTCAGACCACCATGTGAGGATGGGAAAGGAGCAGCATAGCTCCTCTCTATTTCATGGGAGCCAATGATGAAGCAGGAGGTTTTGGCTTGCATACAGCTGTCTGAGGCAAGCTTTGAGGTGAGGAGGTTTTTGATACTCAGATCCTGAGAAGCAGTATTTGCTGTGTATATATTGTGTAGCAGGCTAAGAACTAACCATGGTGGAGAAACTTGTGTAAAACTGTCATGAGGTTTGTATTTGCTTTTTTACCTCAAGTTTGTGATAGACTTACAGTCAGAGCAGTAATGGGCAGAAAAGCTTTGCAGTAAAGGCTGGTCAGACTCTTAAATTACTTCCTCTTAGAAATTTTCACCCCTAAAACTACTGATAATTTTTCTTAGAGCTGCTTAAGACAAAGGCACACTACCCAGAGCTCAGGACTGTGCTAGCTGAAAGCTCCAGCTAAGCTACAGTGAGCCTGCTTGTACTGCAGGCAGGTCCGATTTGCCCAGCTGCACCAAACCTCTGTTTTGGTGCTCCTGACAAATGACACCCTTCTGGGAAGAGCTGACAGTTTTGTTCTATGTCCTTGCAGCCTTGTAACCCACCAAAGCCTCTCTTCCACAGGGGCAACTCTGTTTTACCGAAGTACTTCACCTGGCAGACCCAAATTGGGAATTTGCAAAAACAAGAAGCAAAAGATGGTCTGACAAAGGTTGTCCCTCAGAAAAATCTTTGAGTCCATGACTGGCTATGTCTACTTTATAAGTCATGTGTCTTAAGACCTTTTATTACATCAGGCTTTATCTGTCTAATTGCTAAGTTTCTTCCAAGACTATGAGTTGCTACAGGTATCTACTTCCATTTCTGTGTATCATCAACTTTTAATCTTGTAATGCATACCAACAAAATATGGGGAAGCTCATCTCCCAAATACTGATGATAATGGCCATGATGATTGTTCAAAGACATTTATGAAGCACATTTATTCCCACAAAGCACATAAGCCTTGGCATCTTGGGTGCAGAGATAGGATATATAAACAATTTTATTAACATGAATGAAGAATCTTCTTCTATTTTTAAATAACAAAAGATATAGTGAGTGAGAAATTATCAACAAATTGGCAATTTGGCAAGCAGAAGTACTGTCAGAGAATCAGCAGGGGGAGGTATCAAAAATACGAAAGAAATTTTGAAACAGCTGCAGGAAAATGCCCACTCTGAAGCCATGTGGACATTTTTGGATGATATATGCATGGAAGACCAACATACTTAATTTTTTATCACCTTGAGGAAATTTTAATAGGTTGGACAAGTATAGAAGACATTTCAGGAGAAGCTTTAGACTGGTCACCTGATTAAACCAAGTTAAGCACATGTTTAAGGGACTTGCTGCCTTGGGATCTTAATTATTATGGACAATATCCATGTGTGTGTTTGCTGTAACATTGTCTCCTGCTGGAGAACAGCTGGCTGCAAATGGGCTGGCAAGGTAAACAGAAACAGGCCTGCAATGCCCAGCAACTCAGACAAGTCTCATCACCAGCACAAATTGGTTGCTAACTTGACAAGCATGAAATGTCTCAGAAGAATCCACATTTCATAGCGGTTGTGCCCTGTGGACTGTGTCACAGGCAAGCACCAAGATATTCAGGGCACAGTGACACAGTATTGTTGCATGTCAAATATTGAGTAAAGAACATAGGTCCTTAGCAATTCATTTTTCTTCTGAAATATGTAGGTTAATTTGGTGTCTGTGAATAAACCTATGCTCTGTTCATCTACAGTGCAATGCTGGCAGAACTGGCTGGTTCTCTGTTAGCAAACCTCAACGGTTTATTATTTTTGAGTTAATTGTTATTTGTTCAACTCATAGACTGATCCAAGTGATTCACAGGCTGACAGATCTACTGCTCTATCTGTCTACATGCCTAAATTTTAAATGACTGTTTGAGGTGAATCTCATCAAACAAATACAAACAGAGCCATGTCAAGAAAAGGCTGCATAGAGCTGAGTCACTCCATAGTTTTTGAACAGTAAGAAGATGTACAGAAAGAGATGAAAACAGATATACTAGTGGAAGGTTATCTATAATACTGAGTAGTGGAGTAGATACTGGCAAGAGAAAGCAAACACCTAATGATGGTGCCAAGGTTTTGAGCCTGACAAGATAAGAGAGTTGTGATGACTGAGGAGACAAATGGGATGGAGAAAATTAAGAAAAAACCCCAAAACATACTCTTCTTTTGGAGAATGATAGTCTAATGTAGTCATCTAGAACAGACAGCAGGGAAAGGAGCAGGGGTAAGAGTGCTGGATAAGGCAAAGAGACAAAATCCAGGCTTTGAAGGGTAGTTGGAGAAGATGAAACTGATAAACTTGTGTGGAAGTACAAGAAAAAACCCCTCCCAGAACCACAAGAACCACAATGGGCTAAAAGGGATCCGGAGATTGCAGGTACTTCACATTTCCCTTATCTACCTACTCATGAACTGACTGGAGTGTGTATTAAAGTATACAAGTAAGGAGCTTCTCCCCTTGTCCTCACTGATAATGAGCTAACTGATGGAAGCCTTAAAACTGGCCATTAAAAACAGCCTCAGACAGGTACTCAACAGATAAAAATGCAATAAAGATAAAAGCTAAAATATCGCCCTTTGAGGAGTGGCCCAAACTATGAATTGCATGGGCTGCTTGATGGTCCTGTCCATGCTTCTTCCATGGATGTCATACCTGGGAGGCACTGCCCTTGCAGCCTTCCATTTCACAGGCATGAGTCTGGTCTCAAAAGTCATAAACTTGCAATACGCTGGCCTACTTTGCTGTCAGGACTGAACTATGAAGTGGAAATTACGTTCAAAGAGCAGAAATAGTGCTTTTGACCACCAGGGTTCACGGCATGTATATTGCAGCAACGAGACAAGTATAATTATGTTTTTCTCCTTTCATATTCCACAGAGACTTAATACTTCCCAGCTTCACCTAGTATGTACATGGAGAGAATGAATATTTACAAAGCATTTTTGAAATCACGGGGACAAAATGCATCATGAAAATACTAATAAGCTTGCATTTTTTGGAGCAGTGAATGACACTGCAGCAATCCTAGCCTGACCATGCACTCACAGACCTCTCGGTGACTGGAGGACTGTGCTGTGTAGCTACCAATTATGTTGCTACAGCTCCTGAATGGCACCATTTTGTTGTTAAAGTGAACAAAGGATGCCTACGAGGCAGTGAAATGTAAGGTGCTGAGAGGAAAGTTTTCTGTGGCGTGCTGGGGGAATGTGGGCAGCAAGGCTAACATGACAGGACTTGATGAATGATGTTACATGAAGAGAGGCTGGGCCAGATGTGTGCATGCAGTGAATGTCTGTCCTCGGTGAGCTGAGTAACTCACTGGGAGTGAGCAAAGAAAAGCTCCTTTCTATTACAGGATTTCATCCCCCTCTTTTGTCAGGATTTTTCGTTTAGAAGTGCTACTCTTGTAGCACGGTGGCCATGGGCTACACTATGTTAACCCATTTTGACAGGAGGGTAACACAGTGGAACAGCTTCATCAGCAGACAGGAGTGACTTGGGCTCTCTCCAAATCAAACCCTCAGGAACCAAGCCTGCTGTTGATGAAATAATCATCACCTCAATTGTCGACAATTAGCACAAGCAAATTTGACTCTAGCTACACACTGTAAACTCAGTACTAGGTATTCAGAAATCTTGCACAACTAGAAGTGTCTCAATTAATCTTTCAGGGTTGAATCTAAAGACAAAAAACGTTTTATCACATTTGGGGAATTAAAAAAAATTGTTTATGTAACATTCTGATAAATAAATTACTTGAGTGGAGAATTTTGCCCACCTCTGGTTAGCAATGTCATATCTGAGATCTTTTCTAAACAGGTAATATTTAGTTCCAGAACACAACTAACATCCTACTCTGCTGACTATTTGGATGCATTACTGACAGCAGTATGTGGAGAGGAGCAAGGTTAAAGGGATAACCAGGTAGAACTTAGCCAGTTATCACAGCACTTCTAACACCAGTCACCAGAAAAGAAGTTAAGGAAGTTAATAAAGTCTCCTCTGAGTAGAGATTTCCTTTACACTGTAGTTTTTCCATCTTTGCTAATGAAATGTACAGAAACATGTGCCAATAATAAGGTCTTTTTTGTGTAGTTTTGCACTGAAATCTCCTGTGTTGTAATCTTCATGTACTGAGAAAACATTTTTTTGTGTTACAGGCCATCTCCAGCACTGTGGGGAGAAAATACCTCATGAAAAGAGATGTTAGAGGTAGGTGGGCTCAGCACCATTGTAATGGAACATTGCAGCCCACAGTGGTGAAACATAAATGTTAGAGGTGGCAGTGTAAAATATAGATTGTCTGTGGCTTTAGACGAAAGAAAAGTGTGTGTAAAAATTGCAAAGCATTCTGCAGCTTGCTGATGATTGGATCTCTGGAAGAACAGCATTTTGTACAGCTAAACACGATATAAAGTGGCTGACTGCATGTTTTTCAGGTGTTTCTTTTCCTTTTGACTTTTTCAAGCAGATTAACAATAAAATTAATTAATGTAAACTTTACGTGACTCTTCATTGGCTGTCTTCAAGGACAACTGGGATAATGGACCCACCCGATAAAGAAGCATGTTCCCCTCCTGAACCCATTTTTTATCTCAGTGTATTACAGTGAGTTGTCTTTTCAGTGGACGTTTGATGAGGAATCATGTTTTTCCGAGCCCTTTTTAAGACAGACAAAAATGAATTGGTCCCTCTTTAATGACCTATATCAAGCAATTTATCTAAACATTGTAATGTAGTCATACATAAAAGTTATGGCAATTCCTTCTCTTAAACCATTGTAGTGATTAACTTTACTTGTGTATTTATTTCAACATGCTAGAGATGTCAGTCATGGGACTTACTTAAAAGTGTACCAACAACTCCCTTTTCCAGGCAATTATATTTAAGAAACCTTTAATTTTGTTGTACCTAATCAAAAGAGGAAATGCCTTTAACAATGTATGAAAACAGTTTGGATACATTAAAATCAAATATAAGCACAAAATTAAAACAAAATCTATTATCAGGACAGTGTTTTTTATGACAAAATACTCATAAGCAGCTTTGTATTTTAGTACTCTTATGTGGGCATATAAATGTCAGCAGTTTTCTTTCTGTATTCTTTCTTTTCTCTGGGTCACTGGCAGAGTAACAGCTGAGACTTGTATTTCTTTTTCAACTACCATGCTGTTATATGCTCTTGCAGATATACCCTTGATGTTCCATTTACTACCTGATACGAGTGTTATAAACTGGTACTTGTACATTCAAGAAACTGAAATGTGGGACAGTACCGTAAAAAAAATCCTTTAAGTCCTTTCAGAGCTTTGCAACAGTAAAATAATAAAAACAGTGAACTAGTACGTCAGTCTTACTATTTCAGCTATAACACAAGGCAAGGCACGTGCTGGTATCTACCCCAGCCCTTTGATGCGAGCCAGTGGCCATGTGTAGCCACACTGCGTTCACTGGGCTTGCAGAACTAAGTGCAGGACCAGGGTTTCTGCTGGCTCTGCTCATGCTGAAAAGCAACTTTCCTACTGCAGTCACCTGAGGAAACTGCTTATTTAAGTCAAAAAAGCAGAATCTGGCCTTTGGCATATAGTCTTACCATTTCCCACAGAGTAAGTGATGGTCTACAATGTTCAATAAAACACAACTATTGTGGAGTGAATGTCATGATTGTTACAAGATCCAGATACACTGTATCAGAGGGCAAGTGCAGCATTAGGTGTTCACAGTCTGCAGCAGTTGTAGGGTATCCTGTGTTAGCACTTGTTGGCATTACTCCAGGAGGAGCTTGTGTGCATTAGTCAGAACATCCAGCTCAGAAGGGGGTCTGCCAGCCCTGCAGTTCAATCCTCCTCCCACACACCTCACAGCTGAGAAAGCTAGAACTCATTCAAACTGGTATTTTCTTAGACTGGCTGGCAAAACTGGCCTAGCAGAGCACTAAGAAGGACATGGCAACTTGCAGCCCCCGGTGTACTGGCAAGGTCTGAGGAGTGAGCTCATTAAGGCTCAGTCCATACTCCTTCTGGCCCTCTTTTGTATTGGAATAACAGCGATCTGATAGGACCGGGAATAAAGTAAAATCAGCAAACTTTCGTTAGATTTTAAAGTGACAGTGTCACTGGTGAATGGATGATGCTGGAAAACGGTGGTGGTGCTTTAGAGATGCCCAGTGATCCACCCAGTGATCAGGCACACCATCAGCAATCATTCATAAAGAGGGAAAAATGCCCTTCTGGAAATGCCTAAGTATGTTGGCCTTTGGACTTTGACAAATACTGTGTAGGGTGGTTTTGGTTTTTTTGTCTCAGAAGTAAATAATGCATGTTTTATAACCATCAAAAAAATTCTCTGCTTTCCCTCTTCAGATCACCATAAGGATAAATGACACAGACAACTATTGTCCAAATAAGTAGACTGACTGATGCTTTTAACATTGATATTCTTTTTTCCCCCTCTCTGCATTTGGAAATCATAGAGAAGAAATAGCAGCTATGCAACTTCAAAGAACTTTCTAGCACTGGATGTCATTAGAGATATTGCAGCTGTTCTTCCTTACTCAGATGGCTCTGGCTCTCAGATGCAGCATGTTCTAAACAACAGTAAGCAGGCAATGGACAATAGTTTACTCACTTTAGGTTTTGGTGTAAGTATATACCAGAAGGTATATATACCAATCTGTACCAGAAGGTATATGCCTTCCAATTTGATTTAAAACTTCTGCTGACCTTGCTCACAGCTAAGCCATGGGACCCTTGAGCTGACCGAGACGCTTTACTGGTTAATGGACTGAATCGGTGTAAACCATGAGGAAGGGGTGGATGTGTGCTTTGGTGGGTGCTATGAAGAGCCCTGAGCAAGGCAGAACTTCAGGGTGCTAGAGGGGCTCCAGGCAGTGTGACTGGATCCATCCTAAGCCTTTGGTCCCAGGGACCAAAAGCATTTCAGGAGGAGTTATTCAGCTTGTCTGCTACAGGAACGGTGACACAAGAAGAGGAGACTTTACTTTCCAGAATGCCCAGGACATCATAACTTTGGCTTCATTTCTGTGTTAGATTCTTAGGCACCCTGATGTAACTGGCTGTATGGTTTGCATAAAAAAACTCCTTTCCCAGACAAAAATGGGACTACTGGTCTTACCATCACTCACCCTAGTATAAGGCCAAAGCAGGTATCTGTCACTCAGTAACTTATCTTGTTGTTTTGTTGTTCTTGCTAATCATCAAAATTTTAATGTAAGAGTCCTTCCCATAGCATTCCACATCATCCTGTATTGCTTTCACAGAATCATAGAGTATCTTGAATTGAAGAGACCCACCAAGATCATCGTGTCCAACTCCTGATATGGGCCATAAGCCAGATCCTTCTGCTTATTCCCCCATCTCACCTCCCTCACGAGGCACACCATGTCGTGCTGATTCAGCAAAATACACAGTGCTACCAAGGGAGCAGAGTGACAAGAATGAGATGTCCTGGTCCCAAACTGGGACATTCTCTTTTCCTGGGAATGCTCAAGGCCTGCTAAGTTTGCATTTCTTTGCACATGTATGGATTCCCCCAGCGGGATAAGCAGTTTAGCCAGTTTTTTGTATTGCGACTGGGCTTGCCATTAATAGTTAATATTGTCTGGCACTGGTTGTATTGTTACCAGGCCTCTAAGGTATCACATTCGATGGCCACAATTCACACTTCTCAGAACTATCATCCCAAGCTTCCTGCCAGCTCCTTAGTTTACTCAGGCTTCTTATTTCCAAGGCTATTTTTGCAGCGACAAAGGCTGGAAATGTAAGACCTGATTCTTTGGCAGAGAGAACTGTGCCCTGGCTGCCTGCGCTGGGGCACCACGGGGCATTCCACGGGCTCTTGGAAAACCACGGCCACCCCAGCAGGCACTCCCCAGCTCTGGTTACAAGCCTGGAGCCAACCAGTCACACTGATGTGTCTCTCCTTCAGGACCATGGTAAAGCACTTCTACCAGCCTGAAAGCCATGAATTTCCCTACCCAGCTTTTCATTATGAAAATCTGCAATTGCTTTTTCACTCTACTGTTGTGGCCAGGTGGGTGTGGGGCTACCTCTTTACTCAGGCTCCATGTCCTGGCCTCCACTGTACTACCAGACCTCCACGTTTGATATCTGCAGGCAGCAACTGGCAAATGAGAATCACCCAGCAGCTGATAACGTTTTACTGAAAGTGGGTAAATATAAGGCCCAAGACACAAAGTATCACGAGCCACAACACTGAAGGGAAGGTGGGAAACTAAACAGGAGACAAATGCATTGCTCTGTACTTCCAAGTCAGGAAATAAGAACGTTCTTTCAAAACAGCAGATAATGAGTATAGAAAAATACCTACAACCAGGAAGATGTGAAGCTAGTATTTTCAGGATTATATTTGTTCCAGTTCAATGGACTGTATCTGGTATATATTCAAACAGTCCTAAGCAGTATTTAACCACTATTCTGTAGTTAAAGATGAGTCAGGTTTTTTCATTGCAAACACAAATTTCAGGGCATATAGTTCAGCCTATGCATGTGATAGAACTGCTGTGTCTGGGTGTGGTTCCTCCCTCCCTACACAAGACTATCCAAAGCAGCAATGTTGTTTTTACTTAGAACAACAAACACAAAGAAATTGTTTTGGGGCTCCATCCAAGTATGGCTGATTTCTCTTTGATAGGAAAGAGGATTTAAAACAGAATGGGAATGTCAGAACAAGTTCTTGCTCTAAGAAGCTCCACTACTTGCAACGGATGAGGATTGACTCACTTTCATAATTATTTCCAACGTGGAGTTCTGTCAGCATCTGGCACAGTTAGTGGGATATTACTGGAATATACACAGTGAAGAGTTTAGTCCAATGAGGATATTAGGTCCCAAAGATGCTAGTGTGGCTTTCCACTTCAAGATATGCACAGTGCAGATTATGCTGAACAGTAGCAACAGATCTTGTCTACACATGGAGTTATTCCTCCAAAACCATGTCTGGATCCTCCCTATTCCAGAAAAAAAAAGTGTGTTTGATGCTGTGCTTAAGTAATTTTCACTGTAAATTAAAATAACTGAAAGGAAAAAGTTTTATTCTTCAGTAAGTGAGTCCATACACAGTGTTCTTTAAATATCTTTTGCATTATAAAGTCATATCCTACCCCAACCCAGCTCTGAATTGCAGATAATATTGTATTTATAAAGTGTACACTCTCAGGGGATAAGAAATACTGCTCAAAATGCCATCCAAATGTTGAAAATGTAATATTTACACTGGATAGGTGCCATCCTTGTCTGGCAGGCTAATGGATCAGAAAAATCTGTCTGTGAAAAGACGACTGTGGCAGTGGCTGGAAGTCCAGCAGTTTCTTTTTCCCTCCCTCCCCTTTTAGCAAAATTGTACTTCCTGGTGTTATGGTTTAAATCAGATTTTGAGAAGTCCATTATGATGCCTCTGTTTAAAATATCAAGGGGAAGCACCATTCAATAACACTAAATGTACAAAAGTGAGGGCTGTGAATTAATACTGTCTCTCCTGCTTAACTTACTGCCTCTCATGTTACAGCATCACTGACACACAGTTTCACATCTTCTAAAATGTGTCATGAACTGTAAATAGCCAGTTGTGCCTTTGAACGTCTTCCCATGCCCCTGCATCATCTACATCAGACCCGGTGGTCTTACATAAAGTAATCTAACTTTGTTGATTTTAAGATAATATTTCAGTTGAGTTATGTTGTAGTTACAGGAAATCAAAATGTTATATACCTATTTGTCTTTTTGGCAGTTTATACTTTGTGTTGCCATTTATATTACCTGGAGAAAAAACCCCCAGATAACCCATGCAAATCATTTGTAGAGGAGCTAATTTCTATTTCTTCTAAGGCCAATTTTAAATCTTCTCCATATGGCTGATAAAAAGTATTATGAGGCAGTTGATGAAAACGTGGCTCCAATGAAGTCAGTGAGTTTTGTGACTGACTTCAAGAGAGCCAAGATTTCATCCATTATCTCTTTCTGTAGCATAGGGTCCAGCTGTATTACAACAACAAAAAAAAACAAACCAAAAAAACCATCAACAAAAGACTGAAGCTATTAATCAACCTAGAAAGACCTGGTTAATGTATTGCAAGGTAGGCCTCTGTTGCATGGTGAGTGCCTTTAAATTCTGCAAGCATTTAAAGAAACCCTGCCAAAAAAGTGACACATGTGCAGCCCCAGCCCCGGAGCCCAGATAATATCCATCCTGCCTACTGCAAGTATCGTGCTCTGCCATAACTGGGCTTTCCTTCCTCACCCTCTGAGGCCCTTCCGACAGGCAGACTGCAAACTTCCCTAGGCAGAACTCCAGTGTTTGCTTGTTGCAGCTGGAGTTGCAAGGCAATGTCGGATACTGACAGGACCGGTGATGGAGCTGGATGTAAACAACAGGAGTTCCAGCCTTGTCTAATGCAGGGTCAGACATCGAACCTTCAGGCCCATTGAACCTTTATTATGTCCATTTAAACATAACCTACAGTTGCCTGGTGTATCTTTATCTTTTGAATTTTACATCACATTAAGAGGATATAAAAATTCCATTGTGGAAGTAATGCCGCATACCCAAAACCATCCATCACAAATCAGAATGCTAAATTTAGGAAAAAAGTTTCTCTTACCACTGAAACCCAGATGCTGCACACATAAGCATGTACCCCGATTCCTGGCCGCAAACCCCAGGGAACAAATGGGATTCTTCACGTTGTGATATTGTACAAGTACTTGCTCAGGCAGAAAGCAGCACAAAATAGCAAACAGCTGATGAATCAGATGACAGAAGTATGTTTTTAAGACCATATTTAAAAATAAAAGTGGTGTTGTTCTGCATACCATAGCCTAAAGAGGGAATTCCTAGGAATGTTCCCAAAAATCCAACAAATATTAGTATTGATCCCGAAAAGTCTTTCAGTAAAGCAAACGAACTCCAAACCCCTTCATTTCACTTAAAAACTCTTCAAAGTTATGTAGGCGTGCACACACCTTAGCCACATGTATGTGGAATTCTGTAATGCTTTGCTGACTTTTTAATTCATCTAAGTTCAAAGCTTTGATCACAGTGCTGGTACACTTTCTGTTTGCATTTTTGCAGCCTTTACATTATATTTGGTGAGAGAATACTTAAAATTTAATTAGAGAGAAAAGAAAATCATTATTTAACTTTCATTGAAAACCTGTGTTTCTATAGATGGTGTAGAGCTCAGAGTTTTAAAAAATGCAGTAGACAGTGTGATGTGTTAATTTTCTTCTGCTTAAAAAGTACAAATTTCTGTAAGCATTAGTAACTGCGGTCATTACTGTAAAATTACGGAAGATTTGTATAAAAATCTGAGACGGAAGAAAAGGAAGCTTTTTGCTCCTTTTTCTAATGTATTTCATTTCTGTAATTTGTCACTATATAGATATATGAATTACCCTGTAATATTCCCATTGTCTTAATCAGAGGAGATGAACATAAGAGTATACAAAACATTACAAGTTTTGAATCAGTGAGATTAATATACATTTTAAGGCTGTATGGTCTGCACATGCACAGAGGACTAGCCAATTATGTCCAAACAGCAATACCTATTTTTAGAAACCAGCCTTAATTCAAGACAGCCGAACTAAAGCAAGCACTGCTCTATACCATACCTACAACTTTCCCATTCATTCAGACGTCTCAAAATAAAGAACAATACTATTTCTGTTTTTCTTTGTAACCCTGCCTTGATACACAGTGTAGAGATTCAAAGTGACTGAAACGCGCAGAGTTGTTACAATTCCTACTAAAACGAACTTCATGGTTATCTTTTCCCTCTTAGTGAGAACAAGGCTCGTTTTTCCTGCTCATATATCGTCTGTCTTTCAGCCAGCTTTCCCCTGTGGATCCCTCACTGCCCGCTCCCCGCCGGGGCTGCTCCGGCTGCACTTCAGCGGGCACCAGCTCAGGCTCAAAGACAAGCCAGGCTTAGGCAGCGAGTCACTGTTTTTCGTACAGCGGCCTTGAACATCAACCTCGCCACGTGAGAACCAGCTATCTTCTTCACTTGAACGAAACGAAACTTAAAATATTTTCTACCCACAATTTCCTTGTTTTATTACTATTACTCCCCTCCCTCCCTCTCTTCCCCCCTCCCTTCTCTCCCCCCTCCCGCGTTAAGTTTCGGGCGGCTCTGGCAAGCGGCTCCATGTGACGGCAGCGCGGTCACTTCCTTCCCGGCCAGCCACCGGCAAATCCCGGTGGAGCATCAAGGGACGGACATCCCGAGGGGGAAGCGATGGCCAGAGAACCTGGCATCCCCGCCTCGCCTGCTTCCTCAAT
>VZTD01004103.1:212656-464410 GCA_013397725.1 Rhagologus leucostigma
CCCCGCGCCCCGCGCCCGCCCGCGCCGCCGTCCCCGCGGCCCGCCGGGAACACGCGGGGATCGCCATAAACGACCCCCCCGTGACCCATATTCAGTTCAAGTGCAATCTTTCTTTTTTTTCCCCGCCTCCTCCTTTTTTTTTTTTCCTCCAGGATCCTCTTTCAAGCCCACTCCACGCTGCCGCGCTATTACATGCTAATTTAATTTTACTATGGACGATATTTTCAGCATTTGCTGAGGACAGTAAATTTTGTAGTTTATGTTATTTCACTTTTTATGACTTTTTAACACTTAATAAAATTTTATTAGAGCACTTTTGTGTTTACAAGGCCACAAAACTCTTGGCAGGTTGTCAGAAGTCCTTTTTATTATGATCCTACTGATATACTGCGAGTAATGAAATAATCATGTCCAGAAATGTATCAAAGGCCAGAGGGATTATCCAATTTAATGGCTCTACAGATGCGCTGTGAGGGATACGGACAGGCAACGCGTCGACAGGCTAAAAGGCGTGTGCGAGGCGAAGGCAGCCCTGCTTAATTTCTTTCCCATTGCAGGCTGGTGCTGTGTTATCCTGGAGGCTCCGGGCTCGGTCAGGTGACTCCCGGTGCTTTCAAGAAAAATGGATTTATTCTGGTGCAAAAAGCTCTTTTCTTTTCATTCTTCTTAGGTGTGCATCTAACGCTGACGCGCTTTCTCTGGTGTTTCCACTGCTTGCGACACTCAGTGAAATACAATTTACTGGAAAACACCCAATGTCATCGTGCCATTGTGCAGCAAACAGTGGCTTTGGGTGTTAGGATTTAGTCATGCAGCCAACAAATAAAGACGCAGGAAAAAGAAAGACCAAAATAAACAAACATTAAAAAATCAAAAGCAGAACAAGCTGGTGAGATCAAATACAAGTGAGATATTTAAGAGCATTCTGTGAAATTATTGTTTTTTGCTTTTGTCTTAGCAAGCACAGGGTTGTGGGAGTGCTCTCATTTGTGCATGTGCCTTCCTTCCACAATGGTCTGTTTTTCGGCACTGCTGCAGTGCTATAGTCTGAGATACTGCAGCTGTTTTTAAGGCAATTTCCTTTTTTTTAAAATAATTGTTCATTTAACATGTGTTGTTAAACTCATTCTTGCGTCAAAAGGAGGCGATTATACTTCCTGACCCTGACAGCAAGGTGGGTGGCTTTGTTTTATAATTAAATTTTCTGTGTTCAATTTCATATTTTTCTTTCTCTGCTGCTTCCTAAAGACATGCCAAAAAAGATAAAAGGTAGCAATAGTAGCAGGAACACTTCAATGCCAGTTTTGTCTCTTTAACACACATCGTTCCAGACTTTCAAGCTTCACAGGGACACTAGAAGGATATTCTTCCATGATTTTACAATTACTTGTGTAATTCCCTATGATTTTAACCCTGCCCCATTAAAGTCTTCAACAAGAACATATTTCATAATTTCCAAGGCAGAAAGACGACTTTTTTCTTCCAGCACAAACATATGTATTGTATTCCAAGGTATCTCATGATACTGCCAATAGAGATTTCTTTTTAAGAAAACAGGCACTATCTGTGTATTTTTAAAATATGCTTGAATAATTCACAAGGACTTTACAAACAGATCTGAAGACAAGGTTAGAAGTGATCAAAGAATTTATCTTCAAAATCATGACAATATATTAGAGGACCACATGTTTGTATATTTATTCATATAGTGAATCTGCCTCACTTTGGAAGAGTGCCTCCAAAATCAATGGGGCTTCTGGAGGAGTTTAAAAGTGTTAGTAAATATGGAGAACTTGGCCCAGGAGAAATAATATAAATCATTAAATGCAGTTTAGCATCAGGACAGAAGTTTTGTTTTTCCAGAACAATATGATCTACTGTAAATCACATTTTTGCAGGTCAAGGTCAATTTAAACTTCTTAAACCTTTAGCAGCAATCAAACTGGAAACCTGCAGGATGAAATGATGTGGTAAAAGAAGTGATGGACTGGAAACTGTTAAATTTGGAAGAGGAGTGGTTGCTATTGTTCTTTTGAGAGAAAGAGCAAACTTTGAAATGCTTTGAATACAAATATGTAAACATGCCACACATTATTTAATCAATGAAGCATCTAACTAATTTAACCCTTTCCTGGGGGTTTCAGATTTTTCTGGAACATCAGAAAAGGCCTGAGGAAGCAGTTCCCACCATCACAGAAACAGAAACAGAGAGACAAGGTTCAGTAACTGGGCCTGGACTGGTGCCTACAGGAGGTGTGCAAGGCTGGCAAGGTAGTCCTGGCTGAAAGAGAACAACCTTTGTGGAATAATTTAAGAAAGCAGCATGACTAAGGATGGCCCTGTCCCCAGCATGCACCAATGCCACCCCGTGGAGAGGTCTCTCAGACCCCAGTGGGCACTGTCAGGGCAGTTGTGTGGGTTGAGACATTCTCCTCCACCGAGGATGGCCAGAAGATGGTACATGGGGAACGTGGGTCCAGAGAGAAATCTGTGGATACTCTGTGACTGTATTTACACACAACCCCTGTTTCTGACTCAGTCATTCTCTTTACCAGCCCATCAAGCAGGTGCACTAGTGAAATGCAGCACACTCGGCACACGGGGCGTTGCCAAAACTACTGATGCCCTGGTGAACATGAGAAGATACACATTAATCATTTCAACAGGCCAAACCCTACCCCTATTCAAGTACTGACTTTGTACTGACTCTGTACTACCAAAAGCACAAAGCTGGAGTACAGTATGCGATAGACTGATGGATGAGCAATAGTAGATCAACAACTTATTTACACGCAACATGCCAACATCATGAAGCTCAACCCAGAAGTCCTTAAATAAAGAAGAGAAGGTGTTCTGTAAAACCCATTTTTGTTTTAGCCATAGAACTCCTATGCATAAGAGTGGGATTTGTGCAGTTAAAGGATATCCAATTTTCTGAAAACAAATTTTAGGTTGATGATGAAGCCAGAAAGTCAAGTACACTCCTTTCTGAAATCTATTAAGGGACTTCAATCAGGTCTTTAATTTTCCTTTTGCAAAACTGCTGGCAAAACAAGCAATAGGTACTTTTCCAGGGCTGTTTGTTATTTTTAATTTTTGGTTGGCAAATCATTTGCTTGTTGAAAGCTGCCATTTGCCAAATCAGGAGAAAATGTAACAAAAATTACGGGTCCCTGAAAGTGATGAAAACATTCCCTGGGCCTTGGTTACTATTACTTGAGAAGGAAGATTATAGATTAGATATTAACATACTCCTCTGGTATTCAGGAGGCCATAAGACAATCCCTTCTCAGTAAATTAGAGCACAGACTGGAGTCTACATCTGCCACATCCCAGATGAGTGCCTAATGCCTAAGTGATGGAATCTTTCCAGTGAGGCCACTCCAGGGAGCTCATGGGAAGAGAGAAAATAACAGCAAAGTTTAATTAACCTGTCTCATGAATTTTTAATAAAATTCCTGAAGTTTGGGGAGTCTGTGGCTTGTGACTAAGGCTGGAACTCCTGCCTAGGTCATCAACTGAGAAAAACACACATTCCTATCAAAACTCTATCCTTTTTTTTTCATGTAGTTATCTGCTACAAAGTTTAGTATGCTGCAGATGTATTAAAGAATGAAAGTACATGAAGATAATGATATAAACCTAAAGTATATAAAAATAAGACAGTTGAAGTGCTACCTACATTGTAGTTTTATTATAGTTTAATGGACATATGCCGATGAGCATTGTGCCTCTGTGTCCAATCTGATAGATGTGCCCCATAAAAGCTTTCCTCAGAAGAAAGTCAGATAAGTGAAACTCAGTAGAAAAATAGCTGTACTTTCTGCAGCTATAGATTATTCAATCAATGAAACTCCTATCTAACTCAATACTACCCACATCCTTGGACTTACTTTCTGAACTCTCATCTGAAGTACAAACTGGCTCCCCCAGTTTCCTCTTATAAGTGTGGTAATTTTGAAAGCCCAGAAACCCTTCCTGAGGAGTAAGCAGTAGCTCCAGACTATGGGTTTTTTGGCTGAGACCAGAAAAGAATAGCATTTACAGTTCTCAAAACAGAGCTCGGGATTTGCTTGAACATAGTTATCATTTGTAATGCAATGTCACTGAAGTTCTTAAGCTGAGTGGTAGTTATGCAATCATTTAATGTTTTCTATTATTTTGGCTTAGTCCCATTTTTCTTCTCCTTTATTTTCACTCCATATAACTGTATCTATCTATCTATCTATCTATCTAATCTATCTCATTACTAGTTCTCAAGAAATTGTTAACATTTCTTCTACTGTCTGTTTCCTGACAACTTATGGAGACAACTTTACTAATGGTAACCATAGCAATAGAGAAACAGAGTCTAACACGACTGCCTTGAAAAACCCAACTCAGAATAACTACAAGGAATCCGAGATGCAGTTCTTAGCTGGAGGAATTATAAAAAACAAACCCAACTGGAGAACTTCCTACCTTATACTGGAAAGTCCTACCAAACTTCTGTACTTATCCTGCTGACCTGTTAGGGATTAGGGGCTCTTATGTTACTTAACACGCATGTACGTGCCCTGTGCCTTCTGCATGTGAAGCATTGGCACAAGTAACAAACATGGCAAGGGTGCTCCCAGGGCCACTGGGAAGTGTCTGGCTGCCCAAGGGCTGCTCTAGTTACTCTCACAGGAAAACCCCCTGCAACTTGCTGAGTATAGGATGATCTTTATAACCATTTCCAGAGGAGAAACTGAGGCACTTGGTTTGAAGGTATTTAGGTCCCTAGGGAAGTCCCTCTAGCTGCTCTGTTCTCACAGAATCTGCATGAATTCTGTTTTTCATCTTTACCTGCCTAAAATGTCCTGGTGAGTTTAAATGATATCTTCAAGGTTTCACAGATTTGAGAGGCAAATGAGGAAGATGAATTCATGCCCCTCAGGTTACCAGATTAGCCCTTAAGCATGGCAGGTAATGCAGCATGAAATCTCCAACAGCCCTCACCTTCCTGAATAAAACATGGTGTGGAGGGGAAGGATACACATGGCTCTCATGGGCAAGTAGGTGCCGGGGCAGCTATGGCAGAGGGATTAATCTGGGGTGTCACATGTGGCCTAGCACATGCAAGTGCCTGGGATTTAGGGTGTCTAGGAGCAGTGCCGGCACAGCAGCCGGTGCTCAGGGAAGCCTGGTCCAGTGGCTTTCCTCTCCCTTTTATGCTGGGATGGAGAGGAAGGTCTGTTTTCCCCGGTGGTTGGGGACATTTCAAACATCACCTTTTTGACCCAAATTCTGCCTTTAAGAGAGCATTATGGAGACTGTCTGCAGCCCACCCTGGTCTCTCAGACCATGTTGCTTCTCCCTTTCTTCTTGCATAGTCCCAGCCATACTGCTGGGAAGTTTGCCAGGGGAGACGGAGGGCTGATACAACTTGCAGACTTTTTTTTCCATCTTGATCTGCGTGCATTTCTTTCCTGATGCACTCTGAGGCAAAGGTGAGGAGATACTTGTATCTCCCTTATCAATGAGAATTACCAGGATCTTAATGAAAGTTACACTGGCAGTAGCTCTTTAAAGGTTTCTCATGTAAATAAAGACTGTATCCAAGAAGAGTCCCATACATAATATTACACAGTAATCATTAGCTTTAAAAATTATTACAAACAAAATAAAATTCAACATGTCAAAATGGATTTGGATTATGTGACCATTCAAAGCTTATTAAAGTGACAAACTTTAAAAAGCTGGAATGCTTGAAAGTCAGCACTTGTTCATGTGCTAGCTTGATTTAAAGAAGACTCCAGAGGCATTCTTGAATTATATATTATTATATATTATATTCTCATGAATTATTCCCCAGACTTCAATGCCGGCCAAAATAGGGCCGCCACCAGGCTCCAAGTCCCTCCCTCTGTGTGATCTGGCTTTTCACAGAAGATTCAAACCTGACAGTCCTTCCTCTCACGTCCATACCCTTGGCAACTCTTTATTTTCCACGTGGAATTCTGGGGCCTTTATCTTCACTCACACTTAAAAAAAGATGTGGTTTGAAATGCTTTAACACATCTACTAATTTAACACATCTACTACAGCATTTTCTTAGTGCGTAGCATAAGTTTGGGGCCTTTTCTCGTGGCTTGAAGGCGAGCTGGGGCACGTCTCTGCGGTGCTGCAGCAGTGCCTGAGCGGGTGCCCCACTGCCCAGCCCGGCTGCTGCGGCCCCACCACAGCACAACACCACCCCTGCTGTGCTCTGGGAATGGGAGTCAGACAGGAGGCACAGAGAGCCAGGGCAGGAATGGAAGCTACAAAGAAGGGGTTTGGTCATCCTTCACCATAAAGGCCATGAAGTCAGTCTGGCTCAAGGAATGTTCAGGGGTCTGGTCAGTTTTGAGACTAACTGAAATGAGTGTTCTGTGAGTAAAAGTTTTAACAGTTCATCCAGCAGGACAACTTTGCACATCAGGTTGCTGTGATTTAAGCGACATCCTTTTTATCACAATGACATTGAACCAACCTGAAAAATGTTTCAAGATACTAAATCCTTCAAGCTTGATATTTGGAATGGCGTCCTCTTTCAAAATTGGAATTTTCCCATCACTGATGACATCTTTGTATTATGGAGTCTCTTATCTTTCATTCTAATAATATTGCACAGACCTGTCTTTGTGACACACTGAAGACCTGTGATAAAGTGATGCAGTGAATTTTCTCACTGGGATATAAGAAAGAGATGTCTCCTGGACAGCTTCTGTTCTTTATTCTTTTTCTTTTCTTTTTTTTTTTTTCATAAATTCTACAAAATCCTGCTACAAAACAGGAGATAATTCAAGCCAGATAAACTTGTTATCAGATATCAGATATTTTTGAGACAGTAACAATATCACAGGAAGAAGGAGATCATAAAGGCATATCAAATATAATACTTATTTTTAAACTGTCTAAATGTTTTGTTCACATTATTCACATGTCTTCACTGCTTCAAATTGTTACCGCCCAAACACTCTTCAGCCATTTCCCTGTAGGCTAACATTATGGTACGGTGATTGTGTATTAGTTTAACAGCACATTCTTTTAAAAATATCACCAGAACCAGGTAGGACCTGATCCATTGCTCTTGAAAAATCAATTAAAGCCTTTCACTTCTAAAGCCTCTGAGTTGGTTGGTCTCATACTGAATATTAGTAAAAGATAGGTAGATAAGAGCTGCTTTCTTGAAAGATTCCTACCGTTCTCTGTGTACTCCCCACGTAAACTTGTGTTTGCTAAGTCAGTAGGCCTGTGTACATGCCTCACAAAAGATGCACAAAGTAGGATGCTGTGTGGAGAGAGAGAGAGATCTAAAAATTCCTTCAAGTACTATAAGAAACATACATTGACATCAAAGCATTGCCTCTTGTACACAATAATCAATTCAGACTGTGGAGAGAGAAGAGGGTCCATTTTTAGTGTCAGTCCATTAAAAAATGTTTTTAGTTGGCAATACACCTGGGATGATCACCCTGTATTACAGAACCTGCTGCAAATGCTCCAGACATATAATTTAATCAAAATATCAAATACCTTTCACTACAGTCCAGTTAACCTCTGTAAACTAAACAGTTACTGAGGGGACTTTCCTCACAAGGTGAACTTTTGGCAGTGGAGGTATAAACACACTTCGTGGGCTGAGTCTTTTTCCACTAACATACTTTGGTTTTGGCGCAGTTAAAAATAAGAGAGGAGAGGGTGGAAGGGTCAGCCACTTCCTGACACCTAAAATCTTTATCAGTACCAGCAACCCCTCAGCTGGTGTCAGTGATTTGTGGTATTGTTGTTTATCTGTGTATCACTCACTCGGATGCACTGTTTAGATCCAAAGGTCTTGAGACCATTTGCAATCTCTTCTAGGCTTGCTGTACCAGACAGGGCAGACATCTGGCTGTCAGTTATAATTGCATCCTGCACCAGAAGTTGTTTTTAAACACTCCTGATTCCCTTTGAACGCAGAGCTGTGATGCACAACAGTTTCAAGCCATTACTGCAAGAGGCAAAGTCAATCCATGACTTTAGCCGAGTTTGAAACAAGATTTATGAGAGACGATGGGGAGGGGGGCCATTTTACAAAAGGGTGGCTGTTTGAGCCTGCTTGGGTTTTAATGATACAGCAGTTTCCTTTCCAGCCCATACAACTTATTCTTTGAATGCTGACAGAAATAGTCAGAAATATATTTGTGGTGTTGCCATGTTTACTGTTTCCTGTTGTCTTTCTTTGGAAGTATTTTAACAGAAATTAGGACTTCACATAAAAACTCTAGAGGCTCTGGGATGAAAGGATTTACTATTAGGTTTCCTTCTCACTCTAACTTGGTGGACTGTGATTTAAACCCTACAGACTCATGACAGGATATGATGCCAATTAAAAGCATGAAACCTAATTTTTTGACAGAATAATCACATAATCCCCTTTCTATTATCTGGCTAAAGGATTATTGACAGCACCTTTATTTCTCAGCCCAAATCTTGGATTTATTAGGCTAACAAACTGCTCTTGTTTAAATTATACAGGCCAGTGAATATTGGTGAATGTCCAGGCACAGGACTGCATTCAATATTGTAAAGGGATGTTTTTCCCCTGGTAATTGTCACACTGGGTCAAGAATGCACAGAAACATAAGTGGACAGCTGGTTTTGGTTGAAAACAGAGTTCTGATTTGCTGTTAATACCAAATCAATTATAAAGTAATTTAATAACAAATTTTATAAAATAAAACATTGCAGTGAAAAATTCAGCTGCAATTTCTTCCAAGATCTGAATTCAGTTTGCATGAAGTACATAGGAAGTTCAGCAAAAAAACATTACTGGAGTATAGAAAAGAAAGATGTTAAGTCCTGCCTCTCTGAGTTGCCAGCTGTGATTGTTTGAGCCCAGTACATGATCTACATTGTTTTGTGAAAGCAAGACTTTTGGTAAGATAGACCATGTTGATGCACTGCTGGAAGTGACTATCCCTCTCTGTTTTGACCTCATCTGATGCCAGTGAAGAGCCCAGGGGCCAGTATTTGCCATTCAGTTCAGCCCCTGGTGAACTCCTATCTATATTACATATGGGTTTTCCCTGGCAAAGTTTCCCATTTAGATGCCTTTTGTGCAGCAGTGTCTGAAATGAGGAGGAATCTCTGTCACATATATGCTCACATAAACTAGAGCCTGCAATTTCCCTAATCACTAAAATCCCTTCTCCCCACGTGTAAGTTGTTAACCTTCATTACATCCCTAGGGAGACATACACTAAGCAGAGGCCTGTTAAAATGAAAATAACCATCCTTCCAAATTGCCAGATCATCATATTAAAAAGTCCCCTTCTTATAAACCAAGGTTCATCATTTGCAGTGCCAAGCTAATTCCTGCTCAGAGTTGAATGTAATTACTTCTGCTATATGACTTTATTTTTAAAAATTCTTCATTGGCTTCTGCAGCAATACAACAGTACCTATTTTGTTAAATCTTCTTAAAGTCCCATGTTTTAAGATGAAGATACACCTTACAGTTATGAGAAAATTCATATGGAGACTGCTTTCACATGTATACATACATTGTTTTCTCTGAGCTTCAAGGTTAATTTTTACCCTGTGTGTTTTCCAGACACACATAGGATTTTCCCCTCATTTCCTGTCTCATTCCTAATCTAAAATCTATTGCCATTTCATAATAATTAAAGAACGAGCAGGGCTGTTGAGTGAGCAGAGGAACTCTGGTGCTGAGGTGGGTGTGTTAGTCGTTCTGAACCACCATTTTCTCGCTGTTGCATGTGGGCTGCAAAATGGTGGTTCTATGATTTTGATGAACAGGGACCTGCATTACACTCATCGTGCACGCTCGTCGTGCGGTCATGAAAAATGCCCTCACCCCGGCTAAAAAGAGGCCGTCTTCTCTTGCCAGTGCTTGCCTTTGTGCCTGATTCCCTGCGCTTTCACAGCCCTTGGTCGCCTCAGGACTGCTCGTAATTCCTCTGTGAGCTCTACAAAGCCACTAAATGCTAATTTCTAATTTAAAGTTTCTCAGGAGTAGCCACAGTGCTTGTATGCATGACATACAACCCCAAATGGTAAGAGGACAAAATCACAGTAATTTCGTGTCTTCTGTGTTTATTAATAGAGGACCAAATGTCACACAGGCAGCAGTCTCAGGACCAGTTTGTAAGGAGAATGAATGTTTTGCTCGTGAATAAATGGTCCCTCCAGATCAAGGTTGAGGTCATTGGCAAGATCTAGGCATAAGCTCATTCTAAAGCTATGTGCACATGCGAATAAAAGAATTAATACTTGACTGTCAGTACTGGTCTTTCATAAGAGTTGTGTTCAGCCTATTTTTTTTCTAAAAAAAAGTTGGATACAAACAGTTTATTCCACACTTCAGTGTAATTATGTTGCTGGCAAAATAGCAGCCAAAGCAGACAGTGACCTTGGCTACCACTAGCTAGCTATCAGAGAGCTCCAAAAAAGAGGTTGCGAAAATACTAACGAAATGGAAACTGTGTGTGATTACCCACAGCAGGATGAGCATCCTCTTTTGCCTGGGAAGAAATAATTTCCTTTCACCAAGGTATGCAGCTGCTGTATCACATTAGAGAAAGCAGCTTCACAGCGTGCCGGTAGCCACGGATGATACACAAATACGCTCGCAGTTGAGAATCTATGTGTACTTTCTCCCCAGATAAAATAGATTCACGGCAACAGTATTTATAGTCTGCACAACAATATTATTTTTCTCTCTTTGGTTTGCAAGGGTTGTAAATAGAAAAAAGAAATGACTAAGCTATTAAATCTAGGAACAACAAGGCTCTTAAAGCCAGGTTTATTGTACCGGGGTAGGTAAAATCTTTACGTTTTTTGATCTGCGGGTGTTAAATATCCTGTCTGCGCCAGGATCCCTGCTCGGCTGTTATTTATCTCCGAATCTTTGGGAAAAGGCGCGGGCAGATGTCCCTAAACTGCGGGCACCACCTGGCGGCAGCGCGCGGCGGGCCGGGCCGGGCCGGGCCGGGCGCGGCTCCCCGCGGGTCCCGCAGCCCCCGCACGGCCGGAGGGGGGCCCCTCTTTTGAGGAAAATGAAATGAAACGGTCCCTAGTGTTTTGATTTTACTGACTTCTAAGCGCTCAAGCCAAGTGTTATCCAATTTTCCCCTTACAATCTGTTTGGAGAGCTAGCAGTGCATTTCAAAATGGCTTATTTTGATGACATGGTCATAATTCTAAATAATTTGATTTCCAAATACACACATCATACGGTGGCCTTGCCAGAAAATCGTTCTATTGAAAGTCTTCTGTCTTAAGATTTAAACTAAATAAAGGAGAAACGATTACATGATCCAAGCACCTTTCTAGGGGAAGGGAGTGGGGTATGATGTGTTTGCTGGGAAAAAAAAGCTAAACAAAGAAAATATTTTCCAAACCCAAAAGCTTCTTTCTGAGGGTCACGAACTGGAGACACTGTGGGTACTGTCAAAAATCTAAAGAGGAAATGAAAAATAGCACTTGCTCCTTTTGAATGCATGTGTGTGTTTTCTTTCCTTGATGGCTGGAGGAGCCTGCATTCTAACGAGGTTTCACAGTGCACTAGAAAATGCAGAAATATGGTATAATCCCTTGGTTCCTTCAAATCAAAAATCAGAGAGTATGTTTAACATACAAGAACTCTGTGTGTGTGTGTACCAGCCTGTATCTGCAAAGCAGACCTTCCATGTATATATATATTGTACGTACGGTGGAATTTAAATCTTCAGTCTCCAATAAAATTGTATTCTGTAATAAAACTGCTGCACCTTGACTCCAGACTACACTCAATCCCAAATTAAACACCCCATTTACTCTACTGTAACAAGCAGAAAGGTTTGCTACAGTGAACACTATTACAGACAGGAAAGGCGTATTATCATTCTCTTTACCTTTTGTACATATGACAGCAACACCTAAACAGCCCCTGTGAGTCATATTTTTCTCTAGTTCCTGACTCCTCTTACAAGGAAGAATTGATGAAGGGAAAAGGTGGATTGAAACATGATACTTAATTTCATATCGCTCCCTTAATTATTTAGCAAGACGGACAGACAGCTCCAGACATTTAAAAGCAAGCAGGTAGCATATTTTACTACAAAATGTCTTCCTGGATTTCATGAATAACTCAGTGTCATAAACAGAAACAGCTGGCATGCTGAAGGCTGTGTAGATTTCTTTATGCATTATATATAATGTAAATGCTTCCCACATAATGCACAAGAACTATCCGCTTCATATCAATGTTTGTAACCCACAAATACCATAAGTAATATACCGGGGATATAAAATTAGGGGACTTAAACTTGTTAATCCAGGTTATATATTTAAATGCCATTGTTTAGTGGCCATTTATCTATTGTTTAAAGGTCTATTTCAGATGCATACTGTTCTTGGGTGCTAATTTTCCTATATTTCTCTAGGAAAGCCATTATAGAATTTTGATGTTTTTGTTGTGGTTATTAAATTAGAAATGGGAGCTCACCGAGGGTAACAGGAGGAGGGAAAGGCTGTTGGTGCTGCTTTGTCACGCCAAGTGTGGCCCAGGGGAGCCCCGTATGCTGTGCCTGGGGCTGGGCGAAGGCTTTTAGCTGTACTCGAAGGGGAGATTCCCTCTAGCGGACTGAGGGGGAATTTTATTCCCCTTTTTCACGTCCCATCTTCATTTATTAAATACAAGGTACCTTCTCTAAGGATATTCTCGGCTATTAACCTTCATGCATGAGACAGGAGCTGAAAGTTAATAAAGAAGGTATTTCTAATCAAGTGTGGTGATGTGAGGCACGGAGAAGTCATACTAGTAAGCCAAGAATGTGAATCCCCAGGCCTCTCACAGCTGAAGATAATCTGAAAGAGTTACAAGTTTGAAGTTTTTTTAGATCAGATGTCTAAAGTGAATAAGGACGGCTCCATTCCCAGACATCTGATCTAAACCCTTTGAGTCTTGGGAATTTTGACTCGAGATGCAGGTTCCAGCTCTGCAGATGATCCTTATCTTTAATGGGATCAACTCAAACAACCACACTGAGATTTGTTGCCGTTGCAAAGGACCCAAAAAAAGAAGTTGGCTCCCAGCCTGTAGCTTCGGGGGAATTAATTCCTTGAGCACAAGTAGTCTGAGTTTGGCTCACCTCTGTTTAAGAGTGGAGTAGCCTAGGAAAAAGAAACAGGCCAGGAAAGATGAGGAATAAAGCATATGACTGAATTTTAAGTTTTCCTGGGCCCATGCAGGGGCCCTGTTCATAGTACTGCTGGGCTAGAGGCTCTATTAACATCTACTGTAAGTTTTGTTCTGAAGGATCAGATTTCTGGAGCCTGAGACCAGTTATGATACATCAGAGAAAGCCTCATAATAGGAAGCTTTATTGCCTTCTGCTAAGCGAGCCAAAGTCAGGGGCTTTCCCTTGTAAGCACAAGGCTGGGAAGGGGGGAAGGGGGACGGAGGAAGGGGGCGGGAGGTATTTTTTTCTATTTGCCTGATGTGTTTCATCCTTCCCCACCTCCAACATCAAAGTGTTTGCTAGGGCAAGTCAGCCCTGTGATTCTGGAGCTGTGTATTTCCCCTCTCCCAGTAGTTTCCATGCCCATTTCCTATGCCCCAGCTGCCAGAGCACTAACTCTCTGCTGCTTTAATCACTCCATTAATCAAGCCTTTGCAGTGATCAGCACACTAGCTCTCACTGCCACAAGGAAGCCTGTTACTTCTTCAGGACACATAATCTCCCACTAGCCCTCCAAGGACTTTTACTCAACTGAGCCATATTGATCCACCAGCTAAAAAGGGTATTTCACTCCATTTTGAATTAGCTGTGTTTTTAACATAATGTAGCTCACGAAAGGCACAACTCGAGAATAATTCTTGTATTAAGGGCACCATGAAGGTGAAAAGACACCGCCATTTCATAGCTAACCTTCACAGACAGTGTGATTTCATTAAACAAACACTGCCATCAAATCAAAGATCAGCAGATACAAACAAATCGTTTCTGCTGGCTCCTAGAGAGCCATGATTGCATCCCCATGGGCACAGGGGACTGTCATATAAAGGCATGCGTACAGACAGTCTCCAGTCCAGTCAGAGTGGTTTATTAACTACTACTTTGTACTGGGTAGTGCCAAAAGATGGCAGATCCTATTATGCCAGGAGACTTCAAAAAATTTAAAATGTAGCCATAAAACACAAGATCCCAGTAAAGCCATATACACAGCAAAAATAAATGACAGGAAAACTTAGTAACCTTCAGTGGCCTCTTACACTTCTGACTCTTGCAAGCGGAACAGTGTAGTAGTTGAAAACTACTTTGCGGTGCCTTTTGGAGAGCAAAGACTGGGAACTCTGCTGACTTTCAGGATAAGGATGTAATTTCCAAAAGTTAAGGGGAAGCAGGGAGATTCCTGCATGCTCAGGGAAGGTGCAGCTCCTGCTTGGTGCATGGTGGGGCAAGGCTTGTCCCTCGGAAGCTCTGCCTGCCTTTGCTAGGAAACCTGTCTTCCCACACATCTGTCCTCCAGCATGCCTCACCTTTTCCTGAGCCATCCATTTCTGAAGCCAGGAAAATCAGGAAAAAGGAAGGAAACCCCAGAGCTGCACTAGAAAATACTCTCATCACTACCACCATCACTCCAGCAATATGTGAGAGTGAAGGCAAAGGGGTAGGATGTGAAAACAGTAGCAGAGAGGAATTGAGCTTGGAGTTTGAGAATCCTAGCCTGCTGAGAAGGACAAAATCTTTCCAGTTGTGTCAAAAGATCTAGCAAAGAGCAGTTTCTGCAGGAGTGGAGACTGAAAGAATTGGAAGTGAGAGCAGTGTGCTTGCTGATGGCAGTGGGAGGCACATAAAGCAGGTGTATTGACGATCGACAGCTTTGAGTTTTCAGACATAAACATATTCTAAAATTGTTAAAGTCCAGTTTATATAGCTATTAATTCCCTTCCCAAATCCAGACCTGAATTCTTCAGTGTGGGCTAGAATTGGGCAAAGCACTTGTCTCACATGAATGCACACAGGCACACGTGTGCACAAACACACACACACTCACTTGGGGTGGACACCTGCAAAAAGATCAGCAGCCGGTAGAAGTGATACACCTCGAGCAGTTTCCGAGTACAAACACTGACGCCATATAATCAGAACAAGAGTTTCGCAGAATCATTTCACTGAACTATTTACTTTTCTATCTGCTGTGATTGCATATTTAAGCTTTCCTTTCTGTATATTACTGCTCGTTTTCCTGTTTAAGTTCTCTAGCTCTTGTTTTGTAAATGTGCATCAAATCCAAATGACATGTTTGCATGTGTATACTCAATGAACAACACAAATTATTTATCTCTTGGGATAAAGGACTTGAAAATGCAGATGGTTTTGATACAGTCTGGTAAGAATGTAAACAGGAAAATATCTTTGTTGACTTATTTCTTAGTAATCAGTAATAATTAGTTATTGTCTAGAGATTCATTATATTATTTCATAAACCTTGCAACAAACAATAGCGAAATGAAATGAACTTTGATTTTCTTAGGATTGCTAAAGATAAAATCAGATAGCTTCCTTAGCAAAACAAAAAACCCTCCATTTTCTATTGTTTTTGTGGCCTACGTCAAACGTAAAGCAAGAATCAAGATAATGAAAAGCGTCACAAAATTTTATCTTGCCCCTCACTTTCATGGTTTTGCAACCAGGCTATTTAATTTTATTTTTTAAAGTTGCATACTTCAAATTACCACCCTCATTAGATGTCAATATTAAATCTGTTGTGTGGTTTTAGGTCTGAAATTATTTCCCTTTCTCATTGCTTTTGGACCGATTATTTCCATGTTCTGCTTCCCCATTTCAGCTGAGGAAACAAACCAAAATCATTCCCTCTGTCACTGTTCCATAGGCTGTTTAGATTCTAGATAGTCAGATCTATCTCTTGTAATGACCTAGCAATTTTTCAAGAATGTTTCAATTTGTGGATTAATATTGGCAGGAAACTAACAGCTGTATTTGGCTTTAGTACCACTTTGTCGTATAATGCTAATTCTTTCCCTGACTTCTAGTGTGAGGTAATCACAAACTTACTCTGAGGGTTGGCACATACGGCTGTACTAATGTAAGGCAAATCAAATGCAAAAATGATCCCAGGGAGAAAATGCAAAAGGATGTGAGCATGGCTGAAGAAGTGAAAACATCCAAGGAATGCTTCTCTTTCAGCCCTTTTTGCAGAGCTGTGAACTTGCACTGTCACAGACTCTGCTGTTACTCCTCCTGGCCCTATCAAGCCTCTCTCATCTTTCTTCTCTGCTTGCTCTTCTGCCTTACCTCTGTCTAAATCTGTTTAGTGTTCATCCACCAGCCTCAAGCAGTCTTCAGACATGTTCAGTGTCTTATTGTGCTCCATACATTGATAGCACACATTAAGCAGGAATGGCTTAACCAATTGGTCAAGTGCAATGATGGCTCACTATTTTAAGGTTGTTGTTGTTAGATAATTATTATTTTTGGTATGATTTCAGAAATACCAGTAATGTGTTTTTATTTTTCCACGTGTAAGGCAAGTAGCTCTTAGGCTATATTTTCTAATGCATCTATCTGTTAGTGTGCATTAAAACAAAATAGAAAGGAAATTCTATTTCCCTTGGACAGCGAACTAATGCAGACTGAAGCTATCTGAATATCTGTGTGGGTAAGAGGTGACTTCAAGTCAGGGCAGGTGGGGTTTCCTGAGGCTGGGATACAAGCCTGATTGAAAAAAAAAATTTTCTATTGCATATATGTTGTGTGAGTTGTTATGGAGTTCCCTGTGTTGTTGCTCTACAGCATAACCACCAATGGCCAGAAACTGCGCAGTTAGCATTACAACTTCATTTAATATAAATTAAAATAATCTCGGTATATGTCCATTTTAATATGGGAATAATCAAATTAGCACCGTACTGGAAAAGCTTAACTAATACAGAAAAATAACAAGTGTAGTTACTGAAAATAAATGATAGTATATGTTGACATGTGGGTTGGTATTGACATATGAAACTGTTCTACTAAGCTACAAGAACTGCTCATCTTGTAAAGCTGAGCTTTATACCTTAGTTACCTCTCGATAGCTGAGTCAGCACAGCTGTGTAGACTGGTGCTTTAGAGGGAAGAGTGTTTGCCTCAGTCACTGATGGCAGTTTGGGAATTTAAAATAAAAGGAGAGGAATGTCTCAGGTACCAACTAAAATGTCACAGAGGATGGAGAAATCTCCACCTAAGATCCAGTCTGATGTAAGGAAATGTACTCTACTGTGAGACTGCCCATTTCTGACAGTTTTTAGATGAGACTGACCACATCCTGGGGAGAAATTGTGGGACTCCCAGAGAAAGACATAGCATCCCCCATCAGACTCTCCATCAGTCCCCAGCAAACAGGTTCCCATGAAGCTGCCTGCTCTTAGCTGGTTCTGCTGACAGAATGGGGCCTAGGAGTACAAGCTCACTCAGGGCAAAACTAAATTTACCTGCATACTGCCTAGTAATTACTACCAAACTGGGCTGTAGTTCATCACTGGCCAGCTAGAAGCTATAAGCTCAGCACTTGGGGATAACTACTGGGGTGCATTATCTATAAAAACACAAAATTACTCGGGTGGATAAGGCACACACTTACCCTCCTTTTGTATAAAATTGATTTTAAAAAATCATGCTAAGAAAGAAAGGATAATATCCCTGTACTATAGGTATTAATTCCTAATCTTTCCAGCATTTCTTTAGAACTCAAGTACAGGAATGAGGAAAAAAAATCTGAAAAAACACTATCTTCAACCTCTAGCCCAATCTGCCATGGATTCTGTCCAACACGTCTGTCTTATTTTTTCAGCTTTTTAAGTGGAAGTAATATTAATTCACCTTTGCAAAGTGCTATGAATTCTTTAGATGGAAAAAGTGCTGCGTATGTTGAACCCTGAACTCAATTTTGGCAGGTAAGTGAAGAAATTGATTTTGAGCCTATATTTATTTGCAGTTTTAAATTGCACTAACTTCCTTAGAATTATTCCAAGTGCACAAATGTGTAATTGGCAGCAGAATTCATCCCATACGTTCTTATAGACCATTTGTCTAGTCACTGAACTAGAGCAGGCAAGCAGACATCCAAATCTGGCTCTTTGTATCTTAAATTGTTTTCTATAACCAATAAAATCAGCTTCACTTTTAGTATTTTTTGGTTTGGTTTTTTTTTTTACGAACTGCTAAAATCTAACTTTTTTGTTCTTTTTTTTTAATATGCAGTGCAGAAATTTAACCATGCTACAACAGAGTACAGTGAGGGCCAAATTCTACTCTCTATTATTTGAATAGTTAGATAATGTAAATTAGTTGGTATCAGAACTGCTTCTTTAGGTTTATCTTTTTGATCTGTTGCAATACAGGTGTGAAATATATTTATTCCATTTTGCAATAGCTGAGTTTTTTGTAATGGCTGCTACAAGAAGTATTGAATTTTTATCTTTTAATAAATAATATTTATAGATTTAGAAAAAATCATTAGATATGAATTATAGCTACTGTAATCATTATAAATACATTAACAACAAATGGTCAAGCCAAATTAGAAAGGCTCTATTAAAAATTAAATAAAAAGATCTATTGAGTAAACAGATGTCTCTTCACAGCAGACATATCCCCACAGTTATTGACTGAAGCTTCTAAGTATTGGGAAATGACCAACCACGACAAAACAGTACTAAAATAATGCTCTCTAAAATACAACTTGCAATGTTTCCTTGATTGGGCATGATGAGGAAGGTAATTAACAGATTTGCGCTTAATATTCTCAGAAATCCACTGGCTTCTATACAGAGATCTCAATTATATACTTAGAAATAATTAAAGAATTCAGGGAGCAAATCTTTAAAAGAAGAGCTCTCATCCAAGATGACTGTACTTTAAAGGTGACCATCTCTCTGTTGAGGTCCTTTTTTTACATTCTGCAGATAAAAGGTTCAAGAGAACAGCAGAGAAGAAAATTGCAGCAAATGGACTATGAACTTTAGCAAGGCAGAGACCTCAATTCCAATTTGATTCAACTCAAATAGAGTGGGGAATGTGTAAAATCTGGTAGGATTGGGCCCCCAACTGCTATCAGCTTGTTACAAGAACTTATTCAGCAAATAAGTATGTGAATAAAATGTATAATCCTACAGTGTCAATGCCCATATTTAAAAAGTACTTAAAGAAGATTATACTTCAATTATTATGCTACTTTGCTTTTACAGAGGGCTAAATCTGATGCTTTAGATTTAACAGCAGGGCTAACTTCCAGGCTAAACCAAAGCTAGTTTAAGGAATTGAAATGGCTCCAGTTCTTGATTTAAAACAGGTTTTTACTCTCAGTGATCCCTGGCAGTAAACACACATATTTTTCTTTTCAAGATGGTTTATGATCAGTGATTTTAGTTCACTCCACATTACTCTACCACATGTCCCGAACTGCTTGGGACAATCCCAGATTAAGAAGCACATTCATAGGTCTCACACAAAGACTACTTTATACTGCAGTAACAAAATGTCCTAACATCTGTTCACAACCCATTTAGTAATAAGCTCATATACCTTGACACTTTCAAAGAAGGTCTTCCTAGAAGTTACCATTATCTCTCAGAGACAAAGCAGCCGGGTGGGGTTTGCTCACGCACTCTCTTTAAAACTAAATCTTATTATCACTGATGTTGTTGCAGAGGCCATTAAATTCTGTCCTTGCTTCCAAGGCGGAACACCTTAGCTCAAACTGAATGGCTCAGTCACATGGCAGATCTGAATTACACAAGGGCAATGGTGAACACTCCCTGCCTACCTATGAGTCACAGAAAATCATCATATCTTGTCACACAGGGAAGAAAGAGCCATGACCAAGGGAAAAGGAAACCCATGGAGCCATCTGCATACTGTAGTCTCTGTACTGGTAGTCTCTTGAGAGACCATCAGTCTCCCAAGAAAGAAACTCTGAGCTATTGCCCTTTGACATTTACAGTTTCTATTTCAGACCAGAAGGAAGGTTCATGCACTCAAAAGTTCAAGTGTCTTTTTTTCTCAGTGATGACAATCACTCTTATAAAATGTCACTTATCCCTATGAACTTGCTGCTCTGACTCCTTCACAGACTCCTAACATCAAATCCTCATCAGAATGATGCCTGTTAGGCACTCAGATGACTACCATTCAAAATTCGGCCTATCTGGACAGTAACAGACTATTCTCTGATGTGGGTCCTTGCTTTTTTAATACTGTAATGATAAATTTATTGCAGTTTTAGTGCCCATTCCCTTTCCACAGATACCCTGATTTAATGTGAGGCAGTTGATTTATTATGAGGCACAATGTGAATACTTGTTTTCACCTCCTTCCCTTACCCACACCCCATTCCCATGTGTTCTGGTTGAAAAGTTCCGCAGCATGTAAGTGCCATCGTCATCAACACCTACATCATTCAACCCTCTTTGTAAGGATACCTTTACACTGCGTGCTGAAGCCTACAACCTTTACAGTCCGAGCAACCTAAGTTGGTCAGGTCAATGCTACTTTGGCATGTGTGCATGACTTACAGTGATATTTTTCATTGTAGTAGACATACTCTGTTATAAACAAGAGACAAAAAAATCCAGCAGTGTTTGGAGTGCTTAACAGTCAGAATGATTTCTAGTTTCTAAGGCAACTTTTTGAGGAAAGAGATGACACTGCAAGTAAAAGTAATAAAGCCTCCCACAAAATCATTCATTAAAACAACAATTGAAATGTACATATTACGTGACACAATTGACACACATCGGGGTATTTAAAATCTATTTATATTCTAGTGCGAAAAATGCTCCCTGCTGCTGCCTGGCCTGATGCAGATTAGAGTAACAGTGCTGCATCACTTAATGTTGTGTGGTAACTCTTATGTTCCATCTGAAAACACGTTAGAGATAAAAAAGAAATAATAACAGAAAGAGAAATTACAGGGTATAATGCACAGAAGAGAGATGTTTTCAGCTGAGATTTGAAATCAGATTGAGAGTCAATGAGGTAGAGAGATAAAGAAAGGCTGTTCCAGATGGCGGGAGCTGCAGAGCAGAAGGCTGTCTTACCACCAATTAATTGAACGAAACCCACCCACCAGTTTCCCATCCTGACTCTTTTCCCGAACCATGTTAGGCTCAAACCTTGTGGTGTGAAACCACAAGAACTCGATGTGAAAAATTCCATGCTCTTGGCATGCTGTGGTGAGAAACTCCCATGTACAGATCCATCTGCAGCAAGGCCCTGCATTCAGACAAAACTTTTCTCTCCCAAATGTCACAGTTAAGTCCAACAGATGATCCTACAGGAGCCTGTCCCTGCCCAGTGATGAACACTTCCATCCCCAGATTGCTTCCCACATCTTGGGAGTTGCTGCTCATCGCCGAGGGAGCGAGCTCGTACAACAGGATGGGTGCTGCTCTCTGGGCAGAGAGCACCATACTAGGGGAGGCTTTCATGGGTGTGCTGGGAGGGAGCTCATGTACAGGATTTTTGTTGTGAGGCCACACGAGTGTCCCTTGCACCTTATGTATGGCTAATTCGGCCTTCTACACAAGCAGAGGCACCCGTGAGATGCAGAGTACTAATACCAACATAGAGTAGCTAGCTCAGCACTTTGTCATACCCTAAAGGAAATTCCTCCCATTCAGGGCTGGGTACACAAACATCATACTAATATGCTTCTTCAGAGAACTCCTACACATCTGGAGTTTAATGCAACATAAAACGACCACTGTGATAATTACCCTTGCACAGTGGAATTCACCAAAGTGAATGTAAATATTAATCACATGATGTATATACTGTAACAAGAGAAAGCCTGCATCAAACAGTATTCCTAAGCACATCTCACCAAACAAGGATGAATCCTGACCACTAAACTAACAGTTTAGTGTTATCTAACTATGTTGATGCTGATGCTCTATCAGCATCAACAGCTCACCCTGAGGAACATAGCTTTGTCCTACGAAGCCCATCAGAAGCAAGATATTTCACTGAAGTGCAGGTTCAGAAACCATGGTTGGCTCAGCTTGGTGCCTCTTCTTTGTACAGAGGAGCTTTCACTGATCTTATAGAACAAGGGGAGGAGAAGCAGTTTTTCAGACATTTGAATTTCAGGCAGCACAGAGGTTTCTAGGTTAAAAGTAAAGCCTTAATTTTCACAGGTAAACCTACAGGTATGCCTTACAGGTCAGTGGTCAGTTTGCAGGAAGCAGCCTCCCTGAACCATCAGAATACTGTGCTCCCCTTCAGCTTCAATTTCCCCTCAGAACAGAAGATCTGACTTTGCAGCATCTGATTGCGAAGGAAGCATAATCAAAAAGTCTGCATTTGTGTAAGCAATCAAAAACTTCTGGCTGTATGTAAGTGACAGATACAAGCTGAAGTAGTTATGACTGCTTCCTCACTTGGTAACAGTTAAAAGTTCTGGGATGTATTTCCACCGAACAACAAAAAATCAGTGATGCTATCAGTTAAATCCATGATCTTCAAGTTATTTTGGGGTAAAACTGGAATAATGCATAAGTGACTTGTCTCCCAAACCCTGTAAATGTAGATTCACAATATTATTTGATTTTATTCCTTTGCATAACTCTACTTATGACAAATCTGAAAAACTAGATAGAAACTATTAAAGAAGTGATGACAAAAATGCCATGTTAGACTTCCATTTATTTTATCATTAAAAAGATTTACAGCCTGTACTGATATCAGATTATAAAAATTAGGGCCCTCCATAAATTAAAAGGGCTTGCTCTTGCTGAGCTATAATAAGGGAGTTAATATGTCAGATTTGAAAGGTCTGAGAAGTGGAAAAACAAGCAATAATGAAAAGTGAGATCTTAAAAGCATGAAGAGATTTTAAAAGTGGACTTTTGTAGAATGCAGTGAAATATTAGTAGGCAAAGGTAACTTGCCAAAATAACTGTGCTAATCCTCCTCTCATAATAGCCTTCATGGCAGAATCTGTATTAGTCTTTTTTTTCATTAAACAGGCTCTGATCTAATGACATTGAATTCCATGCAAATATTCTACTTCTTTAGGAATAATTTATTGTAGCTTTACTGGAAAATTTTAGTTGGATCTTAAAAGGTTTTATGGCCTCAATTATAGCACTTTTACTCCTAATAATCAATATTGATTTTACCCTATCATTCTTCTTAAAGTTTCTGTTGGTTCACATAGAATCCAAATCTTGATGGAGTTTATAAAGTGGTATTTTCATTCTAAAATCATAATGGTTTACGCAATTATTCCACCCCCCCAATAATTTCTTCTGCTATATCACTAAAAATACAAACCAAATCTTAGTTTCTTTGTTAGTAGGAAGCAAGTGTAGTGTAAGGCAGTAGGAGGGAGACAGGTGATCACCAGGACTGCTCAGTGCCCTGCAGTTGTGCTCATCCCAGGTGCATTTTCCGAGTACCACAGCCTGTTTCTCACCTATGGTTGCTGCCTACACTCCTATTGCAGTGCCTCAGAGAGAAACCCCAGGAAACATCACACACTGACCTGCATGGAGCTTTCCTTATATACTCCTCCTGGGAAACAGAGCCTTTTGAATCAGCTCTGTGCACTACAGGCAGATGCAAGGGACCTGTCTGTCCCAGCTGCTTCTCTGCTCAACCAGGCTTTTCCAGCTGAACAGCTCTCTCGGGCTGTGACACTGGTGCCTTCGAATTGTGACTTCTCAAGCCACAACCCAGCCTGTTATCATCTCCTGCAGGCCATGCCACTTTCCTTAGTGTTACAGCGTGTGAAGTCTGAGGCACAGATTGCCCTCTCTTCAGAAGTGCTACCTCTACCCAGGCTTCTCCTGGTGACAAACAGCAGTGATGTCCTGCCACACGAGGTGTCCCAGCACTCGCTGGAGCTGGAAGCTGTGGGGAAGGCTGTGATTCAGGCAGCTGTCTCTCTTCAGTCCCATGGAGCATAGCTTTCTTGTTCTCTCCATTGAGCAAAACAATGGGGAATAGAGGCACTTTGATTGGTTAGCCCCATGTTTTATTTGGCTTTTTTCCCTGGAGGAGGGTAGTGGTTAAGCGACATCCTTGAAGGCTCTGTCTACAGTTGGCATATTTGTTTATATTTTACAGGGAGTATCTCCATTTTCCACTCAAAGTATAAGCCTCATTTTGTCCTTGCCTCTTCTGACATAATTAAATGGTGACACACATATATGGCCATAGTTTAAATATTGACTTGCTTATTAATAATAATAGTAAGAATTAATAAGAATATGTAACAAACATGACAAGCAGTCTGTGAAAGGAATAGTATATAGAAAATTTCTGTGACTGTTTCTATTGACTTATACACCTGCTTCGTAGGGGCTTCTACTGTGTCCTTCTGCTCCCTTACACTGCTCCCTTACACTGTTTATTTCAGCATCTTTGAAAACGAAAAGATCCCCTTTTGTTTCAGAATTAGTATTTGACTGATGAAAAGAATGAACCCCAGGGGCTGTCTTTTCCAATCAGGCACTGTACAAGCACTTGAGCTGACTATGTTCTGCAGAACATTGAAAACATGGCATGCCCAGGAAATGTTTGCCATCACATTAGTGATGCTGTAATGGGCACCACAAATCACCTGGACATTAATAGAATGAAATCACTTACTGCCTCTGAAAGCAGCTTTATTCTCAGTTGGTGTCCTGAAAGCACCATGTGTGCAGTCTAGAGTTTCTATCACAAAGGAAAAATTTTCAAATATCATAAAAGACCTGTTTTACTTGCTGCTTTCGGGGTTTGTTTAAATCTCCACTGATTGTTTCTGATGGCAATCCCTTAAACACTACTCGTGTTGGGAAAAAAACCCATAAAAAATAAATTAGTTGTCTTACAAACTTTTAGTGATCTCTGATTTTTCTAAAAGCTGTAGCAGGACAGGATACATGACTTCTAATGACTGCCCTTGCTCTCACCTAACTGCAATAATGCATCAAACGTGTTTCTTTATCCTGTTATTGCTGGTTTGTAATTTGATCATCAGACAGATTTGAATTCTCCCCAAGCTGTTCCAACGTGTCTGTAACAGAAGCAGAGGTACCTACGTGCACTTCCCATTTTGTTCAGAAAATAGAACAGCTTCAATGACCACAGCCCATGTGAAGCAGACAGCAGTGGTTAAATTAAATGTTGTGATCAAAGAAATAGGCTGTTAAAAACACCTGATTTCCTATTGGGGAAGACTTTTTAATTGTGCTTCTGGTGCCTAGAAAACATTGAACTTTTTATGAGATAATTCAGGTAACAGTCCATTAGAAAGTGTATTTGATTTAGCCTGAGGAAGTCTGGGAGAAGAGAGAGCCCTCCTGTGTGAGCAGTGGCTGCCCCCCGCCCCTGCCAGGGCTGCCGTTCTGGGCAGCAGAGCCAGCAGCGCCCACTGCCCTACACACACAGCCTGCATGGCTGCGCTCTGAAATACATTCAGGTGTGAGCTGCAGGACTGAAACCCCCCTCTGCTTTCCTTGTTACAGGAACAGTATCCTCTGCAGCTAAATTCAAGAGATCTCAGGAGTCAAATCTCATACTGTCCATAAAATAAAATATCTGGCATCTCAGGCTTATCTTTCTGCTTTTAACTTATTTTCCCTTTGTATTAATAGAATGTTTGTTAAACCACATTCAAGAAAGCATCTAGTTTCTCTAGTGCTATTCTAGCAATCAAACTGATAGCTGTAAACCAGATAAATAGGAGCTGTACACCACTGTTTCTGCAGGCCCATTTTTCATTTTTTGAAATAAACCCCCCAGAGTCTTTTTGCAGAATAAATTGAAGATAAAAAAGTAATCTTTTGATATGGATAGTTTGAACATGTCAGATTTGTGAAGCATTTTCTTCGGCTAGCTTAGCACTCTGTCTTTTGAAAGACTTACAAGGCAAAGCACAGCTGTCAGAATTTTTAAGAGAGTTGTTGTGTAAGGCAAAATTAAGTATCTCTATTAAAAGCAGAGGATCTAGAAAGTAGCTTCTACTCTACTTGTTAATGCCAAGCAGCATTTCACTCTACAGGTCTTCCTTTCTGAAACCAGTGAAATTACTTGGGAATGGGGAATAATACTCAGCATGAGGAAACATGCCTAAATCTGGCCTTAACTCTGCTGGGTTTGGCAGTGAAGCTGCCCTTACAATCTAGGATGCAGCAAATGCCTCTTGCTCTGTTCCCTTTGTTCCAAATAGGAGAGAAGAACCCAATAATCCTGCACAGAGCTGAGCGGCGTGTTCCCTGGTTACTGGGAACCTATTTATTTTAAGCAGTTCTTTTGCTTCTTTAAATTATACTCTGAGAAGTTTTGGCTGAGACAGAAGCAATAAGGAAATCAGTTTTCCTTTCTTATCCCTAATTTCTCTGCAAAGCTAATGACTGATTATATTTTTTCAATATGTTTCTAAGCAAAATATCAAGTTTAAGCATTGTAGAAGGGAGTACTTTTGTACACAATTCTAATTCATGGTAAGTTACAGAAACTTAATTACTTTCTGCTTTTGGAAAGCTGGTCATATCTGGATCTGAAATAATAGAACTGAGATTATTAATAATTTTCAGTATTGTATGAGATTTTTATTTGCCATGTAGGTCTTCAACAGTTCAGACAAATATGTGGCCTCATTTCACTGCTGATGAGCTGATCATCCTCTTCTTGTCTGTACAGGCACTAACCCATGACCAGCTTCAGGCAAGTGAGTCCTTTCTCAGCATTGCCTGTGGTCGTAGTCAAAATGATTTGGCATAGAAAAGTGATAAAATTGGTGCAGATATAAGTGCCCTTCATCAAAGGCTCTACTACTCAGCTGCTGTGAATCAGGGGTTATGCCATCAGTGTGATAAGAAGCACCAAGCAGAACAGGGCTCTGACTAGAGCTTTCAAAAGCCCTAGTTAATAGCATGAACAGTAAATATGATCAATTCTGCGCTGCAGTGTAAAAAAAGACCTCACAGGAAATAAAGAAGGCAACTAGTCAAAGAAAATAAGCAAGAGTTGGATTCCTGATCTTTCTGAAATTTATAGCAAGGACATAACACTAATAACTTCTGATACTCATCTGCACATGTGTAGACTTAGACTCTTACATTGTTCCAGTAAAGAAGGAGGAAACATCAGTCAGAGAAACTGTACCTGCTGATAATCTATAACGCCATGGAGTGGATGTAGTCAGACTGTCACACCATAAGAAAACCGCAGTTAGATTGAAGTGATAAATGGCCAGCCTGTATTTGAGGGTTGTGTGTAGGAACATCCCCACCGCCATTTGGTTAGAGCTGAATAGTTCAGGTAAGACATGGGAAAATAGAGAGAATTAGGAAGAATCAGGATTTTTTTGCTTCCAAATTCACCCAGTCTGTAGGAGGTTGATATGGCAATGGAAGATGACTGGTTTAGTAGGAAAAGAAAGTCCTAGAGAAAGGGAAAGAAATCTGGACACTGGTTTTGGTTGAAAGCGGTGAAAGAGGCTTTAGCTGTGGTCTGTACATTCCCACATAAAGACATTTGTGCAAAAATAAGTGGAACTACAAGAGAAATTGCCCTGCATTTTATGCAACCATGTTAAAAATGTTTCTACCTCAGCTGGCTGAAAGCCATCATTTTCAGCTTCATTTTCTCTCTGAACATCAGATTGAGGGTTTGTGAGGCAATGTCCTGTGAAAGGAATTTCCCTTCACTGAGAAAAATCAGCTAAAATGTCTCCTGACAAATATATTGAGCGAACCCAGTAATGATTTTCATTTGCTGATGTTCACCCAGTAAAGAAAGGAAGCGGCACCCTTCCTCTCAAAGGAAATGAACTCTGTTCTCAGTATGGGGGTGTATGGGGAAAGCTAATTACTTTTTCCATGCCAGGAGAGAAATGACATGTGGCTAGAAAGAAATGTGAATTCTGGTGACCCTGCAACCTCTGCAGAAACATGACCTTGTCCTGTTATGAACTGCTCTGTGGTGGGGCGCATGCACAGTGCAGGGGGCATGGGCTCAAAGGCGAAGAGAAAGAAGTACAGCTCAGGAACCTGAGAAAACCAGCACAGAGGAAGAGACATGACATGAAGTAGTCTATGTCACCATAAGACCATGCTTCCTAGAGCCAGAAAGTCACTAACAACCTGAAATAAATTTGATTTTTGTGAAGTTTGGTTGCAGCTTAACTGTTGTAAAATACCCTTTTCCAAAGTGGTACTCAGAACAATTTGCAACACAAAAATGTAAAAAAGCACTGTCGATCTTGTTCCTTTGTCTTGGAAACATTATTTCCATCTTTTAACCACCTTTGAGAACCTTCTATTGCCCTACCACTGGCAACTCTCATTTGTAAATTGATTTTTTCCCCGCCTGATGCTTGGCTTGTTGTTTCAGCTCCAGCCCTCTACAACTGGCCCCAATGGTAGTTTTGTACCAGTAAACTACTGACAGACCTGGGAACAGAGCTCTCAATGCCCCACTCTTCATCCACTGCTCTCAGAGCGATGCCTCACCCTGTTCCTGCAGTGCCAGCACCCTGTTCCTGCAATGCCGGCACGGCTGGCACACTCGTGCTCCTCCCGTAATTGGAGCGCAGCTTCCCGTGAGCAGAAGTGACTTGGAGATAGAGACTAGGATGTGTTTCTTAATTAGCTCTTGGGGACTGCTGTTCTTTTTTGCTTAGGTGTCTTACAGAAACATTTTTTTCTCCTTAGTAATAGCAAAGATACTCTTATAGTCAGACCCTTCTCTGCCCTCACAGTGATAAAAACGCAGTTTAGTTAGGATTATCTGCTGTTAGTTAGATTATTGCATTTAAAATTCTAAGAGGAGGTGTCAACACAGGAAGAAAGATTTGCACAATAATTAAACAAGTATGTAGAAAATGTACTTAAACTTCTGCTTAAATACAAAAAATACAGAACAAATTGCATCCTGAAATACAAAACAAAATGGTAGCCCCAGAGAGAAAGACATGGAGAGGAGAAAACACAGAAGGTAAAAGATAATTTTAAAAGAGTAAAATCACTGTTTTATAGAAGAACAGTAGTAATTCATTAAAATATTTATAAACAAAACAAAATCTATTATGCACAAAAAGGCACTGCAGGAATTTTCATACCAACTACAGTATAGGGAATGCATTGCAAGCCCTTGTATTATTTATAAGCTTCCAGTATTCTGCTTGATTTTCAAGATTCCTGCGTTTCACATGCTTAAGAATCTGACATTGCAGTCATGTCCTCTAGCAAACCATCCTTATACTCTGCAAAAGATCAGGAAGTGAATAATTTTTAAAATTAGTACACAGAAAAATAATTTAACTTTATCATAAATAGCCTCTGCTTAAACGAAAACAAAATTAAAGCTTTAAAATTTATTCCATGTCTCCTAGTCCTCATTACTGCAAATGTATTTGACTTTGTTACCCAAAATACAGAAAATGTGTCCATTTTCTTCTAGAATGAGTAAATGTTTCTTTTTATATCTATGTTGTAGATATAAAACTTCCTTGCTTATCTCCATTACAAAGAAACTTAAAAGCAAAGTTGCTTGCTGCAGGTGCTCTATTAAGGAACACAGAAGATTCCCTCCTCAGATGATTAGCTCTGAAGAAATCTGCTCTCAGATTGATCTTTGACGCAATAACTCTTGTCTTCCCTTCCTTCCCTCTCTGAGCTTCAACCAGGCACCTGTCGGGCATCAAAAATCTGTCCTGTTGATCAAAGACTTTCTTGAGTTTTTACATATTGAAATATATACTCTTGCACTTTTATGTATGCCTTATGTACTACATTAATGAACTTGACTCCAGGGTTCAAAGTTACACATAGTATCTTGCTAAACTAAGGTCTGAAAAAACCACCTACTACCCAACAAAATCTGAAATAAAAACCTATTTGTTCATTCCTGTGTTATGAAATAGCTATATTAATTGTGTGTGTGTGTTTGTTTTTAAAAGAGCATTAAAATGTTCATGATAAATCACACAAAAAGCCGAAGTTTAATTAACAAAACCAGAAACACAATTGCTAGACCTGTTTGGAAATGGTCATTCAATGATTCGAACCTGTAAGACTGAGATAAATTACTTGTGGAAACATTTTCCTCTTGGAAAATCATAGATGAGACTAAATGAGATGTTTTATATATATAGTAGCAAACAGTCATAGGTACATTTCATTTTGAAAGTCCCATCTGTCTTGCAGCCCAAACAGTTTTTGACACCCCAGAATGATTGCTGCATTTCACATTATATGAAAAGGTAGTAAGAGTTGATATATGCCAGGGTTCTAAACATCAGAGCTCCATTTTACTACACCAAGCATTTATTCTAAGGAACTGGGTTAAAAAAAAAGAAAAAAAAAAGAAAGAAAGGAAGGATAAATTAATAATTTATATTCATTGCCCTAAAAATATGATCAAGATTTGATTTCAAGACTCTGAGTTACCTAATCCCTAGAAGGATCAATTGATTAATAAATTCAAGCCGTTGCTTTTTTTTCATAGAAAAGTAAACAGAATGCACGGATGTGATTTATCGTTTCATCACATTTTAATTGACTACATTAAAGCTACAAATATGAAGGGAACTCCGCCTGGGTACTTGTTGGAGCCTGATTCAGCATGCATCCTAAAGCTAACTGTGTGTGGCAATCCACAGTCTGTAAGGTTTAAATTAACAATAGAGAATTAAATAATACCATCAAAGCAAAGAGTTAATTGTTTTCCTATTTGGAGTATGACACTGAAATGCCACAGGAGTTCAAAATGATTGTTACCATCATCAGGAAGATAAGTGTAGACTTTACCCAAGATTAAATAGGGATTATTCTTTAATAAGGAGCTACCAGTAGTATGCTCAGTCATAGCTACAATCACCTTCCTTATCAAATCACTAACAATTACTTTATCTACACTATAAAGACACACTTATTTCTAAGATCCAGGTTATGCCTCTGAGCAGACACTGATTGGACCCTATGCATTCTGCAGCAGACAGAAGCACATTAGATACAATTTCCCCCAAAGGATCACTTACCTGACCCTGAAAGGCAAACAGAAGATAAATATTTCCTTTAAAGGATTCATAAAATTCCACTACAGATGATTTTAGTCCATTGCATCCATACAGGAAAGAATTGTCTACTGGATATGGAAAATGGTTTTGTATCAGACAAAATAATCATATTTTCTTTGTAATAATGGGTATCTCTCAAATGATTGCATGGTTGCAAAAGACTCCAAGATCCAGCATGAGGAGTAATTTCTGGTACTGGTCAGCTTGCCGCAGGAGGTCTCACTACCCTTCTACCCTTCTATGGCTTTGTAGGCTTTGGTTTGCCTCAATATCGTCAGTATATTACCAAGGATGATGGACTGCTGACAAAATGACGATTGTTTGCTCCTTTTGATCCCCATGCTGGCAATTAAGGGAATTGATCAAATCAGTTTGGACTGGAGAGTGCAACTACATGGGTCTTTTTGGATTCCTGAAATGCTGTTTCTAGTGGTGTTCGAACAATAGCTTTCCTCTGAAATTGTTGCTTGCAGGTGCAAAGGATGGTAGCTAAGGAAAACTAACAAAACTGATCTGCCTCCTCAGCATTCTGGCTTTACAACAATGCTATGGAAGGGCTTCAATCTCCATAGAGAAACAGAATAGAGGAAGATGAATTTTAGTATTTGATGTAATCCAAACTAATGTAATCTGCTACAGCTCAGCACGTCATGGTAGAATATAACAGAGCAAGTTATAAAGGAAGGCAGATACAACATCCGTTATTCACATTCCTAATGAACAGTGTGAATTTGTTGCTTTCAGAATAACAGATGATTTAATTGAATCTGTATAATCTAATGCAATCAATCTCATTTAACTAAATGTCACACAGCCCTTTTCACCAAGAGGCAGTTTATGTACACACACGAAGGAGCAGGACTAATTTCTGAAACCTTTACTAATGTGAGATCAGTTTTTATGAGTTGCCCAGGAAAAGCATGCACATTTATTTTGTTTCTAACTTAACTACTAAAAACACTGCCTTCAAGAAACATTCAAAAGGTTATCGTCTAACGGCAAAACTCCAGGGAATTATGGTCTGTTCAGCCACAAGAAGAGGAGACTGAGTGTAGACCTCATTGCAGTCGACAACTTCCTCATGAGGTGAAAAAGAGGGGCAGACACTGATGTCATCTCTGTGGTGCCCAGTGACAGGACCTGAGGGAATGGCCTGAAGTTGTGTCAGGGAAGGCTTGGGTTGGGTATTAGAGAAAGGTTCTTCACCCAGAGGGCGGTGGGGCACTGGAACAGGCTCCCCAGGGAACTCGTCACAGCACCAAGCCTGACAGAGCTCAAGAAGTATTTGGACAATGCTCTCAGGCACATGGTATGACTCTCTTGAGGATGGTGCTGTGCAGGGTTAAGAGTTGGACTCGATGATCCTTATGGGTCCCTTCCAACTCCAACTTCCAACCTTTAAAAAACAAAAGAAAAAAAGCAAAACCCTGTACTCACTATACTCAACCTGAGTTTCAAGCAAAGCAAAAGGTAAGACTGAATATACTTCAAGGGCTTTTTTTTTCCCCAATGAGTAAATTGTCATTTTCCAGGGGCCAAGCAGCTTTTAGTTTTGGTATATAGCTAAATTTTCCATCATATATTTGATACATCTTGCAACGCTCTATGGGATGTTATGAGTACGGTCAAGCATTCAGTACTGGCAGGTCAAATCCAGATGGTTTCCCGAACCAGGTCTCACATCAGCAGTGTTTGCAGTGTCTCCTTCCGTAGAGAAGCGCAGGGCCTGGAAAGCAGCCCCCTCCCCTGGCCCTTGTCCTGGGGCTCTGATCTGCTCAGCTGCCAGCAATGCCCACGCTCTCGCCGCTCGCATCCTCTGCTTCTGTTCTGATTTCATTGCTAAACCTTTGTCAAACGACACACGGCAGGATATCATGCGGAGGGCTCTGTCCAGCAGGCAGCTTTGTGGCCAAAGCTGTCTTGTGTCCTTCACAGGGACAAGCAAGCTTTTGATACCACCATGAAGTGATGGGACTTGCAATTTTTTCCTTTGCTGTGCCAGATTTATTATAAGATGCCAATGGCTGAGTGTTGGCTGTCACCTAGCATGGACTCCTGTTCAGTGTGCTATATAGATGTACCAACATCTGTCTCAGGAGACAAGCAGTATTATTAGCTAGGTTTTGCAAAGCAGGTAAGTGTGACTGGTTATCCTGCAAAGACAACAAAAGGAGTCTTTCTTTGTTGTATTTTCCTGCAAAGTAGAATTTACATGTTAAAATTCGAACTTATTTAGCTGTGTTAGTGCACCCAAAGAATTCCACTGATTCATGATGGTTTTAATAACCATACAGTTTTAACTGGAAATTATTCCTATCAGAAAGATGTGAAATGAAGGAAAATCCTTCAAGAAGAAGTGCCTCATGAGCTTAAATTTCTGGTTTCAAGAGCTAGGTAGAATGAAATATTTGAAGGCATTTTGGCACCTAAATTCACTTTGCTTTAAAGATATAAAACCTACATTTATGTAGCCTAAAATGCTGTAAAGTGCATAAGTATGTTTTCAAAAGAGATCATGGAACCTAAATCTCATTACAGGAGAGAGTCGCTTTTGAAAATAAAACACAAGATCCTTAAATCACTCTGTCATTTTGAAAATAAATATGAGATTGTAAGTGACCCCAGTGGCCTTAAAGCTCAGTCTAGATAATTATACCACTAGTTGCATTTTACAATTCTCCCTAATTAATTGTAATTTTGTGTCAATTCATAAGGAAGAACAAAACTCACAGAAGCCATCAGTCCTGTCCTATGCTTTACTTAAAAGTTCTTTCATTTTCCAACCCCTACTTACCTTTTGAAATTTAACAGGCTCAGAGACCAAGAAAGGAGGAGAATAAGTGATCAAAAGATGCTGATTTATGATCTAAAGCATTGGAACATTTTTAAGACCTTCAAGAGTACAATTTAACGTGTCCCCAGGTGACTTTAGTTTACACAGCCAACCCGTACAGCACAGATAATCTAGGCAGACGTTGTCTTTGGCAGCATTACAGGACTACATTTCACAAAACTGGCCTGTTTGTTAACTGGTTTTCACTGTTTCAGACAGCCACTCATGCATTATTTATGGCATCAGGCATTGCGATATGTTTTCTTTCACCTTCTATTTGATTACAGAAACGTAATTGTGGTTAGCAGAAAAGCAATGGAAATATTGCAAATATAGATGTAGTTCTCCTTTGTGTCTCTTACTCTTTTTTCACGGTGCATAGGAATATTTGGTTTTGGGGCTTGCTTGGGTTTCTTTTAGACCTGATTCACTATTACAAGTATAATCATACAATATTTGATTCTCTGAAAGAGCTTCTGAAACTCTGAATGGTAACTAACTAACTGAGAAGGCTATTAATCTCGGGAATGCTGAAATCCAGGATGCTTGCCCTGCAAACATCCCCTTATTTGCAGTTCACAGGTTAGGCTACCTGAATAAAACATCTGGGATCCACTTATTTTCTTACAGTCATTTATACTCCCTCCCACCCCCTGCCTGGCCCTGCCATTAAAAGCCAAAAAATATACATGAAAAAAAAAGATGTTGGCATTAATCTGAGAAACACATAAGCACTATTAGCACAAATAGAAGGAGTGCTTTAATAGGCCATCAGCAGAATGACTTATCCATTTTTATCTACTCACCCAGTTTGTCGAGAACAAATTGCACAAGGGAGTGTATATGTGTGTGAAAACTGAGTAAATTCAGGTTGATTCATCACCTGTCCTGCTTTGCAGATCAATCAGTTAATAATTTCATTGACCTGGAGGATCATTCGGAACAATATATTTAATTCAATCATGCATTTAGTTTAATTAAGGTTTGAAGTTACAGTGCTCTGCTGGCAAAGAGATATTAAATCTGTTTTCTTTCTGCTTTTCATTCACCATATGAACTTCCTCTACTGGATATCATTCATAAGGGATCTTTTATTTTAATTTATCTAACTTGCCCGCTTCTTCTGTAAAACTCTGCACCTTTCTCTGGAATAAAACCCATCTGAAAATTTTTCTGCATCATTTGATGAATGTGCTGGAAGTGTTAGGCCTCTTGGATATTTCAGCAAACCAGCAATTAACATCAGTATGTCATTCAACTGCTCTGGAAACTGAGAGTAACAAGTCTGTGATAATCAACATGTACAATGAATACAGACAGAGCTCCACAAGCTGTCAGTGCTGAATTCGGTCCCACAGAGGATGCTAGAACATTTGGAGATGCTTTGCTTTATTGTGTGCTCTTACAGTGCTGTTTTCCCAGCAGCGGATATCTCTTTCTTTCCTTGTGTAACTGAGTCTCATGTTTCAAACCCCTGCAAGTTTGCAGCAGGGTGACAGTTGTGTTCATCTTGTGCACTGCTCTAAGTGTCAGCAGTGACCCTTAACCCAGCCTGAGAGCCTCTTTGGTGCATGCCTGTGCCAACCTTCTCCCAAGGATGCAGAAAAACTGGATTTACACCATGTTTCCCTGACTGTGGCTATCAAAGGACAGTTCATCATCACCTTTATGAGATATACCTTAATTTAGTGGGAAGAATCTTACTGAAACATGTGTTGATATTGTCACCACAACTTCTGAAGAGCAGTGGTTTGAGCTTTGCAGACCTACTTTTTAGGCCTGCCTTGACGACTAAACAGTCTATGCATGTTGCAAGGCTTTGGTTAGGAATAGGGCATTTCTCATGCTCCCTGCTTCCCTGGTGCAATTTGACACACCCCAGGAGGTTCAGTTATACACTGGGCTGCCAGTCAGACAGCACATTAAGATTTTCTTCTGCTTTTGGTTTCCATGTAACTGGCCAGCCCCTGCTTTTGGTAAGTTGCCTGTCTTGGGGATCCAAAAGTGCTCCAGTCACACATGAATGGTCTTTACTACTTATGCTATTTCAGGGCCATTTCAATCTCTGAATTGCATTTGTGTTAAGTAATACCTTTTCAAAACAGTGACTAGCTGAGATGCATACAAGCTCCCTGTTTTCAAGAAGATCAGCTACTTGCAAAAGTCGGAGTGTTCAAGAGGAAGTGTTAGTTGGACCGCTAGCCATTCCACTCTCATGTTTTTCCTCAATGTATTGACCTAAAAATCTAGTCACTAGATCTCTTCTATTATTAAGATTACAGATACCCATCTGGGACTTATAGCCAGAGGATTTGGGAATTCATTTGCTTTGAATTGAGGTTTTACTTCAGCAGCTATGGTTTCAACCAGCAAATTGGTTAATGGCTCTGTAGGCAGACTCAGGACTCTGACAAGGCCCAATACACATATCCATCATTCATGTGCTGTGATTGAAAATACTTTTTGTTCTGGCAGTATGAAACACAGCGCACATGATTTGATTATGCTAGTTTGCCGACTTTAATTCTTTTCTATATTTTACTTGAAGAGGCTGTTCTAGCAGTCTTGTCTTCTCAGCTCTTGTGAGGGTGACAGCATAAGGGACTGGTCACATGTAAGTAGTTTTGGATGCCTGAAGTTTGGTGACATGTAAGTTTGGATGCCTGTATAATGAAGCTTGCAGTCACTTTCATTCTTCGCTTTGATTTTATTAGGTACATGGGGAAATCTCCATCACAATCAGCCCCATTGTATTACACACCTGTATAATAAAATGTGACATTCCTATTGTTTTCAGCGTGTTAACTGAGAAATCTCAGGAAATTAATTGCCAGCTGCAGAAAACAGTTGCATAATAACTTCACCCAAAAGTTAGTGTCTTTGCTGTTCATTGCTAAGACATGAATTTTACCAAGAAACAGATATATCTGATACTGGTATTTTGGTTTCAGAAGGATGAAGTTGACGAGACACAGTTCTGCTTTGAGAGCATATCCCTGAAAAGTCCATTTGCTGTTTGAACATTATTTGTCCCAGTTTGGAGAAGGGCTGGGCAGCACGTAATTCATGCTATGGCTGTCATGGCATGCAGGGAACATATCTTTCTCAGTGATTCTTAACTTTCCCCTTCACTCTTGTATTTGTATTTTTATTTCACTTGGCTGAAAAACTGATTGGAGGACAGAGACCATGACTGAAAAGTATTTTACTGTGTGTGGAAGCACAGGTAAAAGACAGGCAGTTTTTTTCCTTTGCAAACTGTGCAAACCCACTCTGCAATTTTGCAGTCTGGTCCATGAAAAGCTATACTGGGTCTGCATTAGTTCTGTCCACTAATATCTGAAAAAGCACCAAATATGTTATTTTATTAGCTTTTCCCCTTTTCAGCTAAGTCTCATTTTTCTGTTTCTGCAGTGCTTAACCTTCTACTTGAGCTGGCTGTTTCCCTGTTTACAGAACAAACTTCTTCCTTTACGTTTTGTCACATGCTCTTCAAAGAAGCCTCTTACTGTTCAATAGCAGAAAGATACTTGAAAGAAAAAGATGTGTCTGGAGCACCTGGAGTACCACAGGCCTGTCCCCCAGCTGTGGCCTTCTGGGGCAGAGACCCCCTCTCACAGGGTATAAATACAATGTCGTTGTTCCTATTTAATGATCTCAAATCTTCTTACTTTGTCTCACTGTGAGTTTGTTCTTGTTAAGGGCCTGATCCATCAAAGCACTTAAGCTCATGGCTGTGGGTTGTAAACCCACTAGGGTAAGTACCTTGACTTTTTATAACCCTGTAAAGTGTGTAAAGTGTGTACCTATGGCACTATAAAAGATGGATTTAAATGATGTCTGTGATAAGAGCTAACCTTTTCTGTTCAGCACTTCTCCTCTGCAACACAAGAAGTTTCTGCAGTTTGTGTTGCATATATTTCAAACAAGGCTGGTTTTGACAAATTGACTGTTTCTTTTTATAGTTCTGTCTTTTTTGCACCTGTCTAAAAGAGCATCTACACCTAATAAATTTTCGAGACATTCTTGTTTATCTGTATTCCTCAAAAAACTGCTCAGATTCTGTTGGACACCCTGAAGGATTACCTAATACTTAAAAATTTTCAGTTCAGCTTCTTAAAACACTTAAACCAAATAAGAAAACAGGACTACCACAGCAGGCTTAAAAACTTTTCCTGCAGACACCACCAAGGGTAAGTGTTAGGTTAAATCCTGTTCTGAGAACTGAATTTGGCCCAGTGAAGAATTTTAATTTCTGTAAGCACTGAAAATAAAAAGTAATTAAACCTCTGCATATACCTTGTGTACAATAAATACATTAATAAAATAGGCAAAGGAAATCAACTTCTAAATTATTAGCCGTAGTAAAATGCTGAATATTGAAACACAGTTTAATTTATTAATTTATAATTTTTATCAGGCTAAAATAGGCCTCTAGGAGCAGTTTAGGCATTACAATAATGCGATTGTTCAGTATAGCCAGCAGTTAGATCCACAGCTGGTTTAGTGCCCACGGAAAGAGAGTCAAGCTCAAATTTTAAGTAACTAGTGTATCTCTAAGTTAGGATACATGAAGTATAAGCCTCCAACTCCAAAATAAATTTAGACTATTTGCTTTGGATGTATTTTAGAGAAAACTGGTTAAGCCCAAGGCAAAATTTAACAAATAGATGTCATATATTAATAGCAGAGACCATTGGAAATCTTTTAACCTATGCATTAGATTGTACATTTGCAAAGGCAAGATTAGTAGGTAGGCATTTCAAAGCTGAGCCTAAAGGGAAGGTTTTTGCTGAGTATTCCCTTATATGAAATAGTACTCTCAGTTCATCTGCTGTACAGGACAGTTGACATTCCTCACGATCATCTCTAAAGCAACACTAACCTACTAAAGAAATTCCCAATCTGCTGTAGTGCAGTCCCAATCTGTTGGGAAATTCAGCAACTCTTTCTCAGCTCACGTCTGCAACTACAAGGAGCACGCACGGCTGAGGAAAAAGCCTGAAACGTTGTGTATTTAATCCAACATTCTGCTGCTTTTCACATCTCAAGGCTCTTCAAGCAGTACTTCTTTTCTGGAGCAGCACTTGAAAGTATGGAGAGGAGTGACCTGCTCCTGTTATACTCAAAGGCCTAATCATCTTTTAGAAGACTTTCAATGTCAATGCAAGGGAATAGGGAGTGGATCAGATATCTTAATAATCTCCTCGGCAAAGCTGTAGCTTGAAATCCTACAAATGTCCAGTTTGGGAGGGTTTCCTCCAGAAACATAGTATCACAAGATAATGAAGGGACCGCAGGAGGTCTCTAGTTCAAACTTCTTCCCAAAGCAGTATAAGCTCTGAGGTCAGACCAAATTACTCAGGGCTGGTTTTGAAACCTCTGTGGATGGAGCCTACCCAAGGTCTGGCCAGCCTCTCCACTGCTTGCCTGTCTTGATGCCATGTGATTCCAGAGCACTGGAGAGTGCTAGGCAAAAGGTCCAGTTTTCCCAAACTGCTTCCAAACTAGCCCTGCCTGCTCTACAGCCTGCATTTTATTTCCATGGAAGAAGGGGAACATCTGCTCAGGTTGAGAATACAACAATGAACTATGGCTTTCAGTAGAGGCTGTCTCAACACTTAAACAAACTGTATTTCTTACTGCAAATTAATATTGAGCATTTTTTCTTAACCAGGATAGACAGAAAGAGTTGTTTCCAATCAACTTTAAATTCTAAGGTCACCACTTGAGAGCTGAAGCACAAAGGTACTGACTTAGGCCTTAATTCAATCTGATCTAAAAAGCAGCTGCTTCCAGTGAAGAAAGCAAAGCAGTTTTTTGGACACGAGCTGAACTGCTGCAGATTCTGCTGAGGAGCACCCCATTTCATGGGTGGAACATGTCTTGTGGATATTGCTCCTGTGTCATTCTCAGGGAAACATTTATAATATAAATGTGTGCAGGTTTTGGATGGGATTAAGTTACTTCATAGTAACTGCTATGGGGCTGTGGTTTGTATTCGTGCTGAAAACGGTGTTGATAACACAGGGATATTTCAGTTACTGCTAAGCAGGGATTACACAGAGTCAAGGCCTTTCCTGCTGCTCACCCCACCCCACCCAAGTAGACTGGGGGTGCACAAGAAGTTGGGGACACAGCCAGGACAAATGACCACAGCTGGCCTAAGGGATATCCCAGACCACACGGCGTCATGTTCAGCATGTTTCTTATAAACAACTATTTTAAGGATTTATTCTTAAAAAAAAAAAGCTTTTAATTCAAGTTTTATTAATTTATTTTCTATCTTATGTTGCCTATCAGTCAGCTGTCTTTCTACTACAGGCTTATTACCCAGAGCCCAAAGACAAAAAAACTGAATACTAAACGGCATTAAATACTAAGTGGCATTAAACTCATGCTAGACCAAAAATCTCATAAAATATATTATTTCCTCATGGAACAGAAACCATTAAATGGACTTCTAACATGCTGTAAGATGTCAATAAGTTATTTACAAACCTAAATACCCACTGCACACAAGAGAGACTTCTTTATTTTTAGAGATTTCAAAATTTATTTTTCAGCAAGGAGTATAACAAAGCCTGAGAAGGGCAATCAAGAAATCTGTGAAACCCTGTTTCATTGTTTCCATAGTAACCTCCTTACTAAGATAGTAGCCTTGGTTAGGAACAATCCTATAAGCAAATATATTGTAAAAATTTCTCGGTCATAATGAATTCACTCTCATAGTTTGGCTTTTTGTGTTGCTTTCACAAATGTCTTGCTCTTCTTTTAGTTTCCTTGTTACCTTTGAGAGACAAAATCTGAAACAAAGTGTTGCAACCTGCCCTAGCCATTGCTCTCAGCATTTAAAAAGGCATGTTTCACGTACAGTACATTTAATTACGAGTTAACTGTGTTGGCAGGGAAAAAAAGGAAAACCAAACTCAAGTAGCAAAGGAATTGACTTGTACACTTGCCCTGAAAATGACCAAAACCTTTTCAAGAATACTAAAACCGCAATTCTGAGAATTAACACCAGCTGCAGAATCCCTTGCCCAGCTCCCAGCTCCTAGCAGATCCACCTCTCAGTTTTTGTAAAGGCTGCAGCTAAGAAAAGACAGAACCACACTTGATCTGGTTTTGCACAGCCACAGAGAGAAGACTGAAAAATTATGATTTGAATGAAAAATTTTCGAAGTTCAGTGAAGTAAACACCAGGGTCTGGGTTTGACCTATTTATGCCTGGTTTTTGTCGCTGATGAGATGAGAAGCAGAGTGCTCTCAGACTGGTCCGCAGAGCTGCGCAGCCACCGCAGGGCAGAGCAGCTGCGTGCAGCTGTGCGGGTGGTACACACGTGGGGTGGTAGCGCCAGCGCCCGGAGGGGCTCCCGTCCTGGCCAGGAGCAGGGCAACTGCGGGGGCATCGGGGCAGCCCAGCCCTGGGCAGCCCTTGGGGTCTGGGACAGGCGGAGGCTGCACTGGGATGTGGGCTGGCAGGAGGGCTCACGGGGAGCTGTGGCATTGCCGGAGCATTGGCTGCTGGCCCCGGGGGGCTGACATGGGGACCTGGGCTGCCAGCCAGGCAGGGCAGACAGACCAGCAGTGCCTCGTGGCCGTGACGGACTATGGTATTTGGGTAAAAAGCTTTGAACACTTAAATGAAGGGGGAAAAAGCCTCACCCTTGGAATATTTTGCCATATCTAGAACTAAGAAACATAAGAAAGAATAAATCAATATGATATTTTTATGGTCATTAATAGAGTCCCGCAGTACTTGAGTGCTTTGGGGTAGGTCAGGCAAACATGGAATGACATAAAGTCCTTGCTTGAACGGGTTATCCAGTTAAGGCCCCAGTTTGCACAAAATACACATCCTTAACTTCAGTATCCTGAAGCAAGGATGTGACTAAATGCTGTAAATTATGTAGTTTTACTTTTTTGTCTTCTGAGGAATTCAGAAATGCACAATGTACAAATGTCATTTCACTGGGGACAAGATAGCTAGTAGCTATGATACCAGGTACAATCCTTTTCAAAGTTAATAGTAATTATTTTTAACGTGTCTTATTGACTTCTAATAATTTCTGAGGAGATTAATAGCTAAGGAGGTATGTATGTGTTGATGACAGAAAGCAGAATGAAGCGTACTGATTTATTGCAACTCTTCATTAAGTTTAAAAGCATTCCACTGTGATGAAGACATCAACCATAGGCTGTGGTATTTTCCTACTGCAAAGAAATAGTTAAGAGCGAGAAGACAAAAAAAGAAAGCAAACAATGTTTTAACTTGAATTCAAGCCAGATTTCACATAAACAAGACCCTATTCAAACCTAATGAAGCAAAACACTTTAAAAATATCCACCACTTTCCCTTGTTTAAAGGTATGGATGAAACATACCTGCTTAAGTGTGCACTAAAAATCTTACTAGGTGAGGTAACAGCAGATTACTATGTTGCATAAAGATAAGTATGGAACTGAACTTCCTGTAAATACATCTGGATTCTCATTCTCTATTACAATGATACAATTCTGTTAATTCTTGTGGAATTAGATTTAAACCATCATTTTATGAGACAGAAAAAGAAGGACCTTTTCATATTTTTTTACTCCGTAAAATTCTGGTTTAATTTTTTAACTAAAAGGATAAGTTAAAGCTCAAAGAATAAAATCAAGAAACAATGTGAAGTTTTAGTTTATATAATTGCTTCACTAAAGTTTCATTTGGAAGTTATATTTAATGAGTTGACAGAAGAGAGTTCCATACTACAGGTGTAGGTTTTGGACATAGGCAGCACAGAATTAGAACAAAAAACTGACCACTCTTTACCTAGCCAAATGGAGGTAATGTCAACCTCTAATTCAAAAGGAAAATTCCTCTTAACTCCAATGGGATCAAGATTTTATCTTGTGTTCCTAATTATTTCCTGGTGAGTTTTATATATGTGAATATTACCAGCAAAAGCCAGGTCATTAAAGCAAGCAACTCAGCATTGAAAGATACTGAATGCATGCTTGTCTCCTGAACAACACGTGGCCCTGCAGTCTGTGCATGTATGTGTCCCCATGTAATAGAGCTGAAATTCTTCATAAGCATTATCATCAGTCATCTTTCTCAGAGGAAAATGAGCACAGTATGCCATTATGCCTAGGACTGTATCACAGTTTGGCTACTAATGGGCACTGAGCCAAACTCCAGAAAAAAAAGTAATATTTATTTTGGAAGCCTCTCAAAACAGGGGCTTTCTCTTTTGCGGTACTTAGCACACTGTCAGCACTTAGAAATAGAAAGAAATAATTCAAATTCTGATATTCAGTTTTGGCAAAATGTTCTGAATACTTCTCTGCAGAGGATTGATTATACAACTGCATCTCTCCTGACTTAAAGCTTGGGTCACTCCTGCCCTCAGCTTTTGATAACACATCATCTTCAGTGGGTCTTCTTGCTCCACAGACCTTCCCTTCAAAGTATGAAGTGGCATTTGTAGAATCCTCAAATACAAATGCTGCCTTTTGCTCATCCAGAACTTTTACTTGCAAAAATACAATACCTTTATTAAACTCACCATTAAGTTATCATATTTCCTACAATTCTCCACAAGGGTCAGACAGAAAGATTTAGGTGTGTTTGGGTTCTCTAGATAGAACATTGTAAATGCTTCGGTACAGCATAGGTGACATTTCCTTCTGTGGACTGATTAAACTCGTAATCCCGGTCTTTGTGCTCCCAGTCTTTAATTTCTTACCTGTATCTCCTTGGGGCTTATAGAAATGTGTTTTTAAGTATCTCAGGAGTGCTGAAGTGCATAAGCCCAGTTTATTTAGACAAAACTGTTCTGAGAGTATGCTGGACCTCATCCACATAGGTATGCTGCTCCTGACCATCCAACACTTATCTCCATCTCCAGTCATACCTTGTTCACACCGGCACCATTCACACAGGTGATGCCTCAGGTTTTAACTTTTATATTTTTCAGATCCTGTACTGCCTAGTGTGTAACTCTGAAGTTTCACTACTGTTCTGTCATGCTAGTTAGACATAACAAGCCTCTCCAAGGTTGCTCTCCAAGGACACCAGGCCCCAAAATGTGTAAACTAAAAAGCCTCTGAAGGGGGGCAAACTTGGGGTAATTACATCATGAACTGAGGTTATAATTGGACAATTAACCCTGATATGCAAATGAACCAAACTTATAAAACTGTGAAGAACTCGGGACCTGGGGTCCATCTTGGGTGTAGCCTTTGACTCTCCAGGGTGTACCTTTGAAGGCCCTTCAAATAAATACCTACCTTTATTCCCTTATTCTTGTCTAGCCTCTGTTTTTAGGTGGCCACCCCAGGCATCACAGGGAGCCTTCCATGTCTCCTCCAGTTGGCCAGTATAATGCTTCCAAGATTATCTCAGCACATCTAAGGGGTAGAGCTCAGCTTGATGACTGGACTTAGACTGTCCTATTAAAGCAATCATATCTGCTGTTCAGGAACCTTAATATTTATTCAGGTGAGAACAGTTTTCATAATTTCTTCCTAGCTGCATGTGATATGACTTCAGCATTGCTGTCTGAATATACACTTTCACTTCCTTTCAAACTTTGTCAAGGCATGCATTTTAACAATATTTCTACTTCTGAATTCTGTTTACTGTCAGGTCTAATAAAACCTCTTATTTTCGTGTATGAGTTCAGAAGAGAAACTTTTTCTGACTATTTTTTTGACTCTTAGGTTGCCCTTAGATGAACAATTACTGTTAGAGTTACTCTGTGCCCTATCCATGCAGATACATACTGACTGAGGTTTTTAGAATCATAATAAAATACTTGTAATATAGCAGTACAACCCCAGATTTTATCTACAGGCTGTGCATCAAAATAGACATGAAATTCCTCCCTGTGTCTCGTAACATTCCCTCGGAAAATACTAGATCACAGAAAAGTATTCCCAGTAGAGCAATCTTCCAGTTTTTCTGCTGCTGTAGATGCTGTCTCAGTCATTCTGTTGCTGCTGGTTAATAAGTCATAAAACCTGTCATAAAGCCTGTCATGATAAGAGTATATGTCTTTTCTGCTAAAATAGTTTAGTTGTAGTTCCCAGAATAGAAAAAAACAGCACGTGAGATGTTACTACAGAGAGTTGCAATAGATCCTCTTTCAACCCAACTGTGCTCTTCAGAGGCTTCAAAAGAATAAGAGGCACCACAGTCTTATGCTAGATCTTCTTTCTAGGCTTATTGCCTCAGGATGAATTTTTTTTCCTTTCTGAGTACACGTACTTGAAACTACTTTGTTTATGATCTTCAGTATTAGGTTTCCGTCCCACCTTCCTTTTAGTCCATTTTCCTACAGTTTCAGAGGACCTAGTCACTGGTGGTGAGCAAGAGTCCTTTTCTGGCAACTTTGGCAAATTCTCAATAGATCTATCTCAATCTGGAAACCCTCAATTCTTCTCTTCTTCCAAATATTGGTATTTCATAGACTATTGTATCTTATAGTGATTAAATAGGTTTTTAGGCTTCTGTGTAATCTGCAGATAAGGTGTTTCCATCTGTGCAAGCCTTTAAGAACAGATCGGATAAGGATTTGTTAAAAACTCCATGGATGTTCCTGCTTTGCAGTAGGAATCATCTTAAGTGGACTTATCCTAATTTTCTGGGTTGTAATTGCCTTGAGTAGCTCCCAGCACCAGTAACCAGTTTCCTTCCTTCTCACAGATTGCTCCAGCAGGAAATAAATGCTGAATTTCAAGAGCAGACAATGAGACCATACGCCCTGCCCAATCACCCCTAGGAAACATAGCTCAGACTTGGAGTAACGTATAATGAATATTTATAGGAAAATGTACATAGTAAACTCACCAGAGTTAAAAAGAACTGAATACATATAAGTAATGAGTGATTAAGATCTTTATCGTTGGTGGTTGTAAGCAGGATCATGTTCAAATGAGATGTCAGCATTTGTGATAAATTTTCCATACTTTTTTACTACTCTTGCATCCTTTGGATTTTCTTTTTCTAGAAAAATATTCAGATCTAAACAACACTAAATTTTCTTTTGGTTTGAAATGTCTCTACTGAGATTACTTATTGTTTTGGTCAGCCATCACTGTGAAGGACCTAGAAATACAGGAATATAAAGAAACTTTAGAAAGCAAAACGTGTGCATTGATGATCCTGAAAACAAACTAACAACTGTACAAGAGTACCTCTCACTTACCGAAAATATGATTCAAATTGGAAAAAAAAAGAAAATCTGCATATATTTCTGAGAAAATTAAAGTATCTTATTTAGTAGATTGGTTTACTTCAAGAAAGATCTTTCCCTACATGACAGAGATGCTTTGAAAAGTTAATAATAGACTTTCAGACATATGGGCAAACTTTCTAATACCAGGAGTTTTTTTTAATAAGGAATTGAGGATTTTTCTAACTTCCATTTCATAAATTTAAAAACTGGAAAATTCTATAAATTGTATTAATATGAGATTGTAAGATTGTGAGTTGTAGGGCTCAATACTGTGGGTATTCAGCAAATGGAAATAAACCTTGCTATTTTCTTGTTTGTATTATTATATTATATATTAGTTTATGTTTGTATTAAATATTATATTATTTTTGTACTAAATGCACAATGGAACTGAGAAAACAAAGAGGATTTGAAACATAAAACAAAGAACTGCAATTTGCCTGATACTGTATCCGATTATGAAAGGACATAGACCAAATATTAATTCCAGATAATGGATTAAACCCCCCCACTTATACAGATTATGATTGCATGATTTTGCTGTAAACTCTGACAGTACTCTGGACAAGAAAATTCTGTCATAAGTGGAATGGAAACTATTCATTCTTGCTCTGGCCTGGCAGATAGCCCGTTAGCTTTAAATTAAATAAATATCAGCAGTCATATTAAATAAAACTTAAATGTTGTCATAAAATGTCAAATATCATTTATTTTATGACTGCTACTCAAAATAATGGTTATTGTCTTAACTATGTCAGAAGGAGGTACTTCTCCCTCTGACTTCTAATTTTCTGTATCAGAAAGAAACTTCTAGTTAATATTAGAGAACAAGTTGTCATTCCAGATCAAGAGCACTGAGCTGATGTTGGATTTAGCAATCTCCCAGACTCCTGGCAAAATTGTTTTAATTAGCCTTCTCATAACAGCATTTAAACAAATCCTGTGCTGCCAAGGAAGGAAGAAATGACTTCTCAGTCAGATAGTTTACTTAGTTCTTTTTCTCTGTTGCTATAAATCTTGCTGTGGAGACTATTAGTGACTTGACTACTTTTTTTTAAACAATGAACTATGACCACTTTAGGCACTGAAAAGCTCACACATCATTCAAGTATAAATGTCCTGTTTCTGCATGGTTTATTTTCACACCATTGTTGGGTGCTAAAATAGTTTTATATCATTTATAAAACAAAGACATTTTAGCAAACCCATCCAGTATGCCAGGGTAGAAAAACTAGCAGCAGTAATCACGTATATATGCAATGTTGCAGGAACATCTATTGAAGCCAGATATGTTTGGCTAATGCTAACAGATAACTTGAATGCTGAATTAACTCGTAGTCATGTGCTATGAATTCCATGACACACAGATAAGTTCAGAAAATGCCTTAATTTGAACATTCGAAATGATAAACAATGCCTCTCCCAAGAGAATTTCTGTGGAGACTTGTGGGCCAAAAAAAGTCTATTATTTTTTCCCACATCTAGAATTCACTCACCTACAGTCTACAAAGACCCTGCATAAGGTTTGGCTTTGGCCCTGCATGTTTTCTTCACAAAAGAATTGTGTGTTTCCTGAGCGTGGCTGTGAGCTCCTGTGAGCGAGCTCCCTATGTGCGTGTGTGCGTGTTGCCCCAGCGTTTGCAGCCCAGGCAGCCCAGCGCTCCATGCGGTTAAGTAAACACGGCATGGCTGCTGGGGCACACAGCCAAGGCTGAGGCCAGGAGGAGGGGATGAGGCTGGGAGGAAATAAGAGCAAATTCCTCTGAAATGATCTGACAGGAAATGACAGAGTGTCAGCCTTATACAACCACACTGCGCGCGAGAGAGAGGGCGGGAGAAGTTCTTCCTAAACACAGAGTGGTGCCAGATCTCAGTAGGTGAGGATGATGAAATAATAAAGCATTTCCCGTGTGTGTTTTTCATTAGTCCTGTTTTGTTTTTCTTCCAAGTGCTGTGGAAACAGAACAGAAGTCCATGTTTCAGCCATGACTGCAATGGCCTCCTCTCATGGGAATAACAGCTGCATAAATAGGAGGGAAGCCCTCAGTGGAATTGCTTCCAACACCTTTCTAATGGAAATAATGATTTGCAAAGCCCAGTTTATACCTTTGCCACGTAATTAGTAGCCAAGATTAAAAACATTGTTCCAACTCCCAGCATCCTTCAAATCTGGCAAGACATTAAATATTCCACTGTGTTCCAAAAAGGTAGCCCATAAGTGATCATTGTAAGGACAGTCCTGGCCAGCTGAGTCAAGCCCTTGAATCAATCAACACTTATTATATGGAAATTAACCAGTTTGATGTCAATTAGTGGAAATTTGTTAGCAGACATAACCTATGAGACACTTTATTTTCAATTCCCAGCTCTCCTCATTGAAGCTGGCTGAGATGGGGCCGAGCACTAAAATCCAGATTTCTTAAGACTCAGAGCGGAATCAATTAAAAAAAGGCGTGGGGGGAAACTGTCTCAAAATATGCAAAACTTTTCCGGTTTCTTAGGCCCAGTAAGCCCAAGGAACATGGATAAGGATTTTTCCCTATAAAGAGTCAATTTCTAGTTACAGATTTGGGTGTATAACAGTCTATTCTGTATGTGTCACTGTGCTTCTGTAAGCACAGAAGAAAAAAGTATTGCTAGACAAATTGCAAAACTTACCCTCATTTCATGCTACTTTTAAACTAAAATTCTTTTTCCATCATGTTCTTATAAATTACATTCTCATATTAAGAAAGTAGAAGTTTCCAAATTGAATTTTCTGACTTGATCATTAATTTTCCTCCTAAGAGTAACCAAAAATCAAAATTTTGGCTAGCTGTTCAAACCAGAAGAGGTGACAAAAGATTTCCTCAAGGCTTAAGGTTTAAGACCTGTCTGGCCTGTGACAACTGTGAGTTTCACCTTTTGTTTCAAATTAATAAAGTAACATCACGTAACTTTTTACCTGTATATAGCAGCACACAGTGTGACAGCCTGCCGATACACCATTCAAATCAAATATTAGAACTGTGGGTTCAATCTCAAAGCTTTATAGCAATCCTAAAACACAGCTAAGAAATGAATATTGGATCAGAGTCTTGCTGTAATATGGAAAACTCCTGATGGTTTTGAAGTCAGGGTTTCCACATGCCTTGTGGAAACTCCTCTGTAACTCCTATTAACTGACCATGATATACACAGCATGTTACCCTCCCATAAAAATTGGTGTTCCAAAAATAATTGAGCCTGATATTACCATCTAGAGTGCACATCCACTATTCCTTATTTACAATAACATTGGTCAACATTACTGCAACATCCATGCTTCAAACTTTTACCTGATTTGAAGTGTGTCTTAAAACTACAAATTCTCTCAAGCATTTTAAGTTGCTAGGAATAATTTTTCTGCTTGTTTAATTTATAAACAGTTACTAAATGAGCCGTTCAATGTAGTGCAGTACAATACTTCCAGAAACTGACAGTGGAGACACCACTGTCAAACTATAATGTCTTTCCTTTGATACTGATAGGGGTTCTGTAACCTACACGATCAATGCAATTTATCACGAGATTCAGGCAGTGACAGCACTTACTTGAAATCAGCCTGATAAAGTTGCAATTATTTCTTGATACTGTTGGACATCCAAGCTTCTATAATGTTTCTTGTAAGAGGTGCTTCTAAGGCCAGCAGCCTCTTTTGGAAGGGTCATGCTTATGCTGATCACATGGCTACATCCGCTACCTTGTAGTATCATGGGGAAAAAAGACGCTAACAAAAAACTGTCTTTCTCTGCTCTTCTTTAAGTCAATTTAAACCTTAATAACAAACATTCTTCACTCTACACATTTAGTAAATTAGTCATGTTATTTTAAAATATGAGCAGAGGTTGTTTTTTCTCAAACAAGGAGAGCAGTGCCAGAAATGTTAAAATATTAGGAATGTGCAAAATTTATTACAGGGTGCCTAGAGATTGCTTGTTTAGTAATGGGTCTGTACATTGCTGCCGAAACAGATGCATCAATGGTAGTGGGGTAAAATCAATTTATGAAAGAAAATATTTCACTTATGATCAGTATGTCTTGGATATAAATTTTAAGTATATGGCAAAAGAAGTATAGATCTCGCTCTAAGGTATTTTCCATCTCTGTAGATGGTGTCAGAGACTACAGTTTAGATTAGGTATGTGGATACATCCTTGACTGTTAAACTTCATGGAAATTTTGCTATGCACTTTAGTGGATGCAAGACTTTAATTCTGGAATTTTTTCTCAGCAGTGATAGAAAATGTACTTTCAACCTCAGTAGCTTAGCGGCATGTTCCTCTGCCAACAAACAGGTATATTTACTGTGGAACTACCAGGGTAGTTACAAGAACTGAACTTCTTTAGTTTCCAGAAGCTGTTAACTTCGGCTTGCAGTACTAAAATTAAGACCTTGCTGGACTCAAATATTTTGTGTTGCTAGAAAATTTTCTCAGTTCATGCTAAGATGGATTGAGTACAGCACTATAATGGATAATTATGAAAAAAGCAACAGAATGTTCCAGAAGTAAGGATTAACTTTTTAAAAGAAGTCTTTAATAAAACATTTCATTTCTGCTAAAGCAATTAACATCATGAGGATACTGATGTCAAAGAATCCCACTGGCTTTAAAAGAGTCGTGATGATGCACATATCACACAGCTACATTCAGTATCCTGCATTATCACCCTATTTATGTGGATTTTAATCTTAACGATAAATAGTGTCTAAAAAATTTATGTATATTTGTAGAAAGCAGCTCATTCATTCTTGAGATTATGAAATGGCCCTACCTGTAAACAGGGGACCAAATTATAACAGTATATTTTGAGTTCCTTGGAGGTGTAAGGCAGCTCTTAGGAGAGTTCCTGGGCATACAAATTTATGTACAAGCTGCAAAGCTGAGGGACAGAACTATTATATTATCAATATTTTCTGTTCCAGTTTCCAACTAGACAAGTACATTAAAAGGCCTTAAGGGCCTTCAAAACCTCAGACTACAGAACTTGGGATCCAAGAGACATTGCTAAGGGCCTATTCTGCAGTTCTTTGTGTGTAGAAGCTTGATAGCGATGAAGAGAAGTACAGTACTGGGTTTTTTTATTCTGTGAGTTCAAGAAGCGTTTGGACAACGCTTTCAGGCACATGGTGTGATTTTTGGAGCAGTCCTGTGAAGGACCAGGAGTTGTACTTGGATTATCCTAGTGAGTTCCTTCCAACTCAAAATATACTGTGATTCTGTGGTACTGCTGAGCACCTATTTGCCATGTAGTGACAACGTCTCTGCACCAGCTGAATGAGAATATGCAACACTAAAAACTTGAATCACTTTTGGTTAGAGCATTTTAAATTAGAATATCATTGGACACATTCCATTTAACTGCCTCTTTTCACTTGATCTTCAACTCAATTCAGCATTTGACTGATGGCTGAAACTGGCTTTAGGTGAACTTAGCGACTAATGCTTAGTAAATAAAAGCAAACACTTCTGGCGGTGATGCTGTAAACTAGGCTAGCTATATTACTTTTTCCAGTCTCTGTGACTGGATCCCATCTTAAAGCACCAGCAGGAAGCCTGACATTTCATAATGGTCTGCAGCTTTTAGGAGAAAAACACTTGCTCTATCAATTGAACCCTGTGGGTGTTGCTGGCAGAGGTAATAAGGCTCTACACCCACTGATATCTGTGTACATTGTATTACAAACTTGCTATTAACTGGGATAAGAAAGAAAATCTCTAACATTTTGTATTTTAATTGTGTGAAATGTTTTCCTGAGGATGTAAGCAGTATGTACACGCACAAGATATTAACCTGCTCCTGGTGTAATCTGAGTGGCACTTTTTTACTTTTACTCAAATGAAGTGCCATTTCATTACAGTCTTTCCACAGAGCAGATGTTTCAGGGTATATCTATTTTGCATTATAAGAACACATACAGCTTCTTAAGGATAAACAGCATCTCTTAAAGATGTATCTTTACACAAGGAAAGGACAGATATTCTGAAGAGAGAGAAAAGTCATGTTTTGGGCCCTTAGGAAGCAGGCTAGTAACCCTGAGACATCCTTTGGGGTTCTCCCATCCTTATCTCACTTCTGAAGTTTCGTCATGTCAGAGTACAGAAGACAGACTACCATAAGTTGTATGTGTCAGTAAAAACAAACAAAAACTATTAAAAAAAATTCCCAATCACATATGCAAGACTCTTTGATATTGAGAAACTGTACAAAGATTTTTTTTCATACTCAGTTATCTGCTTTGACAACTGTTTTTATTTGACTCATTGCCTCAGATAGCAAATACCAACAAAATCTGGTCTGAAAAATTCAGTGGATTATATACCTTAAGCATTTTTTCCTCTCAATATAATGATTCCTATAATTTTGCACCCCAACTATTCTGACACAACTTTAATAAGCTTGCAAAGCCAATCATGTCAAGAAATACTAGAATAATGGAAGTCTGCATAAAACTAATTCAAGCCTCTTACATGTATGCCTCTTACAAGACCCTTTAGTTACGTGACTGCATGCTACTTTTGATAGAAATTACAATACATTTTTCACAAGTTCCAGAGCACTTTTCTCAAGTTCCAGGATGAGGCAATAATATACTGGATAAACAGTGACTACTAAATAAGAAGCTCTTGAATCATCAGTTTCCACCCTATTGCCAGTGTATGGTCCCATTAATTTCTTCCTATGCGCTGTTTGAAGCATTTTCTAAAGACAGAAATCCTCATTTTACCAAATGAATGCCTGTGGTCCTCAATAATACAGCACTTACTTTCTGTGAAGCACCTATCGTCCTACTATCTCTGAGGCAAACAGGTACTACCTCTAATTCTCAGCTGTTGACTTAAGGTAGGTTGATAAGAATCAGAGAACCGTAGAATATCCTGAGCTGGAAGGAACCCACAAGGGTCATCAAAGTCCAACTCTGGGCCCTCCACAGGACAGCCCCAAGAATCACAATATTTTTAATAATTCTGAGAGCAAACACTTCTCGAGCTCTGTCAGGCTTGGTGCTGGGACCACTTCCCTGGGGAGCCTGTTCCAGTGACTGACAACACTGAAAAGGTGAAGAACATTTTCCTGATAGCCAATCTAAACCTCCCTCAACACAACTTCAGGCCATTCCCTCAGGTCCTGTCCCTGGTCACCACAGAAAAGAGTTGTGTCTGCCCCTCCTCTCCCCCTCACAAGGAAGTTGTAACTGCAATAAGGTCTCCCCTCAGTCTCCTCCAGGCTGAAAGACCAAGTGCCCTCAGCAGCTCCTCATACAGCTTCCCCTCCAGACCCTTCACCATCCTCGTGGCTCCCCTTCGGATGCTCTCTAACAGCTTAATATCTTTTTCATTTTGTGGTGCCCAAAACTGCCCCCAGCACTCGAGTCGAGGCCGCCTCAGTGCAGAGCAGAGAGGGACAATCCCCTCCCTTGCCCAGCTGGCGATGCTGTGCCTGATGCCCCCCAGGACAGACTCAGCTGTCCTGGGCTGAGCAGGGCACTGCTCACTCATGTTCACCATCGATCAGGACCCCCAGGTCCCTTTCCATGGTGCTGCTCTCCAGTCTCTCACTTCCCAGTCCGTCCATACATCCAGAGTTGCCATGTCCCAGGGATACTAAAATTAGAAGTTTCCAATAAATTTGGCTGCCCATTTTAGACGGTTAATTTGGCAAGAGAGAGGAGGAGTGATTAATAGCATGTAAGACTTCATACATTCAAAATTCATCTGCCAGTGACTTTTGCTGTGAGCAATCTTCAGTGCTGAAAGTCACAGCACATAAGAGCTATTGACCACGCGCAAATTTGCTGCAGAGCAAGATACATGGCATCACTAAGACCGTGTGTGGTAGCGATGAACCCAGGAAGATCCAGGGAGAGTTTTCCTTTGGTTGACCTTAATTTAAATTTCTAATTTTTGATCAATGATTTCAGGTATAGCACTGGTCTGGAACACTGGTCTTGGGAGAATTACAATAGGTGAAGTATCAGCTGTGGCTCACATGCTCCAAATATCTGAGCTGAAGGATGATCAAGTAGACTGAAGATTTAGTATTCATCAGAGCCAACTGGTTATGCAAGAAATAAAATCGCATAAGACTATTCCTTGAATAGTAGCAACAGCCCATTGTTAGTTCACCTGCCCCCAGGACACACCAATTGCCACAGTAACAACTTCCATTCATAGCTCAATGCACCACATTTTCCAAAGGTGAGTCAGTGTCACTCTCACTTTTTCAGATCCCCAGAGCATTTGGGAGATGGTTTGTAATTCATGAAGCAAATTATTAAGTAGGCAGCAAGTGAGGGTCACGGACCTCACTACAGGGGTCTGGAATTCAGCTTGGTTAGTAGGAAGAAAGAGACCAAAAGAGCACTCTACCATTCATGTCTTGAGGCATCGTACCATTGACTTGAGCACTCTGTTAGATTAAAAGGCATCCAGATGCCTACACCCTTAAAGGCCATTACAGTAGTCAAAAATCTGCCTATTGCTACCATTAATCTGAGCTGTGCTGCATGGGGTTAGTTACAGCTCTACATCTCTTGAGGTTTTCTCCTCTGCTCTGGGAACTCACTTCTGCCAAACTCTTACGGGCTGTGACTCCAACCTGCCACAGCCGTGGGTAGGAGGATGGAGAAGAAACACAACTTCTTTAAGGTGAAGTGTCAGGACAAGCCATGCTGAGTTTTCTTGTCTTTATAAACAAGGTCTTGGGAGGATATACAGACCCTCAGTGTCCGCTGCCTTGCACTCCAAGGAGAACATTATTATTCTTCTGCACCAAAGTGCAAGTAAGCTCTGGTCAAACAACAAAAGATTTACTGCTTCTTCAAATTGTTTTTAACTACAGCTTGAAAAATTTAACTAAAGCCCACATACTAACAGAATATCTTATGGAAAAAAATTCCTTTTAATGCCTTGCATTTATTAAGTATATGTGTTATATTAGTCAGAAACAGCATAATAGAGGAGCTATGCTTAAGTGCTACATATTACAGTCTTTTTTACCACTTAGCTAAAATGGTATTAGTTATTATACCAGCTAATATTAATTACTATCGAGTGAAACTCAATCTCCTGCATTTTAGTTTATAGTGACCATTCTTAGATAGGTATTGTCATTTCTGTCTGGACCGGAAACTCAAATATATTTTATGTTTAAAGCAGTACAAGTGAAACAACAGTCATAGTGTACTGAGCAGGGAACAAAATATCCCCACTTACCATGTGATGTTGTAGGTGCTTAGACCTGTGTGAAGCTGGGGAGGGTCTGAAACAACTACACATCATACTGATCTACACTATCTACACTATCTACTGAGATAAGGTTATGATGTCTGGATGTTCCAAGGAAGTACAGTACATTTTGTCCCCTGAAAATAAAGCAGTAGAGTTTTTACGCGGAAAGAAATGACAGCTTCATAGCTACATATTCCAAGTGAGTAATTAGTGTAAAGATATGAAGAACCAGTGAACACAAAATTAAGTAGACAAGTGATGAGAAGACAATGTAAGAAAGGGAAAACAGGTAGAAACTATCACAGCAGGTTGTTCTTAACTTCAGTGGATGGGAGACATGGAAGACATCTGTAAGGCCCTAAGCACGGTTTGTAGTGCCTCTGAAACAAACCCTGAAAAACAAAGAGCTGAAACCTTTTCTGCCCTCTAAACCATTCTTACAGTCAGAAGCATCAAAATGCTGCATCAGCTTAGAGCTGTCATTTATTCTGTCAGCAACACAGTGAAGGTAAGAAGAGGATGCAGAATAGTCCACACACACACTGCCATATAACTCCAAGCCAGAGAAGCTTCCAAGCTGCTGGTCTACACCAAAAGTGTTTTTTTTCAGATAGTACAAAGCATGCTGACCAATAGCCAGGTTTTACCCTCAACACAAACCTTGTGAAGTGCTTTCCTCTCCCCTGATTAAATTCCCCATGGAACACAAATGCTGAATGCATCCAAAGCCTAGTTTGCATCCCTGCAAGTTGTCCTTTGGTGCTTTCTAAATTAGGTAGCAAATACAAATCCTAATTTGCACATAAAGGACCTATGTCAAAAATCGTATTTCTTCCATGTAATTGGTTTTCTTTTAATCCTGACCTTAATGTATGTCATTCTTGCTGAACTGCTTCAAATAGGCTTTGAAAAAGGATTTTTAAAAAAATGTTAAATAATGAAAAAAATGCTGTCTTATTTTACTGCTTACTTCATGATTCAGAGAGATGAAGAACAGTGACAGCAGAGCTGTTCACCCATAACCCCAGGACAGCAGGTAAACTGACAGTGCGTAATTACTAAGAGGTGATAGTAAGTTAAAACATATAGCCAAAATAGTGCTATTGCATATGCATCCCTTGGTCTTCAAGGCAGTGTTTAAAATAAAAAACCTTCACTGAGACAGAAAAACTGCTATAGTTATATCATAGCACACTGAGTTGCGAACCTTTTAATGAAAGACATAATTCTTCTGCTGTCTGCATCATACCATATTCTCATGCAAAACACTTTAATGCATAGTGTAAATTATCTAAGACTTTCTTAGTATGTATTACATTTCTTAATCATAGATATTGGGTGTAAAAAAAAGAGAATTATGTGACATGCTGCAAAACAAATTGCTTGGTGTTAGCATATACTAGCTGGGTCTATATCTGAAAAATGCATGCATAGAAGGGAAGGATTTTTTTTTAGTGTGCAGAACTTGCTTCTAAGTGCATATGTTATCAATGAAGCAAAAATGACTAATCTGAAATAATGGTGGTCTGATTTTCAGCCAATATCATCAGTTTAAAAGCAAGGGATCTAGATTACAGTCTGGATGATCTATTCCTTCTGAATTTCAGAAAAAGCTTCATGTCTGGAAAAGGATAAATATAAATAAACCAAATGTTTTCACCCACTTTCTTAATTCATTACATTCACTTTAGCTATAAAGAAGTTTTAAATGCAAATCTTGTTTTCAGCAATAAAATGCTTTTGTTTCCAAGTTAGCAGACTGGTTTGTTTTGCTGATGTCTCATCAGCTGAACACTGCAGCAGTGTAAATGGTGGACAATATCATCAGCACCTTTAAAGGTATGAGTTTCTCACAGGTGTACCTTTTGAGAACAGGATCTGATAAGACATGCTATCTAATCTTCTGTCAAGTTTGACTGAAGGTGAAGCTTATTTACATTACCCTAATGCTCAATATTTCTGAGTACTAAGCAGAGACTAGAATTTAGCATATTCTATATTATTTATGTAATAAAATTTCATTCAAACAGATGAGCTACTTTGAATGCAATCTGAAAATTCATGTGTCAAACACCATCAAGTAAACCAGAATTTGTGAAGGTTAAAACCTTGTGACTCTCACAAACACATAAATGTATATTGCAGTTGTGAGTACAGAGGAATAGGACACCTTTTAACATTCTGGGAATAAGACATATAAATATAAACATTAAGAAATCCATGATCTGGCAGTTCAAAATGGATTGATTGCAATCATCACACCTAATCATTACAGATATATTGTTCCATGTATAAGCTCTCAACTCTCTAAGGACCAAGTTTAATGATGGTTTTGTATGTGTTCTTTGTTGCTAATATACAAATAGTGGTGCACATTCTAAGAGATGCTGACTACCTGGAGGCAGTGTTCTTCAAATCATAGTGGCTTTTGAATTATGTTTGTAATCCAGGGCAGGGTTGGAGGGAACACACACACACACATGACAACGACAGTGATACCAAACCGTGCCTCCCACTGTCTTCTATGTCTGATTTCTTCAAGCATACTGAGCTATAATAATATTGTGAATTGTATTACTAAATGCAAAGTATTACCAATTACAAGCAAGCACAGAACTATATGCAATGAATTGTTAATCAAAACAGACATGCTAAAATGCACATTTATATTGTAAACAAACAAACCCTCTCAGTTTTAATTAACACAGACTTTAAAAGTAACTTATGCCCTCAGTGAAATATAAAAAGAAGTAATGTTGTAAAATAGACAATATCAAAAGACAGCAACACATTTTAGCAGAACACAAAAGGATCTAAAAAAATTGCTTGTATATCTTCTGGGGTTTTATTCATACCATGGATGAAACACTGGCTGATATTTGTGGCCGTTATTCATGACATGTCTGGTTGTGTTATGACCTTCCCTTTTTTATTGGTTTATTTGATGTTTGTGGTATTTTATATAATTGATTTATGCCTCATGATATGTTTGGGAGCTTTCTAGTAATATACAACAGTGATTGTATGTCTGTACTGATGTTACATATTGCTGTTTGTGAGTTTTCTTGGCCAGGTCACCATTGTAAATAAAACTTGTTCTCAATAGATTTTTATGTGGCTAAAGATTTTGACTACTTGAGTGACTGATTGATGGACCGTAAAGCACTTGATAGCAGGACAACAGCATATCATAAAAACCGTGTCATTTGTATTTCTGATTCCAAACCCTGTTTAGTTGTCCTGATGTGTGCAGGTGCCCACAGCATTTCATAGCCTTCTTTCTTGGGCTTGCAGCAGTGTTGCAGAATTTGACTTTTCTTAGGTAATTATCCTCTGCATCCATCCTCTGATACTCTAATGAGTCCTTTAGTGAAAACTCTATTAGAAAGTATATGGAAATTGTCTTTCCTCCTCTCTCTCTCAGCTTCTCTTTGCCTCTCTTTCTCTCTTTGATTCCCTTTTTCTTATCCTTCCTTATTTCCAGTCATGTTTCTATGACATAAATAACAAATAAGAACGAATATTCCAACTACCACAGCGATGACTTTTCAAAGAGATTTTCAAATTCCCCCTATAAGATACAGATTACAAAAATTACTCAACCACTCCTTTTTTATGTGGGCCATGCTTTGACTTTCTGCAACTAAACCTATAGAAATTCTAATTAATGGCACATAAAACCTATTTTGCATAGTCCAGACTAGGAGAAGACTGCCAGTATTTAGTTCATTACTATACATGAACTTGTTCTAATGAACACCTGCAACTTTTATCCAGATGTAGAATAGTTCTGATAAGATGACAAATAACATAGATCTCTCCTGGTTACACAGCAGCCTGTTAGCAGGGTCTCTGTATAAACTCTCATTAGAATTTCCTGAGTCTAGTTAACAGATATTGGAGGATCTTGGTCCAGACATGGTTTGATTCTATCTAGAGTCAGGACCCTGGCTTGATATCTCATCCAAAGTAATGCTCACTGTTGCACGTTCACTGCCCCTCTGCCTTAAAGGGAGCGCAGCACAGGGTGCAGGTAGAAATTAGTATAAGAAACACTGGCTTTTCAAAGGAAAAGGGGAAAGGGAAGTGAGGGATCTCATCTGACCAGCCATGATCTTCTTTGTCTTAAGAAACCTGATAAAATCAAAGCACAAAGTCTTAAGAGTAACGCTATTTAACCACAACCACTTTTGTCCATTTCCAGACACCTTGGGTCACGCTAAACACCACGGCTGAAATGATGAAACTTACTGTCAACAAAGACACAGTTGTACAACTCAGTAATTTCCCCCATCCCCCATCTCTTTCATTCTGTAACCTCATTCAGTTCACAAAATGAATAAAAAAGATACAGTTTTTCTTCTCAAGCTAGTTTTCTGCTAGTTCAGTATTTTGAATGGGCTTGCACAGTTGTCAGAGACCAGCAAAGGCAGCAACAGAAGGGGACCATGGCTTTCCCTATGGCTCTCTGCAGCAACAATGACCTAGAAAAGTTCAGGAATGACTTTTGGTGCACTGACTAGTTACAAAGGATCTTTGTGTAAAATATAAGAGGAGAAAAGGAACTCAAAACTCATAGACTTTTCGAAACTTGATTTCAGCATTTACACATAGAACGCTGATGATGGTATCAAAGAATATACACAGAGAGACAAGCACAAGTTCTGATCCAATTTCTGTCTCCTGCCTTCAGAGACAGCATTTTTAAACTTCTTGTACAGAAACCATTTGATAGGGCTTTGGAGCTAGTATTGCTTCTGATTTTTCTGCCAGAAACAGGAAGTAGCTTGAGCTTAGGATTTCATGGATCCTGACAGATTTGATTAAATTTTACTTTGGTTCTGAAACAGCAAACCAACAAAAGAGTGAAGACCAATAGGTTAGGTGGTTTCTTGGCATGTGTTTAAGGCATAGAGTAATGGTAAGGCACAGAATAACTGAATTCATAACCTTTCTTATTGTTTGTGTGAATTTAGGAGATTATAACCAGTTTGGATTGTAACAGAAGAAATCCCCCAAGGAAATCATCTTTAGAAACTTTGCTTTACATGATCTATCTGATAGTTAACAGGGAAAATGAAATATCTGCAGAAACTTTATCATGACTGTAAGGTAACACTGCTTTTTTTTCCCTTCCCTCAAACTCTAATATGAAGCTTTAAACAAAGATAAATCAATTTGTTTCCCATTCATCTTTGGTAAACCTCTAACTAATCATGCAGGTGCTGAAAATTTCCATTGTGGCACACAGAAGCTTCCCCCCTTTCTTCACACAAAATGCAAGACTCCAGCCAGAGCTTGCACGTTTTTCTCAAAAATGTGGTGTGCAAAATGATGACAGATCTACCTTCACACACTTTTCCGTGCTTACCTCTGAAGGTGTGCTCTCTTTGCCTACAATACAGGCAAAGACTGTATCTGATGCTGTGGAGCAGAAGCGTGACAGGAGATGGTCCCTGCAAAAGCAGGAGCTGGGCTAAATTGCTTTTATTTATGTCTACTTTCCCCTTCATGAATAATACTATGTTTGCAATTGCCTCTAAAAAAAGTGTTCCTGAAAGCAGCATTCCAGCACCTATGAGATGTTAGGGTAGTAGGATGGTGAGCTGGCAAGAAGGATTGAACAATACAAGTATGCGTTGGCATTTGATAACCACAATTAGCAAAACTGGCATGTTCAAGAACAACATCCTGCAATCAGTACATCTCTACATACAGCCTTAAAGGCAGTCACGGCACTGGACAATTCTAACTAGTAAATATGCTGGCTCAAGCTCCAGAAGAAACATCTTCAAAGGGACTCAGGTAATGTATATCTCTGGCATGCCTGTAAGCAGAAAGCAAAATGAAAGACTCAAAATGGCCCACCTTTGATCTGAAGAATATGTATTTTAAGAGTAAACAAGTGAACATAAAAACCAGGCCAGATTGGATCAATTATTCTACAGGCTCAGAGTTCTGCTTTCGCCAGTGGCCTTGGTTAGGTGCTTCAAAGAAAACAGCTGGCTAATTATGCGATGTCCTACATGGCAAAAAGGGCTGAGATGACTCTTTCTTATCCCTGTGATCAGCTAACACCCTCAAGTATGAATTTGATGGCCCCTCCTAGTATGTAAAATTACAAATTATAATACTGGTCATAAAATTAAGAAATACCTTTAAAAATCCCATTACAATATTTAATTCTTTGACCTCTACAGATTAAGAAATATTCACACTTTGAAAAAAACTATTTCATGCTTATTTTTTTAACTAAAACAGTAAGTTTCTTAAAATCATTACAGCTAATAATGGAAATACATTCTATGTGATGCCTATAAATTATACTCCTAAGTTCCTGATGTCTTGAAGTCTTGAAAAATATCCGGCATTATTCAAAAAAGTTACATAAACAAGCTACTTAGTTATCTAAGTATAACAGCAAAGCTGAAGTGAGTTTGTTGGGAAAACCATGAGTCAATAGGTTTTGATCTAATTCATGTTATCTTACCTTTAAAGTGGGGTTACTCCCACATAAGACAAATTTCTTTTTCTTTTTGCCCTTCCTTTATTTCTAGTGCTTGTGCTTTAGGCATTGAAAGCAGGCTCTCTCTCCCAGCCCTGCTCAGCTGCTGTGCCTACACGCCACCCTACTCTGCAGCACCTGGGTATGCTTCTTACCAAGCCTATCTACAGTAACAATTATGCAAACAGCAGCAGTGATTTTGGAATACAAATAAACGCCCATTGAATAATGCACTGAGACAGTCAAACCACCACTAACATCAAGGTTTTTTTTTTCTAAAGCCTTAACCCTTTGAATCACAACACTTTCCTGAAAATTGTTTAATAAGCTTCTTTTACCAAAATAGAAAACATGAGGAGGGAAGGAATAACACATCTTTAATTAGAAAAATTCAAATCAGCTCTTAATTTAATTCACCATACCAGCAGCCATGATTAGGTCTGCATCATGATATATCTCCAATACTATCAATTTTCATAAATGCAAACTTTCCTGAATATGGTTCTGATGTATCCTGACATTTTAAAATATGTCCTATTGTCCTTTCCGGTGCAGCAGACCAAGCACAGAGTGTTCAGTCCTATATCACTGTCACAGTGGTATTAGACCAGATGGCTGCTTCCTTGCAGAATCAAGAATTAGAGATAATTTATGCTGTTCACTGTTATTAGAATGTAAAAATATAAAGAGTTTGCAGCATGCATACATGAAAAGCTGCTCAGATCCATCAGTGACATCCTGGTGAAAAGCATTTACCCTGTTACTGCACTCTTAAAGGTAAAGTCTTTGGTGAAGCTACGGACTTCTGCAAAGCCTATTGACTGTTCTGCATAGGATACAACACAAGGGGCTTTCTGACTTGGGTTACAGTGCTGCTTTGGTGGGGAAAGAATATTCTGAATTGGGAAGAATATCCAAGAGCTGCCTTCTTTCTTCTTTCTTGTAAAATAATTCCACCACATGAACGTGCCCATTAATATGTGACAGTTATTTTTATGTCATGAAGAGTGAAGTTAAAAATGGAAGCTTTCTTCATTCAGTCTGTTAATCAGTACAGGAGAATACTTCTCAGTAAGACCTCGTACCAAAGGGCATGAGAGTTACATAAATTTGCGCCTGTGCCAGTGATGGGAGTGAGTTTTCCTTACCAGGGCATCATTGCAACCTGTGTCTCTGCTCTATCTGTACGTATGTACGCACCACAGTGTGCGTCAAAATACTGAAAAGAAAGGGTGTCAGCCTGCCTATTACTGGGTCTGAGCTTATTATAGGTAAGAATCTTGTTTGTATTTCAAACACCTGAATCATTTGATAAACATATATAATTAACGCATCTGATTCATTTGGAGGGACTTCTCAACCTATTCAGGAATTAAAATGTCTCAGGTTCCTAAAAAAAGGAGAGAAATTAAGGGGGAGGGAACTTAGTAAGCTTGCCCATGTTGCTGCAATAAATTGTATCAAAACAGAGGTAAAAAGAATGTAAGGACAACCAAACGTCAAGCACTGTTTGCAAGTAGCAATAGTTTGTTGCTTTATCTTTCCATCTCAGGAAGTTTAGCACAGTACTCCCTATGAATGATGTCAGAGTCGTAGCCAGATTAAGAACAAACACTATCATCAGTATTTAGGAATATTACAGGAGGAGAAATTTTACTGGCATTCACTGAAATTACACACTTACTCTATGTGATTTTGGAAAAAGTGTATCACTGAGAGAATTATTTGGTTTACTTTAAATTAATCTTTAAAGTATACTAAGAAACATTGCTAGGGACAGATTTGCTTTCAGCTCTCCGTGAGCATATAATTTGTATTTACAGCATACAATGGAAGTATTGTGACTTTGAATGACTGACTAACAGCTTATGAAAGTCATTACTTTTGTATCAAGAACAATATTTGTAACATAATGTGTTCTTAAACTGATCAGGACAGCAGGAAGCAGCTAAGTGGATCACTTATCTTTATTTTGCAATTTAACCTATGTTATGACAGGGAACACAAAAATTAGATAATTTATAATTTTCTGTCAGTGTTGCATATTTTGGGGTAAGACTGTAACTATTTGGTATAACTGAAGAGTAAGGAGATTTGCCTGCCAAATAAAACAGAGCAAGAAAGGTTACTTTAGAGTACAATGAATTACTAGCTGACTGTTAGAACCAGATCACAAAGATTTCTTGCATTTTTGTTTCCTGACCAGTGCTGTAGATGATGGAATTTTACCCCTGTAAAAATCCTAGTACTATTTCTATTAAAATAACGTCTATCAGAATAGAAGATAGTTGTTATGCAGGAGTAGTAACTCACATAATATGAGATGGCATTTCTTTCCAGCTCTTGCTGCTCTGCTGGTTCTAATAGCAACCTGGAGCTCAATTTCCTCCTCAAGAACATTGCATTTCATGTGGAATGTCAATTATTAAAATGCAGTGTCCCGTGTCTTACTTTTCACTAGATGAATTCATTTGCGAATTTGCTAATTTATGTAAATGATCTTTAACCTGTAACTGCCTGGCATGTATTTCTGAGTGGCTCTTTTCAATTCAGAAATACATACAAAGACTACCACCAGCACATTAATTACTTTGTGTCACTGTTCCAAACCCCAAAGATTTAATTTCAGAGCAACTCAGAAAGAGTATCTGATGCTTCTTTCCATTTTGCATTTTCAATATCATTAGACCACTCAATATAGATAAATTATCTTTAAAAGAGCATCTCTAGTCATAATCATTGCTGGTAGTACACTATTTTTGTGAGAAGATATGACCTGAAACTCCTTGAATTTTTAATTTGATTTTCAGCTTTCAATTTTTCTCAGGAGGTCATTGTTACTTACAGTGGGCCCAATCACAATTCCTAAGATCACTCCTAAATTTCAAATTTTTTGCAGCTAAGTCCTCTCCTCTGCATTTCAGAAGTTAAAAGACAGACAGGGAATTTCCTTCGGGCAGTCAGTTGTTCAGCTGCAACTGATCTGCGCATAGATGCCATTCTAGATTGGGCACTTCAGTTCTGGTTCCACCATGAGCACAATCTCTGTGCACCCCTAAGTGTTTGTTTAATTCTCCAAATGATCTCAGGAAACTCAAACTCCTCCTGTCTGTCTGCAGCTCTTATGAAAAAAGGGATATTCAGAAAAACCCAGCTGAAGACACTAATTTTTGCCTGACTTGTCTCTGCTGCCCACCCAAACCTCTCCAGCGTTCTCAGGAACCAGCAACAGTTTAGAACCTGTCAATGAACCTGGTCTCAGTTGGCGGTTTTAACAAAACCTAAAATGAGGCAATTTTCCTCCGTGTTGTTACTGTTCCATAGCTTCCCACAGTCCAAGTAAAAGGATCCAGATTCCCTGTGATGTAATTGCAGTCACAACTCCATTGATTTCAGTGACCTGTGAATGGCAGATAGGACTATGGCCCAAGGCCTCCTCTTGACAAACCAGCCAGAGCTTGCTTTGTCTTGACTATTATCTGATTTACGTGTCCTTGTTTTAGATGCCCGCCACACGGGGTAGGTGAACAAAGCCCTGTTTCAGAGCCAGCTACAGAGATCATTCCCAGCCAGCACGGACGTCCCATGACCAGGACTCGGCTCTGAGCCTGAGCTGCAGGGCACAAGCCCTTCACAGCGCTCCTGCCCGACTGGCCACCCCTGCCTGGGGCCCTTGCAGGACACTGTTGCTCTCTTTAACTGAGCTGAGGTTCTGTTCCCCCAGGGTGTAAGGGAAGGAGAGAGGGACGAGGTGCCTCCAGCTGACAGGCCAACACACTGTCACGCCAAGCCCAGCTTGCTCTTCCGGAGCTGGAGCGCTCTTGCATCTCAGTGTTTAGATTGGCTTTAGAAAGTGCAAAGCCAAGAAATGCTTGGCTGCTTTATCCCTGGTTCAGCATTCAGATCGCTAAGAGAAAATCTCAAATGGACACTTGCTGTGTGTTCTGCAGACATTTTAGCACAAAATCGGCATCTCCAGCATCACCCTCTCACAGTACCCTGAGGTCCTGGGTATTTGATTTCATTTCTGCTGGGACAGCAGCAGGTAAGATTAGCTACCACAGTTGTCATTTTGGAATTAAAAAGTTTTTCACTATATTTTGTTGCTGTTACTTGTAAAAATTTCTATATCTGAAATTCAAAGTAGCCTTTAATCTGCTGCTTAGTTTTCTCCACAAAGGATATACTTTACAGGATAATGTCTCTTTAAATCTACACTGAAGATATTCCTCCTGGCCCAGAAGATGCCAAAATGACTTGATGATTTATTTATGTGGAGCTTGGCAGACCATAGTCCAGATTGTGGCTGAGGCTGAATTTTATGAGCATCCCCCCTAGTGAGTATATTTAAAAATTAAAAAAAAAGAAAAAAAAAGAAAAAAAAAGAGAAAGAGGTCTTCACAGATCTTGGCATAAGAACCAAGCAAATACTATCAGGAAGAAGAATGGCTAGGAAGAGAGTTTTAGGACAGAATACGAATATTAATTTGTTAATAATATTTTGTGTTTAGAGAATTGGAATTTTCATCTTCAAAAAATCAGAAAGGTGAAGTAGGCATTTCTCATCTCAGCAGAAGCTAATGTTTGGTCTGTAATTTTTTTAGCCATATACTGCTTGGCATTTTGTACTGGGAACTGGCTTTTTTTTTCACAGAAAGATGGATGTCTCATTGTCATTCCAGACCATACAAGCGGCATGTTGGTGCAATGATGTAAGAAAGCAATTTTCTGCCCTATTTTATTGATTTATAGTATTTTAGTAAAGTGATAAAAACTTAATGCTAGGGATAAAAAGGAGTCTCATCTGATGTAGAGGCAGCAGAAAAGAATAGAGAATGAGGAAGATTCGGCATTAATACATATTTGCCAGGTTTTCTCAGGCCTCCCCTGTACTAGACCATTAACTAAGTTATAAAAACCGTGTCTAAACTTTTTGACTAAGATATTTTCTAAGCATTAATCTATTCTTTCAAAGCACAGGTTGCTGCAGGATTCTGGCTTCTTAAAGCATATACATGCACAAGCACAGGCAAATCCTAAAGGCCAGAGCAGCAAGAGACAACTGTCAGTAGTCCTGACTCCTTCGGGCTGGGAGCCTCAGTGTTGGGGAAACAGATTTGGGGACACTTTCGCACAGTGGGAATCAGCAATAAGCAAGAATGTGACTCCACAGCATTTCAAAGCATAGCTTCACAGCAGGTCCTTGGGCAGCTTGTCTAAGCAGTGTTAAAAAACTCTAAGTTCACATTTTTGCTTGCTGCAGGGGAAGTCCTGAAGTGGACAAGCCCTGAGGCAGAAACTCCTACATCCTTAGGAAAACCTCCTCTTGGGATACTCTCACATCCTCGTAGCTCAGCATAGGGGCTCTTACACCCACGCAAGGACCACAGCTTTGATCCCGTCTCCTTTCCCAGCACCAGGAGATAAAGTCTCTCAAGTCCAGATCCATAAAAACTGAGCTTGTGCCAATTTACAGGCTGGCCAAATTGTGCTGGAAATCAGTTCAGCTGAAAATTACATTACACACTGTTCTAGGATGTTGTATACAAGTGAATATATGTTTGATGTCAGTAAATGGAAGCTGGAGCATGCTAGGAAGCAGCATTTTCATCCACAGTGGCAATCCCTCACTTTTCTCCAAACAATACAGGGAATACTCCTGAAGCCCCCTAAATGTAGCCCAAAGTAAATTCAAAAGTATTCAGGACATTCTTTGTGCCGTTGATAAATCAAGGTCAACAGGAAAACATTAACAATGGCTACACCCATACATTTTGGGTTTGTTTGGGGTTTCTTAGTTACACTGGAGAACTCCTCACACTGCCAGTGTAATGGGAGAAGGGTATTTTACAGCCAAGCACCAAACTAACCTTCTGAAGCCCAAACTATTCTAATTCACCAAGTGAAATATTTATTTGCCCTTGAAAAGAGCCTGGGTAAGCTGTGTACACCACGGGTATCTTGAGGACTGGGATTCCCATGAGAAAGAAAGGCAATACCAGTATGACAGCCTAGTGCAGCCCCACCGTACAGTATTAAAACTACAAGGAAAATGCTTAATAGATCTTAGTCCTGCTTGGAAACCCTAAGCTCATCCACCAAAAGCACTGATTCACTCCTGACCAAAGTTATTTCTTAAGGCTATACTTGGAGTGGTGAGAGTATATATTTATTGAGAATATAGATATTATTTTTATCAGAAATAAAAATTTCAGAGGATTGAAAATTATGTCAAAATTTTTGGTCCAAAAGGCACTGCATGGAATACACACAGCTGGTACTGCTGCTAGGGATGCAGATTTAAAAGCCGTAAGAAAACAATAAATGGCATATTTGATTTCACAACTGCCTGAGCCTTTACCTTTGGAGAACTGCACTGTATAAATCCAGACACTGACACTGGGGTAAGAAACAATGGAAACAAAATGAGTGTTAATTTAACTTCAGCCTCAACATTTTATATCATAATTTCACTCTGTTATGTATTGAAACCAGTCCTTGTACTTGACTCAATTTTGTGTCTTTTAATGACCTGTCAAAAACTCAGTCAGGGCTTATTGTATTTATATTTTTAATTAGTTTAGCAAGGAGATGGACTGCTTATATTTGATTTTTGTAATTAACTGTGAAAATTTCTGCACCAGGATGATACTGGGCACATTGATATGTGCGTTTCTTTATGTTGTGTGTTCTGTGTGATATATTGGAGACAGAAATGTCACTGGAAAGGCACGCCTAAATAGTGCTTCACAGGTTGCTGGAGCACTGATGGGAGTTGGTTATGTATCATGTAATTTATCCTTTGTATTCTAGCATGCAACTCAGGCTGGAACTAAAGAAAATTGTGTCAGGTCATGTCATGTCCCTAGCAGTTTTTTGTTACACTATGGATGTGTAGACTTAATTGCTTATACAAAAAAGTCACACCTTGTCATCTCTGGCGACTTGCATTCTCTGGCCACAGAACAAATACCTCATTGACAATGGTTTATGGCTGATTTTTGATTGCTATGAGATGCCTTAGCCACAGCCTTCTTCAAATTCTACTCAAGATCTTTCAGTGTTTCACCAAACTTGTGACTGTCTGGTTCAAAATTCATAACTTACAATACTGGTAATGAATTCAAGATGCCTAATTCATTTCAGAAGTCCCTACAGAGCAAAAGGGTGTGAGTGAAGTCTATTCAATGTAATACTAAGCTTGATTTTGATGAGGAAAAAATGGAGGTGCAGATGTTCATATAGACAAATTTAACCTCTGTCCCTCTAATCAGTTTTCTACTGATAACATAAAAAATAAGAGTTGCATATAGAAAGCAATGCATGGCTCTGGCAGGCTTGGATCCACATACACTGCTGAGACACCATCAGTGTTCTAACTTGCAATTGTTGCAAGAAGGGAGAAAGAGAAAAATTATCAAGCAACTTTTATTTGCACAGGTGACCTGGAATAATTACACAGCTACCAAACAATAGCACAGGAAGATTAACACAATTTACTCTGTAATCACCATTGCTCCCAGTGAAGTTACTCTGTGGATCACTATGTAATAGCCCGCATTATTTCACAGTAACTATGCAGGGACTCAAGTCAACAGAGTATGCTGCCCAAACGGAGCAAATCATTGGAAGTTAAAGAGGTCTAAGTGTTCCAAGGAGTGACATGAATTTTATTAGATCAATGATTTCCAGGTTTTTATTAATAGCCTCAGAGGTTTGGAGAAGAGCTACAACACTGCTAGAGGAGCTAAGGAAGATCTCAAGTCTGTCTCAAAGAGCTCTTAAGCACAGAGGCACTGGCTCTCATGGGTACATTTATAACCCTTTTACCAGTCCCACTGCACGAGGCAATGTAGAAAGCAGAAAGTTCTTGTGTTCCCTCAGAGCAAGCATTCAAATTTGGTTTGGACTGGAGGAAGATTTTTAAGCCCTTGTCTTGTGCAGCTAGCATGACCAGCTTCACATCTACAAAATAACAGACCTTGTACTCTGCTTATAAATGCACTGACTCGTGCTCCAGACACCAAGGACATGAACACAAAGTGCCAAGGAAAATGAGAGAGATTATTCAGCCATGCAAGCACAGACCACGGACGACTTGCAGTCCTGCACACTGAGGGTGCATTTTCAAACACTCTCGGACAAAGAAACCATTAAAAATACAGGAGAATAAGGAGAAAGAAATAGGAGATATAAGAAATAAGGAGATACTGTGTTTCTATCCACATGGTTCCTTACAAATAGGTAATTTTTATCTGTGCTTTGCTCAATCAAATATTTGTAAGACTGTCTGGTCTCAAATATGCCTCCTAAAAATACATTGCTCTAAAATATAATGCTCTATAGTTAATGTAACAGAGAATAATATTTTGATTAATGCCTTCCCATTAGTGTATGGACAAACTAGATTGTGTTACAGCATTATGGGCTGAGTCAGTAACCCAAAAGGAAAAAACATGCTCAAAACTGGAATAACAACAATTGTGGTTCATGGGAGACATCACTAGAGACAGCTGAGAGACAATATTATGCACTGGAGTTCTCTAAATAATTCCTAACCCATACTTGTTCATATATATTTAAATTTTTAAATTAATCTATTATAATGCTCCTATTTATGTCGAATTTTAGCACTGAAGTAGTGGCATGTCTGCTTGTTAAAACATTCACAGAAATAACCCACACTGAGAAACTGAACTTTGAGTTTCAGATACTGATCGTTCAGGACCATCTGCTCACAGTCTGTGGGGCAGGAAGTTACTGAAGTAATTTGACAAAATTTCAGCTAGCAATTAAATTTGTGAAAATCTCAAGACAATTGGCAACAACCTGCAAGCTGCAAAATATGGCAGTTTAACAGAAGAAATATATAGATAATATTTTTGGGGCTGTTTGACTACAACAGGAATGGACCCAACATAATGACCCAGGGGGTCCCTGAGTAGCAAATGTCCCGATCATCCTGAATTATGGCCTCTGTTTCGTATGCAACAGCACACAAAGCTGTATTTTAAAATGCTTCTCTTAATCTTCTGCAAGGGAAGCGTCTGCCACAGAATCTAAAACAAATGGTTCTAAATCTTGCCTGATTAGACTCAACTGAACTTAACAATCTACCTCCCCCCTATGTTCATCTATTACTGTTTAACTCTGTATACATTATTTTCATTGCTGGAAAGATGCAGCAATGCTTCATGATGCTCTTTCTACTCTAATGCTGCATAGCAGTTGCTTTCTTTAGGCCCCAGTTCTTACCTACATCTGTGCTTACTGAAGTGAGACTTTAATTTGCTACACCACGCCAAGGTATTAATAGACAATTATTTATTGCAAATCTGAACCATTTATACTGTTTACTGGCTGACACAATGTAAAATTTTGATCCAAATGTTAATGTGTCCATGACATTGCATAATTCTATTCCACAGCAAGGTTTATTTCTTTCCTCAATGAATCGAACTTGCAATATGAGGAAATAGAGTTTTTAATGGATGAATGATTTACAGTCTCAAACTTATAAGACTGCTTGCTTATACAAATAAGTGAAAATGTCTAATTAAAACAGCACAGCAAACCAGAAAAATTTAGGATTTTACTGGAGGCAAAACTAAGGGAGAAAAAAATGGAAATAAGTTGCAAAGTACTTAAAGGATAAATGAATAAATCTTACGTTAGTCATTTGGAAGCAATTATAGTTTTAAGCAGGCATCTTTGAGACCAGACAGTCTTATAAACATTCAGTTGAGTAGAGCACAGATAAAAATTACCTATTCATGAAGAACCGTATGGATAGAAAAGCACTTCAAAATCTCCAAATTTCTGGTGAAATTACCTTTACAAATATTTTTTGCAGTAGGGAAAAAAACCCGCCAAAACAAGAAAAAGAGCTTTACAGATAGGCAAATTTCATCATACAGAAGAGACAACTTCAAGTGTTTATCTGCTCAAGTTTAGATATCATGCTTTTAATGCCATCTAGACATGGAACCTTCTTTAACTGATACCTGTAGGAATCTTCAAAATACAGACGTTTGAATTAAAGTAATATTTTTCTACTGAACTGTGATATTAAGTTAATCTTTTCCCCTTGCTATGATAAAGGGTTATAAGGAAGTTCTAATTAAATCTCTACTAAACTCAAGTAATAATACCCAGAACCTGTGGTCAACTCAGCTCACAAAAGACATTCAAAGTCTTTGTAGTATTTCAGCTTATATGGACAAAACTACGCTGGAAGGAGCTCTACCAGAGACAATGAGCCTCATTCAGTACCAGAACACCTGGAAGGTGCCCTATTAAAGATTTCATCTGGGGTACAGCAGAACAGCTCCATTCCCCAACCGTGGGGTGAGGTTTTTTTGGTTTTTTGTTTGTTTTTTTTTGGTCTGGATGGTTTTGTTTTGTTTTTTTCAGATTTTTCAAGCCCATAAAGGTCCCCAGTACCATTTTAGGATATCAGAAAGATGAATAGTGGCACTGGGTGAGTACTGGGTGTATAATGTGGGCACAGATTTGTGGCTGACAAGATGTGACTCCATGGAAGCGATGGTAACAGGTAAGAGGGAGGGGGATGCATTTCTATACATTACAGCAGAATGAAACTAGCCAGTGTGACTTTGCCCACTGCATAAAAATGGATACTCTGTACAGTTCTGAGATTCATGAAATAAGTGGAAATAGGATCACACCTGTACATCACAAGCAAGTGCTGAAACATTTTTTTCAGGAATATCAATAGTGATTTTTTTTGCGCCTATAGTGCAAAAATCAGACTGAAGTAGAAAAACAGCTAAATTACTTCCTTTTCCATTAATAATTTAAGAAGAAATGATATATAGTTGTCTGAATGGCCTTGTCAGCATAAGCATTGCATGTGGTGCTTTTAAAATCTGAGCACCCAGGCAAGGCATGGCTGTAGCAGCAACACTGCTCACACACCAGTTGCTTCTTTGAAGTTCTTTAGAAAACAAACATAAGATCAGATATTTTGAGGCCTATTATAGTACTTTGTAAAATAAGACACAGAAACTAACACGCAGGCAGTGACTGCAGTGGCAGAGAATGCCACTGTGAGGCTGATGTTGCCTTTCCCTGGTCTTAAAATTAAAAGCCAAACATGGTTAGAGGGGAAAAAAAGGGTTTTACCTTGGTATGTATTTAAGGATCCTTAGGTGCACCACATCCAGGTAGAATGCACCGAAATGCACCCCAGAATGCACACCGAAATGCACACACACGATGATTCGCGTATACAGTTACAGGCCTTGCACATCAGCACGTCTATCAAAGATTCCCCAATGAGAGGCTCAAGAGAAGCCCCCGTCCTGAGGAACCTTCCCCCTGGATGGGCCTATCTTGGTTTACAGAATGTGTTCTGGAGAGGACCTTGGTGTCGGGGCTTTCTGACCCCCAGCTGCGAGGCTTCCAAGATGTTTGGTCTCCTGGCTTAATGGAACTTTGGGTCTAAGCTGGTTATCAGACTTAGGGAATTACAAGTATGTGGGCTAAAAGCACTAAGGATACATAAAAGCTATATAAAAGGGTATATAAAAGGAGCATATAAAAGGGGTATATTAAAAAGGCAAAAAGTCATCATGGCATCACTGAAAGAAATGAAGAACACGAAAGATTTTGTTTACCATCCCTCCCTCCAAGTACTACAATCAGAGCTGTCCCAAACAGTCCCTGTTCCTGCTGTGAATTAGACAAGTTTTTCTTTTTGTTTAACATGCACTCACATTGAGATGTCTTTTTGAGCTACCAGGATACACGCTCTTGATGCATATTAATGACAGGATGTAATTTTTACTATTATTGCTCTGTAATATAGAATATGTCTAACTACATTTTGTTTATTATTCATAATACACAATGAGAGAAGACACGAGAATGGCTCTTTTGGAGGCCTCACATGCTAGGCTGCAAATGTGTATTAACAATAGTACACATTTATGTGTTACGGTTTCATAAAATACATTTGCATAATATGAAATCATAATCCCAAATGTACAGTAAAAACCCTATGAAAAATAGTTACTTCTCATATACTACACAATGGTTGATTTTAATCTTCACTGTCTCAGATATGGAACAAGTTATTAGGGATTTTTTATAATGGGAAAAATGCGTAGCCCATCCTAGAGAATTAAGTCTTGTAAAATGAACCAATCAAACAAGAACCTTCTGTAAAGTGGAAAAGATGGTTTGGTAGTAATTTGCATTCACACTTCATTTAATATACTTGCAGGCTGAGATGTTACTTCCAATATCATAGCAGAGACTGAAATAAACAGGCAATGCTGGCAGGTCTGGCTGCACAGCACTCCAGGGGCCTATGAATGCAAAAATGTGCAGTGGGAGCGGAGCAGAAATTAGCTCAGAGCAGAAGTCACTGGCACCCGGAAACCAGCTCAGAGGGAACCCTTGCAAGAATGTGGTGTTTTCAAATCCCACTGTCCAATGAATCCCAGGACAGTTTTCTCCTAGTTTGATTGCAGAGATGGGTAAGTTTCTTTCAGTGTTGCTTCCACTTAACTGCAGCCACTTGTAGGAAAAGACTGACTACCTGGACATAATTCCCAGTGTCATAACTACAGCTGTATGTATGCCACAGCTCCAATTTCCGTGAAGGGAAACAATGATTTCTACTTTTCTTCTTTAGAAAGAATCATGGCATTTTTCACATTGACAGGCTACTGTGCTATTTATTTAGACAATTTGACTTTGAGCTGGTTTTTGCTACATATACATTATCAAATGATTAATGGCTAATTAGCATTTTGCTAATGGAAAATAAATGTAGATATGAGTGTGTGCCATTATGTGTCCCCTTTTAGTTCAAATTATTACATTTGCATTTTTATCAATAAAAATCTATGAGTTTTCTTTTTGCTAAGCCAAATGAACAGTCTTAATTTTATTTAGGGCTCCAGTAGTTCAGCAGATATTGTCTGGTACCCTGCTGCACTCACACCTGTCTATCACACCTTGCCAAGTTCTCTTCCCTTCCTTAAAGCATCATTTCTTGGTATATGGAAAATCTCAGTACTCAGTTATCTACCAGAATTTCTGAGCTCTGACTCCTCTAAGCTCTATGGTGACTTGTTCAGACACTTGGCTCTTCACAGATGAATGTATTTGGAATTACTGAGATGAACTGTTTGATGGGGTGAAGGGGAGAAATGAGTTTTCATACTAAGATTATCATTAACATTTTTACAGAACAAGTGGCTTGAAAGCTAAAATGGAGGTCTCCAGGAAAATATGAAGGCTTTTTGGGTTTTTTGTGAGACTTTTACTGATTTACGAACCACCAGAAAAAACGTACTTTGGCTGTGAAGAATCACAGCTTGTCTAGTCACAATCCAGTACTCTCAATTTCAGCTGCGACTGAAAACAGAAAAATAAGCGCTTCCTACAACAATGTATGATAGAGAGAGTTATTATTTCCATTCACCTGTTCTTTATATCAACACAGACAGCTAATTCAGGTGAATCTACCTACATTTGTCATTGCCAGTGAACTAAAACCATAGAGAATTCACACTAAGGAACATAATTCCACTTTTTAAAAGATTCATTATGTTATAATTTATTTATCTGGAAAGTGTGATTTTCAGACATGACTAGTAGTGCCATGCTGTGGCTACTAGTAAGCAATGACTTGAGAAAGTCAAGAGAAAGGGGAGAATGCATTTAACAGTGATTATGTTTTTATGATGGTGTGTTTGTGCTGCTCACCAGAGATGAGCCAAGCAATTTTCTGAAGCAGTCCACTCTTATCTCCTTGTCATATGCAACAGATTATAGAAAGAGAGCAATTTCCAGCACTGGAAATGGCAGCTGAGTAACTCAAATATTTATCTACAATAAATACTTTCAAAGCTCCCCTCCCCTCAATTTCTTTCATCTGTTGCCTTGTTTGAAGATGGATCAAAACTGACACTGCTCAGCTCCTGGGAGCATCCAGTCACATGAATGTTTCATCCAGGTTTTCACAGCTGAAAAAAATGACATGTGAACGGAGAGGTACCAGTGAAATGGCATCAGCCAGGGTGTGCAGAAAGCCTGGAACCATACGGGAACATCTCTGCTTTTCACTAGATGGGAAACTGTGCTATTGCTCAGGGTGAGAAAGGACAGATGACACCCCTTGCTGTGGTTACTGAAGAATCTACACTGCCTGCGCTCCATCTAGAAGCATTGCCTAACATAACTATTGCTCCCAAGTGACACTTACACATATTTCTTCAAAGGATGATATTCTATCCAACTACTGCTCCAGAGAGGAGACAGAGCTTTAAAGGCAGAAGGAGGAGGGAAGGTGTTATGCTGCATCCAAATAACCTTACTCTGGCCTTGATGTTGCCTAGGGAGAAAACACCAGGGGAAGGGGATGCGATGAAAATATGATTTAAATAGTTTTTAAAAAGCCTGGGGGAGAAAAGCAGTTCATATTTTTCATTCATACTGACATTGACATCAAGAATGGAATCTCTTTCACACATCTAAGAAACACTGAAACTAGTGTATTTTGTTGTAGGGCATCTAACTTGGTCCTAAATGTGTTTCACATCATGTTTCCACCATGATTTAGTTAAGGTGGGATTTCTTTCCTCTCCAGCATTGGTAGAGTTGCAGCAGTGAGGGTAATTCTGGTCCGCCTTAATGGCATGCAGCCATTCTGAAATCAGCAGAGTTTACAGGAAACTAGAATTTGGGTTCTACAGCAGACAAGAGCGTTGTGCTTTGAAATCTGACATACTTCGAACCTATTGCCAGCAAAATTTTAAGTTTGAAAAACCAGGCTCCCTTTTTGCACATGAAAACCGTGGGAGTAATTATTATCACTTAGACTTCCAACTCCCTCATTTGTAGGCCCAAGCAGGTAGTTAGATGTCTAAGTAGCAATAACCAAGAGCACAAAATTTCTGGCACAAAAAGGATTTTAAAAAAATCAGGCCATTAAGATACGTGACAAAGACTCAAAAGGAGGGAGATGATTAAGATCGCAGACAATGAAGAAGAACCTAGAAATGGATGAGGTTTTCTATAACTTCAATTTCATGTTCAATTTTTTTAATGGCAATAATTTACAAGAATAAACAGGTGGAAATGTGACTTAGAGAAGTAAATTTGTGCCTAAGATAGCAAATGAACTTTGTAACAAAGTACGGTTGAGAGGTATATTGCTACCTTTAAATATTAAGCTATTCCTGTAAGGTGCTTTTTTAAGGCGTGACATAATTTTTTTTCCCTCATTTTAATAGAACTAATAAAAGTGAGATACTAGAGAGACATCATTACTCGGAGGAGTAAGATCTCCTACTCTTACCTGAAGAGAACCATGCCAGAACTGCTGCTGTACCTGATATCAGCAAGTCACCATTTATTTAGTTATTTTTAACCACATGGGGTGAAAAGCAGTGACCTGCTTTTCAGGTGAGACTGATATACATGTGAACTCTGCATGTGTATAGTGTTTCAGGCAAAAATAAATAGCTGGCAGTAACTGAACTCTCTCTTCATTGAAAGAATGCTACAGGGCTGGATATAGCCCCTGCAATAGTGCAATAAAACGAGATGAGCTTAACACTACCAGATGGTACCCTGTACAGTGCCTGAAATAAAATGGAGAATTAGGGTGCCCTAAGGTGTGCACAGGAAAGGCATTTACATGAAATAAATGGGCCTCAGACCTAGATGATGCTCAAGTATGCTACACAGGAGACAGACAGTACATCTGGTGAACAGATTTTATCACACACTGGAAAGCTATAAAGCATGCCGTTGAATTTCAGATCTGGGCTTCACAATGACATTTTACCTGTGTTGGTATTCAGTGCTGTTTATTTTTAAAGGTGCTGTAATCTCAATGATGTGTTTTAAAAGCCTTCTTAACATTGTTTTCTGATGTGCCCCATTTTTTTGGACAGATTGATGTAACGTGATGCTTTTTCATGGATAAAATACAAACTACTTTGGCTGTAGATGATCATGTTTTTATTTAATATATCACATTCCTGATGTGATTTTAGTAATATGGTTATACTTGTCAGCACTCACTGCTTGGGAGAAAGCCAGTATGTTTTTAAAGTTAACTCCCACTTCTCCATTTCATTGCAAGGTCTCACTCTCTATAAACCAGCACCGATTCCTTGAGGTTTAAAGCAGATATATCAGATTAAGGGAGGAAATCTACTAGAGTGAATCAAATCAAAGCAATATTTTACTCTTATCTCTAGATGAAATTTCTCTTGGTTTTGTAAAATTCCTGCTCCGTTTGACATTAAGATCTTTTTAAGTTTACATTTATCATAGCAGGATTCAAACTGTTCAAGGTGCTGATGAGAGCAACATTCAGTCTGTGGTGCTGTGATTTTTTTAATGGGGAAGTAATTTAGAGCTTTCCTCAGACTTCACTGTTTTTGCTCTCTCTCTCTGTAATTCCTCTCGTTTCACCTCTCTCGTATAAAGCTATCCAGGGGAGCTAAAAATGCTACTGAACTTGCATAGAAGAAAAAATTGTGAGACTGTAAGGTGAATATTCCTGACAGAAAGATCTATGGGCTGTGAAATAGTGTCTCTACGGAAATGGTGAAAGCTCCATTCCCTTGAGACATTTAAAATTAGAAGAAACAAAGCACTATTACACACTAAGGATATAATCCTGTTCTAGCCCCCTGTGAACAGACTCAGTATTTCTAATGTCTGAAACTCTGTATAGTGTTACTGTTCATAATGCAAATCTACAATTTAATAATGTTAAGGGTTTGACTTGAGGCTTGCTTATGCAAGAAAATGTACTCATATTACTAGAGTGGTATAATTATATCACAGTAGTTCTATCAGTATGATCAGTGTATCTCAGTGCTACCTCTCTAATAAGTGCCTTATTTGAGTTACTGTACACCAATTCTAAAAGCCACAGACGTACAATAACGTGAGTAAATTTTCTACACTAAGCTCACCTTCCCAGCTGCTGAGAAAGTGGGAATCTTTTAATTATTAAGTTCTACTTGAAGAAGAAATGTACAAATAAAGGTATGATGTATCAAACTCACACTGAAGTTTATTGTCAGCTGTATGTGCCACAGAAGATGGCAAACCGAAAGTGTCACTTAAAACTCACAACAGCAGCCTCCTTTGCAAAATACAAGCAAAACTACCTTGTGTTCATGGACACAAGGACAAAGCATGGACAAACTCACTCTCTGTTTTTTGCTTATGTCTGAACAGTTTTAAAAAAAGGCTGCTTCTAACCAGCTCTTCAACACCTTTGAATTTTTTTGCTATTATTATTGTAAGCTAGTATCTAAAGACAGGAAAATGATGGGAAAGGTTTATGTGATTTTCTCTGAAGTAAATGGGTTACTTCACCAGAGTCCCTCCTCTGAGAGTACATCTACTGCATAAAATCATGCAAAACTTCTGGACCATAATTTGAAGCTATATGCACCAGCATTTTGAGAAGACCACTTGGGAGTTTTATTAGTCCTAGGGAATTTACCACAGCCACTCTTGAGATGAAGCAGGGTCTTGGAAGATTTTCAGAGTTCAGTTAAAATTGTGGCACTAACTTTGAGTTTTGGGTATCAGCATAAGCAAAGTTTCAAGAATAACAAAGGGTTATAAAATATATTCAGTGACAAGTCATTAAATAGAGCGATGCAGTTGGGCAATTCTCTGTGTGCAACTAGCACTGCCAAATAGTGCCTTTCAACCATCAGTTATTCAAGAGCTCTGCTTGTCTTGCTACACCTGCAGCTCTGTATTTCACCAAGTGACAGTCCTAAATGGATCTGGAATTGGCGGCTAAATAGGAACTGTTCTTCAACTAAGCAAGAAAGGAAGAGATGAAGAAAATAAATGTGGGGAAGAGAAAATTTTAAAAAAAGGAAGAGAAAGATCCTTAGATTGCACAGCTACTCACCCTGGTCAGCTACACAGGTTTGCAAATCCCTCCTCCCAAACACACACGGAGCCCTCAGCCCAGAGAGGAGCCTCATATGCCAGAGTTTCTGTTGTGTAGCTTCAGTCTACAAAACTTACTTCCTAACGGGCAGTGACCTCTACTTGGCATTGGTACAGCTACAGAAATCATGAAAGAACAAGAGTAAGACCTCCCAGAAAGAGAACAAGGCTGAAGATGGCTCCTCCATAATGAGCTGCCTCTAATACTGGCTGTGTGCTGATTTGACTAAAGACTCCAGCTAAAGACAGAGGGCCAAATCCTCTTGTAGGGATTATGTGAGCTTCAATACACTCAGTGGTACTCCGCCAGTTTACAACTATTAAGGATCTCATCCTCAGGGCTTTTCCCATAGCAGCAATCTCTCTACTCACTGAAGGCTAAGGATGGGATTCAGGTGCACATAGGATCCTGTAGCCATTGCAAGCATCCAAGTTCAAAGCTTAGATCCTCAGTTGCCCACACCCACCCGCAGCATCCCAGCCATCAAAATCTCAGGGCAGCTAAGCTTTCAGGCTTACCTGTGCCTAAAGTTAGGCACTGCATGCTCATGTTGATCATGTTCAGCACATTAAAACCATTCCTGTGCCAAAGCCCCACAGTGTCTCCAGCACCAGGACTACCCCAGACTTCTGCAGTTTCATCAAGCATCCAGGGAACATTACGATGCATGCAGCCAAGGCTGTACAAGCAAGAGGAACAGGTGATGGGCATAGCTCTGTTATACCCACCCTGAGGCTGGCACACACATCCAGCACTAAATGCCTTCGTGTTGTTGATTTTTGGTTTTTTTCATCTGCTTAGGTAACACAAACTGCTCAGCATTTGAGGGCTGAGCTGCGCTGCCAAGACAAGTCTGAGCCTGTTAAGCTTTTTCTGCTTCTTGAACAGTGAACGCCAGTCAGCTGTGCATGCAGTGCCAAATTGAGCCTGGGATGAAGACTCTGTGGGTCACTTTACATTTTGTGTGGGCCTGTGAGATTTAACTGATTAGTGGCAGTTGATGACAGTGAACACAAAAGGAAATAATGATAACCACAATTAATTCCTGTAGAAATTAATGCAACTATTCAATGAATTTTTTCAGTCATTTTTCATTCACACCTTCTTGCCTGGTACAGTTCTGCTATGAATGTAATTTTTAAATTTATGTGATTCATTTTTTTATGATTTAAATATGGTGTAGTTCACTCAGTGAAAATATTGTTCTGAAAATATTCTTTGCCAAAAGAATAAACTCTAAAATGAGTTTATTGCTAAATAAACATCCCAGGTTGTCTTAAGCAGAATATTAAAAAACTTGCAAATCAGTTGTTTTGCAGGAGTTGGGTATTAATCATGACGGAATAATGTAAATAAATGAAATATCAATACAAATAATTTCTATGCATTCATGGGAGCACTAATGAGTATTACAAAGAATGGGCTAACTTTCAGTAAGGTTATGGAAAATTAGAATCACTTCACTGTAGTACTGATGTTTAAAATGTATTCTTTAATTAACTTCACATCTTATAAGTTTTGAATCCACAACATGCAAGATAATAGAAATACCTTGAAGGAAAGCAGAGGTAAGTGGGCATTGGATTGCCCTGCTCTCTGAATAGAAGAGGGAACTGAACATACTCTTCTTTATTTGGAGTCACAGTGCATTAAAGGAGATCACTTCTTTGAAAATATGTTTACACATTTCTTACAAATCATGATTAACCTATAGAAATGCAATGCGACAATATGGCAAAAGGAAATAAATGTGTATTGGTTGCTTTCTGCATGATTAATGCTTCTTTCCATCAGACACATACATTTCATTTTATTAAAGATCACATTTCTGATTGCAAGAACTTGATCATAAATAAAGCATGCAAGTGGAAGTTGGAAATCTTTTAATATTAATGACAAGAAAAATGGATTTATTGAATAGTCACCTGCAGTTCATACATACATAAGCACACAAAATGATAACCCAGCAGAGGTACCATCTCCAGCTTGGGAGAAGATATTTTGGTTTTTGAATAGCTTAATAATAATAGCACTACATTTAGAGAAAATTATTTCTGTCTTCTGTGTCTAAAAAGAACAGAATAACAGCCATTTATCAGCTTTTCTACCTTGTCATTTTATGTAGGAATTATAAAGTTTGTCTTCAATTGTTCAAAACTCAGTCCAGCACTGGTGGACTTCAACGTAATAGTTTTGAACTCTTGTATTTTTTGCCAGTGTGGAAATTGGCAAAAAAAAGAAAAGTTGCTGATGAATAAGGAAAAGACTAAGAGCTTTTCAAATGGGAATTTTTGGCCAAAGAGGACAGATGAAAATCTAGTGTATTAATGAAAACATTAGAATTCTGGAAAAAAAAAATCACGTCAATAAACAAACAGAATTGAAACAGGGCTAATATCCTTCACATCAGCTGGTACAGTGTTGATGAGGTTGCATAGGTAGTGTAAACATGAATTCAGCATCCAGCAAAACTGCTGAGGCAATTTCTAGAGCAGTATGGCTGGTTAGGATGTAAAGCAACTAGAAATTTGCTCCCTAAGGCCAGCGGGCAGCAGAAATAATGTGGTTGCACTGTGGAAAGCACCAGTCAGAAAAGTTCTGTGAATCCACCAATAGCTTTCCTATCACCCATACCAGGCTACCTGCCTGCTTAGCCCACATGGAAGGAACATCTGAGGACAAATAACCTGCAGCTTCCTCCCCCACGTGTCACACCCAGGGCTGGTTCACACATCCTGGAGCCACTGTTACCTCACTGGCACTTACTCCACCAAAGCTGCTTCCTGTGCCCCAGCTCTGCTGGGCGACCACCCTCGCTTTCAGTCACCACCAGAGCAGCAGCTCCTGGCAGTATCTCTCACTTGGTCAGCGTCTAAGAGAACTGCGTTGTTGCAGATTTCTCCGTTACCCCTGGCACACTGAAGAAGTACAGAACAGAGAGGGCAGAGCTGGGAGATGAAGGGAGCCAAGTAGCAGGTAGAAAAAACTTGAGCAAGCTTTGGGCTCATGGTCAGCCCTCAACAGTTTTGCAAAGAGCAGCTGTGGAAGATCTGCTGCTTGCATGTCTCCAGCAGGCAGGGCAGCTGTCCCAGCATGGCACATATCCTCCAAAGGATGCTTGGTGCATCCAGGGATACTGAAAGCCAAATTGAAAAGAGGTGTTTTCCACATAAAAAATCTTGCAGAAGCTAGACATGCCTATGATTTGTCAAATAAATTATTTTTAAAATAAATAATAGCACTTTAAAAAAGTACAAGTTGGATTTCTGTTCCCTACTCCTGTTCACACAAAATCACATGGAAGTTTTAAGACAAATCTACTGAGTTTAAAAAGGTGTCCTCCGGACAAGGTTACAGCATCACAGCAGTCACACATGCAGATATAAGAGGACAGGAGCTACCGCAGGAAGCAGACAATCACTTCTGTGCTCAAACAAAAATAATTAAATGGGAGATGATACACACCTCATAACAATAGGAAATTACCCGAACAACCCCTTGAAAACCAATTAAACCAATCTCTTACCTCCAAGACTTAGAAAGAAATTAATATAACCTTAATAAATGACATAGAATTAAGACTTTAGAAGGCCATTCATGTAAAAATCATATCAGGTAGTCATGCGAACCCACAGAAAATAATTATAATCTAAATATTCTCAATTCTGATTAGAGAGATCAAGAGTGAGATCTCTGTGTTTCAGAGTGGGTCCTTGCTTAGGCAGACTACATGTGGGAAGCGGGTTAGGCCACTTTACAAGTTTACACCTCTGTTTAGAAACACTATCTCAAAAAATTATACAGACAGAGCCAAAGTTGACAGAAATTGTCACAGTTCCATCCAAAATGAATATATTTTCCTCAGTTTAATTATCCAGATACATATCTTAAATCAAACCCACACCCAAGCCCTTGTTTCTAGCAGTCTCCTTCTCTGGCTGGTGTTGACAGGACTGGATCCAGCAGCATCCTGCATGTTAGCAGCCACCTCCACTGCCTGCTTCCAGGCCTCTCCGCTCAGTTCCCGTGCCAAGCACCATAAGCAGGAGGGAAAAGAAGATACTTGCACATGTGCCTGCTTGCCTATGTGTGTTCTCACACACATGCACGACCAGATAACACAGAAAGAGAGAAATATTTAATCTCTTATTTTATGCTGTGCCAATAGTTGGGGAACAGGTGCACTGATGTGAGCTGATTGTATCTTACTGTACTTCTAGTGAATTAATCATTGCTCCCTCCTTTTCCTTATATTTTTAAACTAAGTTTCTGGTGCCAAATCTTTTTTTCTGCTTTAGATTGCTATACATCTATAGTCTCTAATGATTTTCAGTGACAATTCTAGAATAAAGAACTCTCTTTCTGCTCACAACCTGCATTCCTGACCCATCCTTTCCCTTGTGCTGACATGATTGTTTCTAGGGACACCCAAGAATTGGCTCAAGAAACTGGGTTTCAATTTAAAATAGCACTGAAAAAGAAGATAAAAGCAAGGAATATTTTAATCTGACCTGCTCCCTACCTATTCTCCTACCTTTAAAAAGATTTGTATCAAAACAACTGCAGAGGCAGGTGTGAGTCAGGAAAAATCAGCAGAGGAAAAAACCCTCTAAACATCATTGCTGAAATAGAAGAACGTCAAACTGCACTGTTAAACTCTACCAGGTATTTATTTAGCCAGTTAAAGAAGTAATACAGAGCTTGGGAGGCAAGGGTAAAGTCCTGTTTGCCATTAACTACAAAGCAATGCAAAGAGAGACTTCAAGTCAATCTTTGAGTGTGCCAGTGGTGTTCGAAACGTATTCATTAAACAAAGCAACTGCAGGAACTGTAAGTACATTTCAAATAATTATTAATTTTAATACTATTTTCTTGCAGAATTTTTCATGCCAATGATGAATTTATTTGGTTTAAGGGCTGCAGAGGACTCTCTTACTTCACAGTTTTATTAATTATATGTTCTTGCTATAGTGCAATAACATGATTTTTTGCAGGCTTTTTTCCCCCTCAAAAAAAATTATTATTGCATGATAGAATTACCCACCTGAAACTAACTCACTTTCGTGAGAGAAAATTTGCATTAAATTGTATTTCAAGACGAGAACACAATCTGTCCTTTAAAGAAGATTGAAAATAATTATATAGGAAACTTTTGGCAGAGAACTAAGGTTTTCCTAGAAAATCCTGGTCTGCTAAGAAGATTCTTTGCAGTTTTCTTGGGTTTTCCATAGTTCTTCAAGATTAATTGTCATTAAAAAAATAGATATCAAATTCTTAGACACTTTATTTCACAGTTAATTCACAATTTACTCAAAATTCTTGACTCCATTAGAACAGCATATTCAGGATTTTTACACAGTACTATTCATCAATAATTCCTGAGGTGCTTGGGTCTTATTTTTCAAAACCTAAATTTATACTTGGCTACATTTTGAAATACCTAATATCCTCCTAGGATACCTCATAGTAGAGTTGGAATCCAAGGTAGCAAGAAAAAGGTGTGTTGTGGGTTTGGTAAATACTTTAATTACTTTAGAATACAGAAAAAATACTTTCCAGAAAACACGGAAAACATAATTTTACAGGTTCCTGTATCAAATTCATTTCATTGGAACATAAAATCACTAACATAAAATTCTTGTGATTTTTTTAAATTAATGGTATTCAGACAAAATCTGGTTGAAATTCTCTCAATGACTAAAACAGCAGCTAAAATTATCCGACATTTAAGCACCTCTAGGGTCATTTCTGTCAAAAGGAGGAATTTATATTGTTCAGAATATATTGTTCCAAACAGCCAGGCTTATGAAGAATTAATGCAAAATCAGCAGAATAAGAACAAATACTCTCTTTGCATACTTTTTCCTAATCCATCTTTCCCCTCAGTTCCCTGCTCTGCTTCTGAGCTCTTCCTTAGTGTCTGCCTGCATCTTTTCTTATTTGCTGGTTTTCCTTTGCTAACATATCTAACTGTGAAACAATTCCCTGGCAATTGGATTTATGACCGGTGTCTCTATGGCTGACTTTTCACTGATTTGGCCCAAATCTCAGCTTCTCTCTCTTTTAAAATGTCTGACAATATCCATAGGTTGGTTTTGATGGTGTTAATGACTTTCAGCTTGACAAGATGATGGTGAAGGTTCATAAAATTTTCCTTTTGACTCTAAGTTCCTATTCAGCTAGTTCCAGCTCTCATAAAGGGTAGTGCCCTGTCTTTATTCAGACAAGTAACAAATCACACTTCCCTTCTCTCTTTATTAAATCAACAAGGATCTGAGATAGAGATCCAAAGCTGTCTTAGAGTCTCATATTGTCATGTATCACAGCAGCTTCAAAGTACATAGGTTTAAAAAGCAGCTTCTGTTCTCATCCAGGAGCAAATCGGCAGGAAGGAGGCGATGCATGGAGTCTGATTTTTTGCCATTGTTGCTTGGAATTGGAAAACTTATGTTACAACTTTTTTCTGCAATATGGCTAAGTCTAAAGACTTAATCTAATATTAGATCCCAAGTTATATTATGAATATTATTTGATTTGTTATTTTTGGAGCCTGCATGACAGCATTGGTTTTCATTCCAGATTACATCTAAAATAAGAAAGAGAAAAAGGCAGACAGATTTCCTAAGAAGCCATATCTGTTTATCATCAGTTGCCAAGAAACTGTACAGTAGCTTAGAGAAATGGAGTGGTTTTTTTCTGTGGCTTATGAGTCCAGACCAATGGAGGATCTTACAAAACTGGGGATCCACAAGTTTTGTAAAATTTCTCTCTTGGAAATAAAACCTTGGCTTAAACTTATTTAATGCTAAATGTAACACAGAATGATTTTTCAGACTAAAATCCTTAAAGAGGCATTCATACAACAATGCAACCAGAAATTTTTTTCATGTCTGTAACATTCCTTCTCCGTTCACACAGCTCACAATCAATTGGCTATAAGGTCTTATTTGCTTGTATCTCTTAAAGACAACAAGAGACAGACCAAGAGAGAGCCCTTCCTGTACTATGATCAGCCACGTATCATTAAATAACCACAAATTAGAAGTCATTACTGATGCTTATTTATATAATATTCCTGAGAAATATCTACAAAACTGTTGTTTCTATAGGAGTTTTGTAAATATGAGCCCAAAGTAATATAAAGTATTATCAGCTCATTAACACAATGCAATCATTGACTCAACAAATCCTTCATCACAAAAACACGCAGTTAAAAGATCTGAATATAGGTCAGCAGTTCTGGTATTTTCAGTAATTGAACCCTTTCTCTAAGTCTGTAGAAACAGAGAGGAACCATAAAGAGACAAGAACTTTTCTTTCTGGCAGTGTAATCACATTTAAGTCCCAGTCAGTACCAAAGTTAATCAAAGGAATAGGCGTCATTACAAATATTAACTGTAATTTTAAACACCCTGCAATAAAATCAGCAGTTAACTTTCACAATCTTTCAAAACATGGCTATGACACTGGAAAAAGTGATGTACCTGCAGATGCAATTGCTAAACTTAAAGCTATTTAAATATCTGCATTTAAGGGCTTTCTGAAACTGTTCTGTAGTATTTGATGAATAAAATAACTAAAAATTATTTTCTCCATAATCAGTTGAGCCTACTAGAATAACCATGAAATTAAAAAACCCGTCTATTCTCCTATCAAATTTATTCAAGTGTTGTCAGAGATGACATACAGGAAACAAAACAAGATAAATATCAATATCTAAGCAATGTCTCTGGGAGCAAGTAGATTGCATGAGGAGATGTAAGTTTACCAAAATGATTGAGCAACTGTCCCTTGTCCCTTTCATGTTCATTCATATCTCCCCTAACTGAAGTGCTCATTTATTCTGGCTCTTAAACCAGGCTCAGAGTTGCTCCTGTTCACTCAGTCTGCTTACCTTTTAACTTACCAACACAGCTTTCATTAACATTTATAGAAATTTGTATTGGTTTTACATTAATAATTGTTTGCTCCCCTGAAAACATACTTATGATGAACCATAGCTTTATTTACTCAAAATTTTGCCTCTAGATGCTTTACGTTCTGCAGTTAAGAATTACGGGATAAAAGTGAAGATCTGCAAGTCCATATTCAAGATCTGGAACTGTCTAACCAGCTAGAGATATGTTACTAATAATGTTTCACTTACAATTAGTAAAATAAGATAGCAACATCTGCCCCAAGATTCATATATGGAAATATTTTATTGTTTTCCTGTAGCTGATTCACAACCCTTCAGTGAAGCATAGAAGTCCTCTCTTAGTGAGAAATTCTTTCAGATGGGATATGCTTCGACCTCCTGCATAACAACAGATAGGTGAAGTTTGCAAAATATGTCAGAAAAGATAGCTTAAAACAATGCTTTTTCTGTGTGTCCAACACACACATCTGACAATCACAGATGCCATGCACATGCTGCTGATGCTCCCGGACTGCTATCCCAGTTGTCAAGATCCTAACGAGGTATGACACAAGTGATGGATCTCTGGACGGTTATTGTTAACAAATGAAGCAAACATATAATTTGATTCAGGGCCCCAAATCTTCAGGCTTTTCACAAAAATTGTATTTAGGTCTAGAATTCCCGAAGTGCCATTTTTTTAAGAAAAGCTAAGTTCTCTGCTTGCCCAGTGTCCCTGAAAATACACCCATGTATGTCCATACATGGGACATAATTAGTCCAGAAGAACTTTCACTAGTAATAAGTATTCGGATACAGTTCTAATAGGTACAATAATGGTGTGATGAAGTAATCTCTTAACTGAGGCTCAGATTAAACTCTCGACTTTCCTTATAAAATATACAATTGCAAACAAATCAGGATGTCTCCTGGTCTCCCTTTCTGGGATGCTTTTGAACCATAAAATTACCGCCCAAGTTGTTTAATAATAACAGCCAACAGCTGTGGAACAGATATGATACAAAAGATACATTGGTCATTTCAAGCAAATCAACCTGCTCTACAAACTTAGAGAAGAAATCCATAAGGCACATACTCAAATGCAAAATTGTAGTCCCAGACAGCAATACAGAATAAATCCTCAGATAACAAAACTATTCTAGACTGAAGAGACCTACTTTTACTCTTTCTTTAATATCAATCATCTTGACATGTAACAACTACATAAAAAAATAGTCTTTAGATTTTTTTACCGGTGTGTCACTGTAGTCTGTTTGCTGCTCACTCAGTGAGTTTTAAGGGTTTCACTTCTGAAAGGATCAGCAGAGAGAAAACCAAACAGAGAAGATGGATTTCACTTTGTTCTTTTTATTTCCAGTAAATATTATGTCCAGTAAAAAAATATAGCATAAATAAAATGTGCCAGGCCCAGTCCTTTTGAAGTTCTTACAGGAAGGTGATATGCATCCTCACAAACTCACATCCCTCACAGAATAGGGAGAACAAGTTAAGAAGAGGATCTGTGGGCTGGGTAGCTTAATACCACATCTATCCTTAGCTTCTAAAACATACCTGTGAGGCTCTAGATGGTCAAGGAGTCTGAAGCTGCTCTGAGTTATATCTGGGACTCATTCCAGAAGAGAAACTGCAGAAGTGACATGAGCTGTCGCTCTCCTTCCCAGCTACGCCAATGATTTCTCTATTGCAGCCTTACTCTTCCTGGGACTCCCTGAAGAATGCCAGGCACACAAACACATCACGTTGTAAACAAGAAGAAACATTGTTATCCCTTGTAGAATCATCAGGCCACAACAGCTTAAAGATTCCAGGTAGACTGTGCCCATTGCTTTCTGCAGTGACACAGAAGGAGGCTTACTCTGAAGAACACTACTTCTGAGATGAGTGTTGTACACTTGCAAATGAGACCAGTAGAGAATAGAACTAATGAGAGCAACTTCCACATTAAGTTTAATTTTTTTCAGTGGAAATTACTGTTCCAACACAAATTAAGAATATTCTCAGGATTACAAAAAACAAAGATGAAAAATAGTACTGTCAGCACTACCACTCTGAACACTGAAGGTGTGAGGATCAACCTTGAATTAAATTTCACTCAGTGGAGTCAGAATAAAGAGTAGAGCACTACAGGATGTTCCCATCTCTCTTTTCTCCTCAGCAGTCAAGTGTGCTTGAGCTACCAATACTGCTGTAGGTTTTAGCAAGAGATTATGACTATAAACTAGCTTTGGAGAAAAAATAATCTTTAAAAGGAAATTCTCCTCCACATTGTCATACCCATTCTTTTAATAGCCCACATCCATGTCGTATAGCCTCTCTCTAATTTTCTCAAATTTCCATTTAAATTTATTAGGAGATACCTTTCTGCTTCTGTATTGACCACTAAGAATATAAAAGTATTTATTTTCCTTTTTGTTTTTGTAAACTAGTTGCAGCAATGCAAATGAAGCCTGATCAATGTAATTTGTTTAGCAAGCATAAAGTCCTTCATTTGGGCAATATTACTGAAGTGCCTACCACAAACTCTAGCTGGGAGTTTAATTGATTCCTAGAAGTGCAATGAAAGTAGAGCAGATAAAAAATGACAGTTGTTGCTGATGGAAATGAAAATGTTACAGCAAAGCAGCTGGGGAGAATACTGTAGATGTTTACATTTTCCCAACATGCATACATTGTTTTCTCCAAATTTTCCAGGCAAAGCTCACCTGGTTTTGCTCAAGGCCTGGAATGCAGTGAATTGTGTACAGCACCTAATATTTATTCATGCCATTGTCAAGAACATCTTTGCAGCTCCTGCCAAAGTCTGTCATTGAATGTGTTTGTTCAGCTGCATGGCAAAACATAATACACAGTCATCATTTTTACTTCGTCACCTACTCAATATTTTTCTACTCTGATTAAATTAACTCATAAATACTGTGCTTTTCATGCCAGAAAAAAATCTTACTACATCCATTCAACTAACACCCATTTGTACATTTTTATGTCTTGAACATTTAGCTACTCCAATAATTAGTTCTGAAACAATGGAAAAGCCAAATGCTCTAATTTACTGGGGACTCCAGAAAATCTAATCACAATTAAAAAGATTATAAAACAAAAGATTCAGGCAAAACTTTCTGCTAAGCCAAATTTCATCATTACTCACTATCAATTGTAGAAAGATGCATAGGAATGGAGAAAACACAAGGATAGTAAAGGACTTGGTAAAAAACCGTTTAACACCTCTCTGCATTTCCACAGGAAAAGACTGACTGTACTGGAGAAGACTGACTGCAGCACAGGTGCCAAAGAATAGTGTTAGGCAGTGACAGTAAAACCAGAGCATGTGAGGGAACCTGGCTTGACATTTCAGCTTCCAGCACAGTGGTGTATCACCTTAGTTGCTGCTGCTATCTATGGGAGATAAAGCATGGATATTCTCTTGCACTGCAAAGAGATCTCCTGCCCTGGATGGCACAGAAACCGCAGCTTGCAGACATTTGACTTTGTGTCCGGGAATCAGCGGAAAATAAGATTCCCCTGGAAGGTCTCTGCCCTCTCTCTAGGCAGGTTTAATTTAAGAGGTGTTCCTCTTAAACCCATTCTTAAACATTTTCAGTGATGAAGACTCCACAGCCCTCTCAAAAAATCTGTTTTGCCATCTTCAGAATCAGAAAGCTGTTTCCTAAGGTCTAGTATGAATTTGCCAGAGCAAATCTGTTTTATCTACCACAGAGAACAAATAATTCCTGTAAAAGGCTGCTGTAAATAAAATCAAAGGATGTTCTCATGGCCCATCAGTCTTCCTTATTCTAGAGAAAGAAATACAATACACTTCTTCCAATTTTTCATACATGTCATGTTGTTGTGACCTGGTTATTCTCCCCTGGATTCTAACTGCCTTTGTGTCTTTCTAGGAGCTTGGTGCCCCAAAATCTGACATAATACACAAGCTCGGGCCTTAAACAGTACTGAGATTGTTGTTCAAGACGATGCCATGCAACATGGTGTCAGTCAGAATACCTGTGACCTATCATTTTCCCCCTTTTCTTGTGCCCTGTTATTCTTTTTTAAGAGGAAATTAAATCAATTTGACACGACTACTTACTGATGAAGTTGTATTCATCAAGTGGATGAATTTCACAAATTCATATTGGCTGCTACTTACTTCCTTCTCATCTTTCGGGGCTTAAAAATTCATTATGAATTATGGAAGAAAACTTTGGATAAATAGGCACCCAGAATTCTTTTTCTCTTACTCTCCCTTTCTGAGAAAACCAGTGTCACATTTGACTTTAAAAAATTTTTCTCATTGGTCTTTCCTGTGTTCTCCAAACAATTGCTAGCAAATTTCAGGTGGCCATGATGAAATTGATTCTGGGGAAATTAAGAAGTGCGTCAAGAAAATGAAAAACATTTGTCCTGCCCCTATGTTATCCTAGGTGAAGACTTTACCCTTTTTAGCTGGTGTTAATTACACTAGCCAGCTGCTACAGCTGATGCCTTTAGTAGAGTCTGACCCAATAAAAAATAGAAAATATTTCAGCTGTCACAGCATCATATATCCTTTTCTGTTGAGCTTGCTTCCTAACTGTCTAACTCCAGAAGACTTTATCTTCCTGAAGACTATCATTTTACTTCTGCTGCTTTATCTTTTTCTCGTCCTGTGCGTTGTGAGTTCTGTCACAATCACACCACCCAAGTGCTGCTGCCCTCAGTGTTCTGCAGTGGAATAGTGCCGTATCTTACGTACATTCCTCAGACCTTGGCTTCTTACTATTCACACAGAGGAATGTATCGAATGTATTTGCGCAGTCCCTTTCAATATACGAGAAAATCAGAAACAAACATTACTAGACTGAATGAAACGAGAATGTATAACAACACAAAGTTATCTGCCTGACAATGTCTCCCTGAGACACTACACCTTTCAGGGTTTTAAAGAGTTAAGGCACGGTCACAGTGTGCACCCCCGACCACAGTGTACAGCATGTATGCAGGCATCCTGCAAATGTGAGCAAAACAAAGGAAGTAATGTGGAACAGGCCCCAAATCAGCAAATTGAGAAAGATGAGTTGTGACTTCCAAGTCCTGGTTGAGAGGTCTAGTTAAGCCATAGGACTGAAAAGATGTCTGACAAGAATAATTTATCTGATGAAGGCAAAACCTAAAATAAATCTGGCTCTGAATTCAAAGTCCAAACACAAAGACTCTGCAGCTAAGCTGAATTCAAATTAAAACAAGCCTGATCTTCACTGAGCTTTAAACATAGTCCCTACATTTTCATTATTCAATACAATAGTGCTAAGGTGAATTCCCTGTTGTATTTGATTTTTTTTTTTCAAACAAAGCACAGATATTGTCAGACCTGAGAGGATGCCTGGGACTTGTTCAAAAGTTAGAAAGATCCTTTTGCTGAGGTAGAAAGTGAGCATCTGAGAAACTCAAAAAATTGGAAAACAATCTCTACAAAAAAACCCCCCATAAACCTCAACTCTTTTGGAAGACTGATTCAGTCTTCAGCTCTTCCCTTTTAACTAGCATCAACCAAGCATTTGCTGACCAATGCCTTTACCAACATTTTGATAGCTATAGCACATAGATTTCAGAGCCTTAGAAGATTCTGCTACTTAATTATCAAAATTAACCTTCACTTGAACTTCCAGATTTCATGCTTTGTAGGAGACCCTAGCTGTCTTCTCTATCATCATGCACATGCTTTGAGCTCCATTTTGGACATCTGAGCACATGATATCCTTCCTTCATTTCAAACTGCTTCTCCTTCCTGAAGAATCTATATCTTTTATATCCTTTACATCCTTTACATTAATATTCCAGCCATATGAGTTCTCCCACCAAGTCTCTGTTATTCCAATTCAGCTGTACTCATAATCAATTATTATGATTTTCGGTTTTCCTTGTTTATTCTTTATCTTTTTCAGTATTATTATTAATAATACTCACGACCTGTTTAGTTTCTTTTCCGTGTGACTGTATTAGGAACTATTACATGTATCTATCTATTACATGTAGTTTTTTACCCTCAGGCAAGTTGGTGGTGATTATTTTAGTGTATGGAGTTTTGCCAGCTCTCTCCTTAAATCTTAGATTAAAACCATTCTTTCCAGGCTAGCAAATGTTCAAAGATTTTTTTTTTCTTTTACTGTGGGCTCAATATTTGCCCAGCAACTTAGAGAATATCACTAATAGTCAAGGTAAACTAACACCCTTCCAGTGTCATAGGCCTAGCTGCACGTTCATTTTCAGGCTCTGGCTAGGCTGTGAAACGTGAGGATTTACAGGAGTTCCACCTGAGCTTCTGATTTCCATATCTCTGTCCCTGTTCTGCAATTCTTTTTATCTGCCCAGCATTGCTTCCAGCAGTATCTCTTGTTTCAACAAGAGAGAAGGATGCAACAGAAGAGATCAGTGAGGTAGATGAGTCGCAGAAATAGTGATATTTTGACACAGATTTCTGGGAAGCAGAATTTCTTTAGGGACATTCAGGAGATGTTACCACCATCCTGAAGATGATGGGACTTACTTGCCACTAACTATTTTCCCTTTTTGGCAAAGTGTCTGCCTGTCCATGAATCTCACAGCTCTTGATGGTTTCAGCTTCTGTCCCATTATCACTGAGACAGTCTTGTTGTGGTCAGAGCAGGCTTGTTCTCAGTGTTAGCAGGTGGCTGTAGGGGGTCTGACGCTTTGCCCACAAAATGCAAAAGACTGGACATTCCCGCCTTCAGTACTGGACATCATCTAACCTAGTTTGCACTATCTATTTGTCTAGTTTCTTCAGTGGTGATTCAGTGGTGATTCAGTGGTGATTGTATGTATCCTGTTTTATGATAGCAGATGCATCTCTGCCTGACCACTTGCAGATCTTTTCCCTGCTTCATAAGAGATTTTAGTAGCAACCACAATCCAAACCAGATGTCCTTTCCTACCCAGCCTTCTTTGGAAGAGAATGTAGGTCACACTCCCTACAAATCTAATGCAGGACCAGAGCCAAGGCATACAGGATCAGGTCCCCATCTGGGCATGACATTCAGTTTCCTAATTACTTGCACAAACCAGGATGTTATATGTATAAAGAATTACATTATTTGCTACACTTCACCAAAGCATATTAGAAAACCTGTAGTTTCAGGGTAGGAGAGAAAACGGGAAGGATGAGCAAGACAGAGGCAGCTTTAAACCATGTATGTGCCTCTGTGGGATGCTTCAAGAGCCCAAGTAACTAAGTTATGGTGCATCCTGAGGAGTTAATTGGCTGCCCCAAAGTCAATAGCAACTGAAAATCCATGTTTCCAGGCAATGGAAACACTCCTTCCAGTCTCAACACAGCCCCACGCCAGTCAGAAGCTTTTTCCTCAGTTACTGAGCAGGAGGAATGTTACCCTACCTGGATTTTTTAAACTGCTTTTTAGACCTCTGTAGCTGGAGTACAGGAACCACAGCACAGGCAAGAATATGTCCCTTTTTCCCCAAAAGGCTAACTAACCCTCTCTTTGTCAAAGATGGAATAGTCTTTTTTTAAATTATATGATCAGAATATGGCTATCACCTGGCCAAAATGCAGACTGGCCATGTACCTACCACCTGAGCAGCACTCTTGACATGTGGCAGCCATGCTTTCAGTCACCAGTCACATGAAAACTGGAGGTGACTGTTCAGCTACCAGACTTAGGGCAGAAAACTAATGGGGGATGAGCAGGTCCTCCATCGTTATCTCTTTGAAGTTTTATTGCAGCAGAACTTCCTTCTGAATATTTGAGTGGCTGCAGCAAGTGTGCTGCGCTTCAGCGGGCCTCTGTCAGACTCCCTCTGATGAACATTAACATGCAGGCTTGGGAAAAAACCTCTCTTCTCCAGAACACACTAGGATCTGCTAAACTACCCGAGACTCGCCTCTGCTAAGTGTTGTACATACTGGGGAAGGAAGCCTTTTGTTACAGGTTTTACAGCTATTATTTGCCTTGGGTTTTGTTTTGTTTTCAAAGAAAGGAAAATAAAATGAATTTAACAAGTAGGTTTCAGATCTTTTACAACATAAATTGATAGGTTTTGTGCAGTGATTCTCATGTTTTTACATTATAGCACCCATTTAAATTACCCTGTTAGTTCACAGTGTTGGAAAATCTGGTGAATGCATATGGAATGGAATCCTTAACTTGCCTTTGCAACTATTTGAAGCATTTAGGAAGCCATCAGCCAGGAAAGAGAACAGCATATTGCAACAACCATATGGGCATTAAATGTGATCTTGTCAAAGGAAAAGAGAATCGACCATTTTTTACATTCCTTGTGGACTGCATTTTTTTTCTTTTAGAATATGAATTGTTTCTAACCATGTTTTGTTTTTAAAAACTCATTACAAGGCAAGGAACTATCCAGGTTACTAAAAAACCTCAGCAGTTTTACAGTCTTCTCCAATGATTACCTAATACATTTGTCTGATCTGCTTTCCTTGTTGTGTGAAAACACACTGAGGAAATGTGTAAATGTAGCGAATTGTTCCCAACTCTTTTATTCACCTTTCACCATGCTAGTTCCTTCCCTTGGCATTGATATCATTATGCATTTGTCAAAGACAGACTGTCAGTTTAGAGCTTCTATTATGTGCAAGATTTGGCAGCACATTTTACCTTTGGGATTTGCTTATATCCTTTGCATGTTATTGTACTGCTGTGGCATTCAGCAAATTCAGTACACCCACTTCTTTGATGTTCATTCCAGCCCCTAAATGTGGAAACAATGACTGAAATTTTGGATCAAAGCATCCCATAGATGGCAAGCAACATAATTTTGTGATAATGTACAAGAACAGAAAGAAATCCCATAGCTAGAGTCTCAGCCTGTAACTGTTCTACAATTTATGTACTCAAGAAGAGGAAAAAGAAGGCGAATAAAGAACACAGAGCTTCAGCTGAATTCATAACAATCGGCAATTTCTCAATATAATTAAAACTTTTTTTTTAATGTCGAATGAAGATTCTCATAGAAGTGTAAGAATTCATATGTTAAGAACAGAATTGAATGAGGAATGACAATGCTACCTCATATCTATTCTAGAATCGAGGAAAAGAACAACCTTCCCATTTTTTACTGTTTCCTAAAAAACAGTAGCAAGCATAAACACAGTAGCCAATTAAGTTAAATGCAAAATTTCATCTGTGGTTTAAAATAAAAGAACCAAAAATATTTAAAAGAGCAAATTATTTTCAAAACCAGCAGTCCCATTGATATTTGTAGTGAAAATGAAAATGGCTTGGTCTAGTTGGTTTTAAATTAGGTCACACTGACAATGAGTCAATCTAAATTCAGCTTTCTCACCGTTCATGTGGGCAGATAAAGGTGTGCAGAACAACTAAAATATCTGGATTTACTGATGTTTCATTTTACGTAAACCCAGATTAAGTTAGATTAAAATAAATAAAATCTGTTATAAAATATGCGATGTTCTTGTTTGTGGCGAGGGCATATGCAAGTGCTGGGACAGCTCCTGGGCTTGTTGCAGTACTTTAAGGGCACAGGGGCTTTGCCGTCGGGGCCGGAGCAGCCGCAGGGCCGGTGACCCCACACCCACAGGTGCGTGCGGTGCCCGGCCCGCCTTTCCCAGCCGGGGCTTCCCCAGGGCAGCTTTCCTGCCAGCCGTGTGCAACAGTGCCATCCAGTGGCACCTTTCCCTACTCACAGCCGGACAGCGCCTAGGAATCCAACAAAGTCACCATTTCAAATAAAGTAAATGATCACTTTTCCTCCCCCTGAACGGCAGCAGGCTGCCTTCAGGTTAAATGGGAACTACAGAGAGTCAGAGCAACACATCTTGAGTTGCTGTAAAATCTGCTCATTGTATCCATGGACAGATTTTAGCCGTACAAAGCCGCATTCTTTTCTGCGTTTGGGGGTTGTGCACGGTTTGGGGCATTGCTCGTGGTGGGGACAGCACTGAGCTACAGGCTGAGAGCCTTCTCGAGTACGCAGAACTGCACAGCGCTGGCACTACATCACGCCTTACCCGGAGTGTATATTCCCCTCGAGCAGAACTCTGACGAAGCTTACTATCAATTGCCATTTAGGGCTTCTGGTTTAATCCCACCCCTCCTCTTTTATGGCACCTTCTTTCAAGTTATAGCAACAGCTCTACTTTGTACTAAGGTAACACTCCTGGATCACTGCATTTAAAACTCTAATATTCATATCCAAATAAACACCCCGCAGACCAACATACATGTATGCCTTCTATATAAAGCTACACAGAAGAAAGGATTGCCACAGTAATCTGTTCACAAGAGCACGAAATACCCTCATTACTTAAAAAATTTATATGAAGATGCACAACAGAATTTGTGCAATTCCCAGCCTTAGAGTTTCCTTGTTTTGACACAACCTGCCAAAGACCTTTAACTATTTCATTCCCATGCAATAACTACTAAGAGATGTGCTTATTATTTTAATTACTTTACGACTAGATAGACTAAACCACAGAAGGTCTAAATGACTTGCCTAAGATCATGTCACAAAGCACTGATACAGCCAAGGAACAGATCATGCAGAACTGATTTTTAGTCTCCAATCCAGGTTACTAGCCCACAGTAGGGAGTGTGATTGTCTTTTTTATTCTAAGCAAGAAAATACAACCCTGCTACTTTAAATGCATGAAGAGCAACAGAGCATCTTTCAGGAAAAAAGCTGCAAATAGTTAAAGTTTCAAGACTGAGGCAACATCTGCTCAGGGAAACAACTGCATCAAACTTTTGCCTAAAGTGTCTATCAAGGAAACAGAACCAATCCCTATCTTATGAGACCAGATGCTCCGCAGGGCTTGAGCCAATGATAAGCAGAATGGACTTGTTCCTTCAGGCCCTGGACCAGCAGATCCTGTTGCAGGAGTTAGGCTTGTGAGCAACACTTTGGAAGTACGTAGGCATAGACCCTTGCTTAAAGTTGTAACCATGTTCAACCATCGTCTTGAAAAGGAGCTTAATGATAAATGAACATGAATATTTTAGTGCCTTCTCTAGAGACAATGGGGTATTTCAGAGCCCAAAAGCCAGCAACATGTGCTTTGCCAGACAAGCTCTTCTCACATCACATTCAGCCTCTCCATCCCTTCCAGTGCAGGGGAAGGGCCATCTCAGCATCCACGGAAGAACATTTTGGTGCCTTCCACTTTCCTAACCTCAACCTCTGCTCTTCTTTCTTGGTCCCCAGTGCCCATGTGCCATCCCTGGCTGGCCTCCTCCAGGTGCCCAGTGGTTCCCCTCCACAGGGCTGTCCCACATCTTGCCCCAGCATTACGGCATCCTACCAGCCTGAGGAGCAGGAGACTGGCACTGGGAACCCACACTGGGCTCCTCAACCAGCCCAAAGTCCAGACACGTTCTGGTGACTTTGGGTGGGTCTTGCAGTACAGTAAGGAGATCATCCATGATGGTCCGTGTATGTTTGCTTATAACCTTCAGATAACTGTGTGCTTTAATCTATTGCCTAATCTAACATTGCATTACATTTCTTGAGGATACCTTATACTTACAGGCAATGGTTTGATGGGATCATGCACAATAAACCTGTCTCACCAAATCCAGATTTTGGAACACAGCAGGAAAATTTGTTTTACATGGTCAATTGGTCATTTTTTGTATCGCAGAACTTATCAGACTGTCCATAATAAAACATAAATTCTATAAAGTGGTAGCAGGTTTTTTGATTTACTGACAGTTGGTAGTTTGAGTTTTCACAAAAATATTTAGCTATAGGACAGTGTATTAGGCGTATTCTTAAAGGTAAATAACTGCAGCCAATAAAAGTTCAGCCTATAAAGGGTCCCATCTTCTAGGAGTTTTCTGCACCGAGAATTACTACCAGCATAATCATGGCTCCCTGCACACTAATATTTCCTCTGATACAGTATGATCAATGTTGTGGAAAAACATTTATTATATTTCTTCTAGCTACTTAAAGGCATTACTGAATTATGAGCATCGCAAAACGAATCCACTGTGCATTTTTTCTTTATGTGACGTTTTTACAATCTTCATTTTCTGCTTTGCAGCCACTGAGCTATAGTGATCGCAGTATGCACCCTCTTACAACTGACACAGGGGCCAGGAACTCCTTTCTGCTTTATTACATTTGAAATGCACTTCATATGACAACATTCATTCTCATTCTACATTGGACCCTTATTTAAACAGAGAAGCCATTTTTACTGGACCTGTACTTAAAGGGAGAAGTTATGAAAGAAATTAAAATGAGGGAAGAGGGTTTAAACAGCTCTTTCAAGAATGCTTAGTTAACAGAGGTGACAAAGTTTTGACTCAAAAGGGACAAAAATGGACAAGGAGGTATTAATGCCTTCTTTAAGCTGTTCTTAAAATGCTAATAATTCCAAAGATTACATGATTTTGAGACACAGTGCATCACTGAGGACATTTTTACTTCACCAGAACAAGAAATAAATGAGTAAGGAAGGAATAAATGAAAGCTGAGTCAGGAGTAAGATTCAGCTGCATAGGATAAAAACTTGCAGCCCTTCTAATGGCTAGCACTCACAGCAGTTGCAGGCTCATTAAAACCTTGTGGTAGGAAGCCGGTTAAAATAATATGGAAAGAGTAGCAGGTTCATTGAAATTATATTTTCGTTTGGTAGAAGAAAATAGAATGCATCTCTTCAGAAAATATGCCTAATAATTCACATGTAAATGTATTATTCTCTATAGGGATGAAAGAACTACTCTCTCTTCCTGCCTTCAATTCAGTGATTCACCCATATCGAAGTATAAATAGAGAGAGCGAAGCAAGAGAGAAATGTATAAGTTTGAGCACTTGAACTTGTGATTTATGGCCTAGAGCTACAGCCAACTTTATTACAAAAATGAGTTCACCTATTATAACCTTACTCCGGGCTCTCTGGAGATGGGAGGAGGTTGAGCAGCATTAGAATATCAAGAGCTGTTCACAAACAATTCCAGTCTCATTCTCACTTCCCTTTCCTCTCTTGCCCTTAATGCATACATATCATCTGTTGCCTCCTTTCCTGCTCCTTGATGTAGGCACATCACAGTACTTCTCACTGTCTTCCTGTGGGAATTGGCCACAGCCTCTCATTTGTCATGAGCTCTGACTGAAAGATTCCTCTCATATTTTTCTCTCCTCTTGTCTGAAGGACAGTGCACTTCTGAGAGTGACCCCTTTAATAATCCTTGAAATTTGCTAATGTTGGTTTTCTGCACATTGCAGCTGGTAATGAACATTTGACCACCATCATTGAAGCACTGCACAACACACCAAGCAGGCTTTGATTCTGTGAAGCTATTGCATCAATTTCCAGCAACTTTTAAAATAAATACAGATCTGTGCATGTTTCATGGAGGTTGCATGTCCATTTGCATTACTCCAGAACTCTGTCTTTTAACTGTCTAGTGGTAATCCTACTTAAGACAAACTAATACTCTCTAATTGGCCTAAAACCAGAATTTTGTTTCACAAATGCAGCCAAAATAGTAGAGCCCACAACAGATGGTTAGCAAGGACAGTTGCACCCCTAGTTATGGCGTATCATACAGGAAACCTGAAGTCATCAACAGAGATGACATTTCTCCAAGTGCACAGAGATGCTGCAAGCATTCCTCTAAAGAACTTCACTGTCAGTCACAGTGGCATGAGTGGAAGTGACACAGAGGGCCCTGCTGGCTTGCTGGGGGGTCTGCAAATTACAAAGGAGATGTGTGTGTAGTATGAGGTGATCAGCATCACAGCTACAGGATGTGGCCTCTTCAAGTGCCTTAGGTGCTTTCTCTCCAAAATAGTATTTTGATGGTGTACAAGAGATACAAGACTGGCTGTCAGCCAGGTTTTAAAGCATAAATAAGCCATGATCTCATTTGCGTACAGTCTTTACAGGCGACAGTAGCATGTATGAGTGACTGCTATATCTAGGAATGACAAGATGGGCATTATTAATAGCTTAATTGACATTAATGCAATTACCCCTATTCTTATTACAGTTAGTAGAATTATACAGAAAGCACTGACTGAGGCCTCATTTTCCCTAGAGCTACCCAAGGATACGACATTTTCCACCACACCAAATCTAGTCTTTGACATTAGATACTTAGCTACAGAGTCATTCCAGTAAATCATTATAAATGCATTATAATAAAGATGTTACGAGCTATTGGATATTAACCCCCAGCCCCTGAAGAGAGATAAGCACACTGGTTGCAAGATTTCTGCTTTTGTTTTGCAATGAAAAAGAGTTTTGCTTACAACTAAAGAACTATAAAATGTTATGCCGATAATTAAAAAGCAGACTTCACCTTCTCTGGTCAGATTAAAGGTAAACACACCCTCAACACAATAAAGAATATATTCACAGGATATGAAGAACCAAATCTTGGTCCATCACAATCAAGCTTTTGATTTACAGATGTGTGTATACTATTTGGAGACACAGCTATTTTATTTGCTTATGCAAATACCTCCCTTTAAACATCTGATAGCTGTACCTTATCTCCAGGAATTTTGCTTCCTTTAAAAATTTTGTCTGTCTGTTTGTTTGTTTGTTTGTTACTCTTGGTCTCTCTCCAATATGGAAATGCAAGATTTTCCAGGCTCAGGACTGCCTAATATTAAACTTTTTACAGGAGTCATGAATCAAATCAGTTTCCAGCACAAAGGAAACAGAGAAATAGAATCATTATGATCATGCATTAATTATACTGAAGTAGTACACAAGAGTATTTAGGCACCATGCTAGGCATTAGATGACATAACAAAGCAATGGTGCATTGCTTTCTCCACAAAGAAATTGAATTGCAATACAAGCAAGGTAAACACAAAACACTAGTGAGTACATGTCTGTCATTATGAAAACCAAGAAAATAATTATCACAGTAGAGCACATAAAAACCCAAACTGAAATCACAAAACTAATTTTCAAATCAAATATGAAGTTTTTCCAACAAAACATGTTAAAGAGCATATCCATATGGCTTCATGGTCTCTTGGGTTTAGTTTTTTCTCATTCATTAAACCCAGTTGGCTGTGATTTTGTTTGATTAAGTCTAAAGTCCACTGTAATAAATATGTAAATATAATTATATATACACATATGAGTTTCTATGTCTGTATTGGCATGTGTACATGTTGGTATGCACATGTGTAGAGGAAGGCTCTCTTTTTTTTCTCTTTTCTTATTACCTCCTGACAGAAACCTGTAGGCACATAGATTATGAACTTTCAAAAGTCATATATCATTGTGGTGCATTCCATTTTTAGTCAGTCTTTCTTGGAGGTGACTGAGAATAAATTCAGCTTGAACTAGTCCCCGAAAGAGATCTGTCTCCGGTATAACTGACTGCTCAGCTGTGGTAGTTTGTCAGCTTTCAGGCCAGGGTTCACGTGCCTTATCTGTCCTGGCTATGCTCCTGATCACAGCTCACCCTCCCAGAGAGAGCAACTCCCGTAATAAAGAATGAATTAAAAATGAAGCTTTAGCACCAACCAGGCACTTCTTATCTTGTAAAGTCTTAAGTCAGGTACTTCATTATGCTTCAGCTCTTCTAAAACAAATACAGATCTGGCATCTGGTGAAAACACTTCCTGGGAAGGTTTTATCTCTTTTAAAGCGAAACTTGACAGAAGGCTATAGGATATAATTTACTGTTTTAATCGAATTCTCAGTTTGCAATATGCATTGAATATTTTTGGAGGATAACATTTAAGCGTTTGCAAATTCCCTGTATTTTTTACAGGAAACATTTACTTTTGATTACCAAATCATTAATCACTGAGGCTTATCAGCTCTGGGGGTAAAATAATCAGGACAGTAGTGGATGTCTTGCCTATTGATCTCTCCAAAGCAAAGCTGGAGGCCTACAGAGAAGATCCCATGGCTCAGTAAAAGGTGAGAGACAATTTCAGGAGAGGTGAAATTTCACTGTCTGTAGAAATAAACAGGTGATCTAATGGCCTTTTTCAGCCTTCAAGGCTAGGACCATTTAGATTTATAATGTGCACAGAAGGTTCTAGAGAAGAAAATATTTGTCTGTGTTATTTATTTAATTGTTTCACATCATATAGCAAAGAAAAAAAGACAAAAGTAACGCTACTCAGGTACTATCCTAATTAGCTGAGATCCAACACTATGAATCCTCATTCTCCTCTCAGAGGAGAGAACAGGAGCTTCTGCAGCATCAGGGAACTGCAGTCTGAAAGGGGCAGTGTGAACTCCCCTATACTAACTAGTTTGTAAAGTGGATGTCCAAGGCTCAACTCATTGAATTCAAATCTAGCTTTGGAAGATATCTCTGCTATTAAAGGTGTAACACAGCTCAGAAGACATGGATACATTTCTTGGCTCTGCTTAAGATTTCTTGTGCAATGGATAGTATATGGAATTATTTTTATAAGTAACTTGACTTAAGAGAACAGGATTCTTCAGTCTTTGCCCAGATGACCTCTTGGCTTTGCTTCACAGTCCCTTTCGGAAAAAGCTGCAGCAGCTAAAGAAATCACTACTCCAGAAATTATTGGAATGGCAACCCACCCACTCTCTGAAGAATGTGTGGAGCCCATTAAAGAGGCACAGAGGGGTGGTGTGTAAATTTTCCAGCTGCTGAAATTCATTGCCTTATATATTAATATCTTAAAAAAAAAAAAAGTTAATTAAAGTGAATATACCAGGCTGTGAACAATGGCAAATGATTTTTGATTCACAATCCTACTTGGACTTGGCTGCAGAAGCAGAAGTTACTGCCCCTCGTTGGCAGTTACTCAGTCACTGCAGCTGAAATGGTGAAAGATGATCAGTTTATAATCCAATTCCGGTTTTCAGGCTGTAATCTAATACTGATTTTCAGCCAGCCATGGAGCTGTCATTACCAAACGTCTGTGCAGTGAGTGACCGAATATTCCAGATAAAAGTGAAAGCTGAGAGAGGTAAAAAGAAAGAGAAGCCACAGAACAGATATATTTTAAGATTAGATTCATGGCATCTTTTCTACAACAGAGAATGGAGGGAAATAACAGCCAAAAACTTGTCATCTCACCTGAGTATCAGCCACCAACAGCCAAAGACAAGCAAGTCCCAGGAATGACATCTAATGGATTTCTGACAACAGCTGCATGGCTAAGGAACAGCAGACCCACAAGCCAAAGCCAACAGTGAAGAGGTTATTGGACACTACCTGGAGATTTACTCAAAATTTTGTTTAAGAAGATCAAACCTTGCTGTTGTGGAAACCATTCTGACAAGCTCAGCTTTAAATAAAAGCTGGAAAGGGGCAGAAGAAATTCCTTTCCTGCCACTATCACAAAATAATAAGCATCCTTTCCCAGCTCCTAGGGTAAAGGACAATTCCTGAGCATCACCTTAGGAAACACATTCATACTTCTGAGGACTGTTCAAGCTATCTATGCTGTGAATTCCTTGATTGGAGACTGTCCTACTGTTACTTTTGTTAATAGTCTCAGTCCTGTTTGAGGCTTCTCAGACTTACCATAATGAGAATACTAGATTAATGTACTGCTTTGCATACTAAAGAATAAACCTTACTGTGCATTTTTATAGGATTTTAAACTTTTATATATGGCAAGTATCACCAGCATGTATTGAATAAAAATAGTCCTTCATAAAACAAGTTAAATGAGAAGTAGTGCAGAGAGGAATGGGCTACTTCTAACCACTGTTGATTACATCAACTCCAGTTTTATCACTGTTCCCTGTTTCGTTTCTTTGGCATGTCAAGGCATTGCTCACACCCAGACCTTTATGGAATGACACCCTGATGCTGCACCAGGCTTTTCCTGCAAACAAAGTGACTTTCATACAAGCTCCCTTTCAACTTCAAAAGTAGAAAAATTTTTGTAGTTATTAATGATCCATTCTTGTGACTATCCATGGGTGAAGGGCATTTGCCTCGCTCACATCTTTAATAGCAAATAATTAATGAGGTGTTGGAAATTAACAACAATTAACAATGCCTGGGAACAACAGCAGAAGGTGTTTGATCCTCTTTAGATGAAGCTGAGAGAATTTGTTTCTCAGGCTTCTGCCTGCAAGGAGGGAGAGCTGGAGGAGGATTTCTAATATGATCCTCCTTCTTCTACATTACCTTGTTGAAAGTCATTACAGGGACTTGTCAAGTTGGAAAGAGAACAGGAATGCCTGTGTCTCTGCGAGACAGGTACATCAATTCTTGCTGCCACAGGGACTTGGAACCTGAAGTTCACAGCCTTCAAGAAGACAAACCAGAACTTTCTAAGTGGGATCATAAGCCCAGACTTTTTGCAGTAACTATATAATTTCTGTAGTGAATACAACATTCTGGTCTTTTATATGCAAGTATTCACGGTGCCATCATGGTTGTAGAATGTTTGCATGTCTTTTGAAAGGATAGATATGCTCATGGAAGATGTTGTGCCACAGCTCAGGCAATATAGCAAGAATAATATGGGAATATTCACTGCAACCTTGTTTTGTCCTTTTGGTCTTGCCCAGGCATAGACAAGATACTTGATCTAATGTACTACAGACAGTCCATTTCCTCTTACGTTACATGAAAATAAATCACTCTAATAAACAGGCTAAATAGTCATTAAAATGTGCAAGATAGTCATAAGCACACATAGGAAGAGGACTATTCCTCTCTAAGTGATACATTTACCATCTTCCACAGAAATGAAAATATGAAGAAATTCAGTTATGTCTTTCCCCAGCTGCTCATGCCCCACTCAGTACAGCAAAAAGGAAAATAAAAATTTCAAGATAAGCAGTCAAGTCCCTACTCTAACTCCTCATTGTGGTTTTGCAGAAAAATCCTCTCTAATTGAACTGAAGAACATAACTGCGTCTGTTTATTCTCCCTCTAAATTTGAACAAGCAGCTGTGGAAACAGCTAGGGCTGACCTTTTCCCTTACTGGAGAGCAAAAGAAGTATAGAAATTGTTCAGGAACCTTTCCAAAACACACAAAGTTTCTTCAGCCTTCTAGCCTGGAATCCTTCACTTTTAGCCTCTTGGATGTAATTTAAAGTGATGCCCAATGCCCAAGAAAAATCCACAGCATACAGCAAGAAAACAAAGAGAGGAAAAATTCTTTTATCTGAATAAATGAAATGCAATAACATTTCGATCTCTTGATTTAAATACGAAATTGGGAGTTTCTCATTTCTAAGAATGAAATTATACAGTGGAGCTGAATGATAAGGGTACATCATACTCTGCCTCTCGCCTTTGTCCAGGTGAACAGAAAAAACTTTGACAAATAATGTTCCCGGTGTAAAATATCAATTTTCTCCTAGCATGACTTCAATCAATGATCCCAATTTACAAGTTATTTGTGCATCATCCCTGAATTTCCATATTTTTGGAACATGGTGTTACTAATGGCATTTCTATACTCAGTGGTGAACTTTAGAAAGAGTAAGAAGAAATAGTATCTCTTTTTGCACATGTTTGATGTTGGAGGTTTAAAACACTGGCTCCAGAAGTAATTTTTTTCTGTTCTCTTTCTGTTTAGTGTGATGCAAAGACTAGAGTGGATAATTCCGTTTTCATATGCAAATTCCATATTCGGGAAATGTAATAGAATGCACATCAAGTGTTTTTTGCCTTTGGTTTCACACTGTGGAGGTGATTTCTCGCACTGTGGATCTGATGATCAGTAAAAGATAATGAATGTACATATCACTTCTCAGTATTATACTCACAACTTTATATTTCAATCAGGCACTACCAGGTTCTACAATTTATTACCTATATTACTCAGACTTGTGATGGGAAAACCTTAAAGAAACATTGCAAGGACTGTGGCATGATAAAAAGTATGCACAGAATGTACATCCTGCAATACATGAAATGATAATTCAAAAAACTCTGTTTGTAGCACAAACTCAAGCAAAGTACGGTGGATGTTACTCCATCCTTTGTCTCCAGAGCCACGTAATATGAAAAACACAAAATAAGAGTGTAACAGAATACAAAATTCAGAGACCAGGTCTGCAACTATAGGATTCTTGTCTGTAAAGAATAAGATGGGGAAAGACTGGAGAATGTTTACAGAGATAAAGCAGATACAAGAAACTTCAGAGGCTTCCGTGTGAGGTTAAGCCTCCACTTTTCAGGTCAACTGCTGTGTACAAATTTGTCATTCAGTGCATTGTGACTAAGTGATGGGAGCTCTGTTTCATTTATATCTACAGGCAAGGGTCAAACACCGTACGCGCAAACTGATAGCAGACAGTTTCAGCTGAGCAAATCAGGTAGAGAAGGAATGCACTTCAACTGTTTTTAGCATCCCATTGGCTTTATCTGTACTTCTAGGCAGGACAGCATGCATGGTATTTATGACTCAAAAGAATTTCCATCTGTAAGTTTATCACCTTGTAAAAAACAGTGAGAAAATGACTTAGATATACCAAAACCAACTTACTACAGGGTGGATAGATCTTATTCTCACTTTGTACACCAGAAAACCTATTAGCATGTTGTTATTTAAAGGTTTCATTATTAGAGCTCTGCTGTGTTTCAGAAGAGCCAAACTGCTTCAGCTCAGCAGGTCCAGCTACTGCTTTACTCTGCCTCCAAGGTCCCAAGCACATGCCTATGGAAGAATAAGGAGGGGAGACATGCTTCCGTCTCCTATTTTCCAGCCTCTTTCTATTTTCAGCGTGGTGACATTCTGAAGCAGAGGTCATTCTTACACACAAACCATCAATGAACTTCTCCACCCCCATTTTTAGCCACTGTAAACTCTAAGGATCTGCAAGATCCTCTGTCAAATGATTTCCAAAGATCTGCTATTCACGGCATAAAGGATCCCCTATCCTTTGGTTTCTGCTATAGCATACTATTCTATTTTCCTATTAATCTTATTACAGTTTTCTTAGTTGTATCACACAAAGCCTGAGTGTGCAGTCCTCCTTCGTGCAGCATTTCCAGTGACTCCAAACATTGCAGTTTTGGGAGCTGAGCTGTTTATCCTGAATATGTCACCAAACCAGCATCCCTTTCTGACAGCTTTTTTTCTGCAGAAGACCAACTATATGAAGCTGTTACTATAAACTACATTATTGAGCTGAATAGAAACATAGAATGATTTTGGTTAAAAAAGACCTTTAAGATCACTGAGTCCAACCATTAACCTGCATGATCAGAAGGAACTGGCACTATAGAATTTGTTTTATCATCAAATGATGAGCTTTTATGCAAAGCTAGGTACATTGCTAGGTTTTAAATAGAGCACAAAAAATCATGTGACAGATCTAGACATATAGGAGAAAAGACTACCTATAAGGAGATTACATTAATTTAGGCATACAAATATGTGACTTTGGAAGTAAATGCAAATATTATGAATACAGACCTTGATTTTATAGAATCCCTTCCTCCCTTTATTTTCAAGAATCCAAAGCATCTATTTCAAGAGTAACTATCCCCAACAACCTCTTCCAGAACCCCTAGAGAAAATTACACTTCACCATACCATCTTGCCTTAAAACCTTAACGATGGGCAGAGCTCACGTATAGATTATTCACAGTAAGGGTTCCAGCCCTACTTGCGTAGTGAAGTCATACAGGTAGCAAAGTGTTCTCTAAGTGTCAAAATTACCTATAAATTACAATATAAGTTAAAAAGTATTTGGACATTTAACTGGTAAAAGAATAGAAAACAAATTTACAATGAGGAAAGAAAATACTTAAAAGGGCTTTTGCTCACTCTTCAGCACACCATGCAGTGGGGCACAGTTTTCCTTTTCCCCACTTCAACTGGAACTGTGTTCCAATCAAGAGATATCCTTTCCTTTCTACAAAATTGAACAAGTAAATGAAAAGTAAATGGACAAGTAAGTTCAAAACACATTAATTCACTACGTCCATTAAGTAGTTAGCAAAATGTTATCCAAGTTTTGTTTATTGCCTTATCTCCCACTGAGAGCTACATATGATCCCTCAGTTAAATGTATTCTTGCACAGCAGTGATGTTCTTCCAGGTAAAATACTCTACAGAAAGCAGGTAAATGTAACATGATATGCTGGGTATCATACTGGAAATGGTACAAAGCCATCTGTTAGTGAACCATCTGATAGTATTGATGATGTCATTCACAATAAAAAAGAAATGAGAGGATTGTCAACAAAGTCATAAAATGAAGTTATAGTCCCCCAATGTGAAGCAGAATCTAATTGCACACATTCCTTGCTTGTGGGTGCCCTTCCCATTGCAGCTGTTTGCCTACCTTCTCTTGCAGACAGTTCAAATAATTTTGTCTCCTCCAAGGCCTCTTCTATTCCTGCTCACCCCACATCACCCCTTTTCATTCCAGATTTTTATTTTAGGGATACTGAAACTATTGCACACTCTGCACAAACAGAATATGTTCTCAAAGCTTATACATGGTGCAAAAAATTAGTTTGCATGACCCAAATTTTGGGACAGAAGCACTACCTCACACTGAAGTCTTACACATACTTGACAAGTGGGATAGTATAAGGTCAGGACTTGAGGACCAAACCACCCTTATTGCAACCTTCCTTCTCTTCCTCAATCCCAGTGCTCACAGATCAGGATATTTATTCAAGGATGCGCAGGACAGGAGCCCCAAATACATATGCATGTGTAAACATGGACAGAGCCAGTCAATGCTTCAAGTGTAACTCCACATGAACGTCAGAAAAGGTTCACAAGTTTCATCAAATGGGTAAAACAGGACTCTTCTGCTTTTTTCCACAGAGATATTATCTGATGAACGGTTTACAGCAAATTAAATATCATATATGGCATAATAATCTCATATGTCTCTGGGTTTCCTACTAAAAACGCTTTTCTTTCTACTATTAGTTGGAAGATTTTAAAGGGGAAAAAAAGGGACTAACAAAAATTTAATGGGGAAAAAAGGGTGGGGTTTTTAAAATTTATGAGAATAACTTACAGTAGCTTGCAAATTACAACGCAAATATTTATTCCCCAAAGGCACATCGGTCAAAAAGGAAGGCAAACCACCACCTTGCACTGATCTAAGCCCTTTAGTGTATCACCTTCCCAACTGTTTCATTTGTTAGCAGAGTTCGCAGTAATAACTTGTTTTAGGAATGTAATCCTGTACTATAAATATTGTTTGAACCCTTCCAAGAGGAATCTGTTTTACTGCCATTTCATATCAGAGTGGAACTGGACAGGTTTGTAAAATGTAAAGTTATTACATAGTAACTTCAAGCTGTACTAAGCAAAGATAAAACAATCACTAGCTCAGTGGGTCCGACAGTTTTATACACAAATTTAAGTTCACAAAGGAAGTAAATACAAAGTCAAAATTTCTGTTGAATTTTTTTGTTACTGGAATAAAACCCTGCCTAAATAATCAATCCAAAAACCAAAAGTAATGTTAAGCAGATACATAAAACTAGATTAAAGGCCAAATTTTCAACTAGGTTTGGTCTCCAATTCGTGTTGACATCATTATAGTTTATCCAGTTTACACTGGAATCTGGTGAAATACTAGGCCACATAAAGCTGTGATATGGAAGGGCACATAAATACCATGTACATTTTTACAAAGTCCTCTGATTTTTGATCAGGAAACACTGTATCCATTATTAAAGATTTGAATAAATACTAAACTTCAGAAATCCTAGCAGTGCATTTAGATGCACACCATAATCTCATACTAAGCCTATTCTTACCACCACTACTGATTTCTTCCTGTCTTAAGCAAGAGATTCTAACAGCAAAAAAATACTGTTGCTCTTATATATATTGTGTACACACCACAAGATCAATATTTAAACTCTCATTCATGATTCATATACCATATCAGAGAAGTGTTTCACAACAATCAGTAGCATCTTATTTACAGTGGACTTAACACTGGCAGAGTCTTGCATTAGGTGCAAGTCTGAGCAAAGTTGACTCTTCAGAAAGGGTTGACAGTAAGGCATCTGTGTGCCATCTATGTCAGGGGTGCTAAGGAATTCTGGATTCTCTTGAATATTGTAAGCAACAGAGGATATTCTCAAGGTGGGAAGAGTGAAGTACATTCATTCTCCATGAATGGGAGTTCTCCATGACTAAGGAACTGGTTAGACAACAAAGAGAAATGAGACAGCATCCTTACACCTATCAAACAGAAAACACCAATTCAATGTCACCTACCTGCCTCCCATTACCTAAGGGCAAAGCTATTTACTGCAACTGCAATGTAGTCTTCCTTCTAAGTTACTTGTACTGCATGCTGCATTATGCAATGTGATTTGGATACTCCACAGAACAGCAGGTGAGTAGAGGATCAGTCTATGTTGGATAAGATAGCTGGGGAATATGGCATTTCCAAAACCTCTTTTTTAAAAAGGAGAGAAAGAAGAAAGTTAGGTATCTCTCCTCAGAGTAATTTAAAATACTTTCTTAGCACTAATATCAATTATAAATGTTTTTTATTCTAATTTATGAACACCTGCTTGACATCAACACAACTGACACACCCCTCCAATTACTTTTCTTATATAGCATATTTATTTCACTCTGATGAGATGAGGCTTTTCTAATTTCCTGTATAACCACCCCCAGCTCTCTGTATATCTCCCATTAAATTGTGAACAGGCTTCACACATATTTTTAGATGTTTGAAAACGGCAGGAAGAGCTTTTTGATGTTTTAGAACATGTTCATTCCCAGTGCCTCAATATTGTTTGCTTGGTAACTCTTCAAGCTTATGTCATCCATATGAATGGACTTCAGGCTTTTGAGAAAGTTTACCATATCATTACCATCTGCCTAAACTGCTGCAGTCAGAGGTCTTTCCCTCTAATGTCAATGCCACTTTGAAAACAAAGTTGCAGGATTCCTCTGTGGCTTGGAACATATTTAGAAGTCAATGCCTTATTTTCTATGATTAGTCTGTAACAATGTCAAGTGTGAAATTTAAATTAATGAGTGCTTCACTTACTGAAACGACTTCAGCACTTTTGCTACTTTCATTGATTTCTATTTACTTTGGCAACCACAAATATGAAGAACATATTTCTAGATGTGACTAAACAGACTAATAATACGCTAGTACAGAGGCATCTACTAATCGAACATTACACTTAACTCTAAGCTTATTTTGAAAAATTAACATAATAGGAGAAATATATTATTTATAACGCACTGTTCATTTCCTGCATTTCAGACAGTGTCACCTTTAAGTTATTTTCTTACCACTCTTTCCACACTAATGATTGGACTACACTAAAGCAGTAAATATGGTATCAACATTATCCCTCCATATAATCAATTTAAATTTTAACTAATATATTCATCATCCAGTAAATACCATCACAGCAGCAGATAAAGCTGTAGCTAACCTTCAGAGTATTTTAGCCTCCCGGTAGAGGCCAATTTTAAGTAAGAAGCTGTATTTAATTCCTAAGAGGTAAAGAAAAAGCTTTCATTCCCATCTGTTCTTCCTCACAAGTCAAACGGTAATTTATTTTTTCGTTGAAAACCTTAATACAGTTTGTATTTCTTGCTAGCACCTGAAAGAGTGCCAGTCAGTGGAAAAAGCTAAAGGGATAGTTGTTTAGAAGAGGAAGACAAGGCCAGGATTCTCTGCCTATAGGTTGGTTTGGGTCTTCTTCTAACTAAAAAACTGAGAAGAAAAGATGAGTGGAAAAGAGAAATCAAGCCTCCACAAAGGCTGATCAGGATGTTGGTAATGCAGCAGAGACAGCAGAGACAGGCAGAGACAGCCTTGTGCCGGCTGGAGCTCTGCCCATGCTCCATAAATGTAGGGTTACCCTTGCCCTTCTCAAAATTGTGTTTTTATATAGCACAGCCACATCCACAGCTATTAAAGCTACATTCTCACACCAAATAAAGAAATAAAATGTAACTAAGGATGGATTCTGGCATTCAAATAACAGAATAATCATCAGTGCAAATCCCCACTCCGTGAAATGGATGTTACACACAAATATGCATTAAAAAAAACTCAAAAAAAGGTAAAAGAAAATGGAAGGTTTGAACTTTGTAACTTTCCTTTTCTTTTACACTCAGATTCTGCAAATCCTTAGATTTCCCTAAGCAGCTGTACTTAAACAGATCCTTGCAAAATCAGTATTCAGTCTCTCCAAACATTTGTCTACTAATTAAGAAACTCGGATAATGACCAGTGTGCCTGTGACTCTAAACTTGAAGCCACTTGCTCCTGTAGAATTACATGTGCAAATTCTCTGGGCATCACTGGAAAATGAAGGGTGCAGCATCATGTTATAGTCCAGAAACTTCAACATGGCAGTCTGTTGATGTAGGAGATTTATGAATCTTTCACAGACAGAAGGTTGTGCTAGCACACTGCTACTTGCTGCGTTATAATTTTTAAGATAAAATGACCTCTTTTCTTGCTTTTTTTTCCATTTTGCAGGAAAACCTGCTGCCCCTGGAGACTTGCCCCTGGGATACCTGACCAGCAAATATAACAGTTATGGAAATGGAAAGGTCTCAACCTTCATAACTTCTGTATCTCAGCTTCTCTTTTTTTTTGCTTCATTAATTTCTATTGATTTAGTAGACCAAAGCCTTCATTTTTGGAAAGGACCAAATCTGAAATATTTCCTATTTAAATTCCCAAATGAGACTTCTTCCTCCAGACCCTACCTGGGATCCAAATCCCCCTGTTACTCTCTGGTAGAGTGCTGCAGAACGATACCACAGTATGAGGGTATTTAACACAGTAAGTCACTTTTTAAAGTGTCATTTTTAAGAGCAAAAAAAGCTCTTTATTACTTCAGAAAAAATTGTGTCTATAGCTATGATTGCACAGGAAAAATGATGTGTTCTTATCAGAATAGATGACAGTTCTTTTCCGTGTAGAAAACACTTCTAAAAGCAGATGACAGAGACAAAATTAGAATTTTTCTAGCAAGCATCCCATACATGCACATCTGCAAAGTGTTCCTGCTTCCTTCTCTGCAACAACTACTATACGTGAATGTTTCTCCTGAAATTAGAAAAGCATGTGGATCAATTTTGGCTTCATGGTTGCACCTTAGTCTGATTAAGCAATTACAGATGAACAGCAGAAGGCTCACAGATCCTTTTTTTTACTCAAAGATCCCCAAAGTTCCAAGGAAAATGCGAAACCTCTCTTGACATTTGAATCCAGATTGGAATTTATTTATTTTTCTCTCAGGTATGAAAACATTCTGAGGTGCTACAGAAATTCTGAATTAATGTGCATGTACAATGGCCTTTTTAATGCAGAGAAGAGAAAGATGTGTCTGAGCCTATTAATAGGGCCAAAAGGCTTCTACACTGAAGCCAGTCACTAAAGCTGAGATTTGAAAGAAAAAGATGTGAAGAATGACAAAAGCTCTCTAATGAGCTTGTAAAGAATTCTGGAATCACTATTTGTGGACAATGTGACCGAACAAAATTCAGATTCAAGTCTGATTTTTAAATTAATTTCAGTTATAAAGGTAACACTATTTTTCTGTCATTGATCTCCTATGTCAATATTAGAAAAACAGTCAAAAGAACTCATTCACTTGATTGAAAAAAGCAAGTAAAATCAACCATGTGCTGTCAGAAGCACAGCAAACTTTCATGAAAAGAGCGAGACAGAATTTCCCAAATTTGCTTCACCTGTTATGTTTGATAACGAAACCAAGTATGTTGCCCAATACACCGTGCTGTCACCTCTACCTCTGCTGCTCAATCCTGTGGTCAACTTGGAGTTTTATGACAAGATTATTGTGTAATGAGAAGAATATCTAGGAGGGCAAGGGCTTTTCTGATGAAGTGTGGAGAAACTCATCTAGCTGCATGCTCAAAACACAGAGAAGAAATAAAGCAAGGACTGATGCAGAGGCAAAATTCAGCCTATGCTGGTGTGCAGGTGTGCTTTACATGTGGTGCTACAGCTATACTGGGAGGAACCAGCAGTTCTGGGAAAAAAGCGCTCTTCTGTGTTCTGCGAGTTATTCTGGCACGATGAAAACACAGCTAAACCAGAAACCAAGGCTCTTTGGGGCATCAGGACATCTTGCTGCTGGTTTTAATGAGCTGTCCTGTGAATTCAATTCATCAGCATCCCAGTGACCCAACAACACTCGTCACTGGGTCCTTTCTGTGCTTTCTGACCCTGTCATAGTAATAACAGGAAATATATAAGAGTTTTGAGAGCACCATGGCAGATGGCATTGACATACAGACAATCGTCATTTTCTACCTTAGACCATCAAAACATGAGAACCTGTAATTCCTAGAAATAGAACAGACACTGCAACTGCTCAAGCCCCAATATTTTTATCCCTTTCACTCTGCTACTTTGAAAATACATACACTGATTTCTGCATTAAATAACTGTTTTGCCCCACACAATGCAGCATTTTGCATATTTGCTGATGTTTCCCTAAAAGCACTGGGGGAATGAATCATTACTGAAACAATTTACTTTCAGTTAGTGCATGAATGCCTTCCCATGATGCTTTGATGCTTTGTTTGTCCTCCTATAAAAATTATTTATGACCCATGTGTGATCTTTTAAATCAGAATACTTATTCAGAAATCAAAGCTCCAGCATGTTAATGCAAGTAGAAGCCCTGACTAATTTTTCAAAGCCATGTTGAATATTCAAAAGCTAAGACTGAAGGAAAGGAGTTAACATTAATTAATATTTGAAGCAGTAAAATAAAAGCAACAGTGAAGCTAATTTTGCAGGACAATTAATCATGAGTCTTGCTAATTACACATGGGATTTTGCAAATGATTTTTTTCTCAGGTAGCAGAGTAAAAATGATAATCCACTACCCATCAAAATCATTGGCTCCTCACCAATGTCCCCAGCAAGAGCAATTAGTGGAAACAGCAGAGCCCTAGTAATTGCATGTCAAGAGAAGAGAATGTTAGAATTTTAATTGCTCCAAATAAAGACCACTTGCTCATACATACACCTGACTGTCCAAAACTAGTCTGCAAGCTGGAGCAAGTATGTAACCACTTCCAGGTGTCTGCACAAAAATAACTCTGTGGGAGAAGCACTCTAAGCAACACATGCAGTTTCTGGAAGAAAAATATCAATATACACTTATATTCCAAACTGCAGTGTCATCACTTGACTATAAGAACTGGGAAAAAAATATATCACCCACTTGGGAAAAATGTGCATATTCTTTATATTTGCCAAATATTTATTGCCGACATTTTTTGAAGAACTTTAACTATCTTCAGGGTGCCAAGGGCTTCAAATTTACTGAATTTTAGGATCACCAATAAAATGTTTTTAACAAGACATCTCAAGAGGGCATAAAATAAAAAATTACCATATTCATGAGAGCAAGCCTGTAAGATTGCAATGCTATAAACTGGATGTCTATAATTTGCTTGTGGTTTTCTTAATTAAAAAAAAAAAAAACCCAAACAAGTAGTAATTAGGGACTCCAGTTCCATTTTTGTACTTTATCCCAACCAGTGACATGATACTATTACTTTTTTGTTTAATATACCTACACATGGATGCACACAATTGCAAATAATCAATAATATTTAAGTATGTGTCCAAGATCTAAATGATGATGGATATATTTAAATATTGTTTTCTGGGAAATTATTACTTTACTGGTCAGGAAGTAACTTTTTAAATGTATAGCTTAAAAGAAACACCTGCTTTTTCTCTATTTCTCTTTAAGGTGTTTACCATTTCCTCTCATTTTCAAATGAAGCGACTGACTTGCCAAGTAGCACTATCTCCTATTGTCTTTTGCTCTCTCCTGCCACTTCTATGTACACCATATAGAGGTACTAAACCCCTTTCTGCTGCTAGCTTTGTTAAGCATTAAACCAAGAGTAGTAGCCTTAACTTGTCTAAATATATTCTTTGCATGTTCCAAATCACTGTACACTGTTTATTATACTGTGACTGCTTGGGAGAAAAAAAGCAGGTCATGCAGAGTGCTGCTTCCTTTCCTGAATTACCAGCAGATCACAGGTGTTTATCAGACTCCCGGAGGTGATTCAGGTAATAAACACCAGGATGGCAGTTTAAATGGTTAGAAGCTTTTCCATCAAATACCGTCCTTGCAGTCCTATCGTTTTGCATATATTGCTCACAAATGGCAAATTATTTATGCAGCCTCCTTAAGTGGTTCCTTATGGTTTTTACTTTATTTTTCCAAAGCAGGAACCTTTTGAAGATGTGTGTTCTCATGACAAGGCAAACTGTCATTCCATCTGTAAGTCTGACTCATTTCTTAAAGCTCACTGTAGCTACATAATGCCAGCGACCTTGTTTTGCCCTTCTGTTTAGCTCAAATGTCTTTCCTAAGAAAGCACCAGGGTCATCACAGAAGTCACTATTCTGTGCTTGTACAGGGAGATCAAGAATAAACTGTATGCAGCCGAAACTGGCTTTCCAATAAAAAAAGCTTTCTCAGAGATTTTCTTGTGAAAATTAAATGACAACAGACATTGACTAAGACTGCTACATCAAACACAGGTTTTAGAAGGATCTGCTGTCAGTTAAAATAGGGTGAGTTTTAGGAAACAAAGTGTTTAAATGTAGTTTATTTTTGTCTAAGATGACATTGTCAAACTTACGTAAATTTATGCTACCACGGAAAGTCACTGAGACATACCTCTAGCAACTGCCCATTACTTGTTAACAAATGGAATTTGTTTCATGGTGCTAAAACACCAAGCCCATATTTAATGCCCGAGTTGTGACATGAACCGATGTACTGGTATGCAGATCACCTGCTTCTTCTCTGCTTGACAAACAGCTCTGCAATAATTACTTAGAAATTCCTTATATGCAAAGTAGGTATCAGGAAAGGATTTATGGCTGTCCAACACATTTTAGCACCAGGACAGAAAGAGGAAAAGCCGGGACAATAAGAAGTTTCTAAGAATCACAATTACTCCACCTGTGGTGTAATTTCTCTGAATCATTTAAAATTTCATCAGCTATGTCCTCATCTCTTGGTATAATATGAATTTCCACAGAAGTGGCATGAAATTGAAGGAGCTTGGAAACACAGAATATCCAATATTAGTTTCTGCTAATTTTCTGCAGTTTGAGGGTTAACCTCAAACCCTAGAGAACAGATTATGGCTGTATCATATATCAGGTAAGTAATAGAGTATCACCATTTTTGTCATGGTGGGTATGAGCAAACAAGTATTTACTTTTCTACTTTTTTACAATATGAGAATTAGCCACGCTGAAAACAAGCACCCCAAAAAAATAGTGTATCTATAGCAGAACCAAAACCTGAATTTAAGTCTATCAAGCTCTAAAATCCTACTAATGTCACAACGTACCCTTTATAATCAGTGCTTTCTACAGTTTAATGAAAACGTATTCAGAATATATTAGATATAATGAGGAATGTCAAGTATTATGCTATCCAGTATGAAATTGAGATTGAACTCCACTCCTTTCCTGCTGTCTGTTAATGGCCTAGGATGTAAAGTCTCTGTCCATCTTCTCATGCCGTTTCAGACTGTCGCTAAGGGAAACCTGATTTTACCTCACAGGCTGTGAAAAACTTTACAGGACCTTAACCAATGTTTATGAACAAAATGCAGGATGGCAGAAAATACCAGCAGATTGAAAGCAGACAAGAAAGATTTTCTGTGACGTCAGTTTCAGAATTCCAGACACTTCAGAGGACAATCATTTTCAGAAAAATGGAAAGTAGTTTTACATATCAGTTCTGTTTAAAAGGAAGAGAAACAATTTCAAAATGAACTCTATTTCATAGGAATGTCCTGTGTGCATTAAAAAGACTAGCTTGCCCAGGGAACTTGTCTTCTTAAAAATATTTTGGAAGAAAAACAAGAAGAATTAATTTCACTTCAGTAGGTCAAGTCCTAATCAAAGCCAATGAAGAAATAGGCTAAGGTGAAATACATTTTTAGATCAAAAAAAGTAAATTGGGTCACTGAAATGAAAAAACAAAGAAATAAAAAGTCAAAAATTCAACCCCCATATAACCTCATTACTTCAAGATACTGATAACACAAAGCCTTACTACAGGCTACTACTACTACTGCCCTACTACTCTAGGGCATCAATCTTTCATCTTTGATAAAAACATAATATCTCAATACACCTTAAGCAAAGCAACTTGAACAATAGTACTGCACATGGTATGCAAATTGCAGGTGGTTGAAAGAATACACATACAGTGCAGCTGGCATTTATCTAGCAAACAGGTGCTAGATTTTGGATTTGCTGACTGGTCACAACTTTAATGACTTTTCAGTAAGAGGTGAAACGGGGACCTGGGGAGTCTTCCATTCATGCTTGTCTAGCTATTTTGGTTTAGTTTTGTCTTTACTAAAAATTTTCAAAAGAACATAATAAATGAGCACATCACAATACTCTTCCTCAGAATATCCTACTCTGTTTCAAAAACTGGCAGTTAATAAGCACCAAACTAATGTGTTTAGATACTGGAGAAAAATGTAGGTGGTGATGTGGCAGAAGATACTTTAAACCTCGCAGTCTGAAGCACCAAGACATATCAAGTGCTGCACATCGGAGAAAGTACTCTAAATTTCTAGCTAAGGGTCTGGCCCCACATGTTCAACTACATAAGAAGACAACATCAAAGCATCAAGGGCATGATGTTCTCTCCCTTGGTTTTGGAACAATAACAATGAAGTGTAGTCCCTGCATCTGCCCACAGGTTAATCTGGCTCTTCTAACAGCTGTACTCTGTAAACTCTTGCCGTGGCACTATAATGTTTGGCTAGCTCGAGCACCACTAGTGCCGGGCACCCACCCACGCGGGAGAGGGTGGCGGAGGCTGCTCGCGGGAGGGTTGGCGAGGTTCCAGCCTGGACTCGCCTAACCCACTGATGGTCAAGGCGCGCTGAGGAGGTAAGAACGAGGCAGAGGGAACTTCTGCATGGGAGAACAGAAGTGGGTTTAATTCAACTTGGAGGTCACAAGAAGAAGTAGTGGCCAAAAGCCCTTACCAGGGCTTGTTATACCCTTACCAAAGGGTGGGGAAAACATGGAATAACCAATAAGACAGTGACATGGGTTTGAATCTTGGCAGGCAAAGGGTACAGACCAATGGAGGACAGCATGGGAGGGGAGAAATACCGTGGGCCAACAGGGGATCAGGTAACCCAGAGCCTTCTGTGGGAAGAACCAAACACAGGGAAGGAAAGGGGGGAGATGGCAGTGGCCAATATGATATTGCTGGCTGTGGAACCGGCCATAAAGCACCACAACACACTCTCCAGCATAATATAGAGCCATGTTTTTAAGCACTTCAGCGTGGGATGTTTTGTGGGCTTTTTTCCTGCCTGGTTACACAGACTGAGAGTGATTACTGCATGGAGCACTAGCACTTCCTCCATCCCTACTGATACTGGTTACCTTGTCAAGCTATGAACTCTGGGGGTTTAAATATTTTGACCCACAAAACAGACACGTCACAATTAAAGGCACATTAACATAAACTGAAGATTAATATTAGGTTTGAATGTTTAACACTGAGGCACAATCCAAAATAAGACACTGTTAGTAAATTCAGAGCTGAACTATGACCTTCCTTTTTCAGGGGATGCAGCATGTAGAAATGAGTCCTATCAAAACCAACAGCCAGAAAGGACTATCAGAGTAGTAATCTAAACTGAATTAAACACCTGAACAGATATTACAGAGCAGGATCATTAGCTAAATGATTAGACAAAGCTCTTGGGCATCCTACTTACCCTCTCAGCTATAAATGATGGTAAAAATAGTGCCCTACTGAGCACAAAGCAAGAAGACAACACTGCCTTTTAGAACAGGAGGAAAACTCCAACTGGAAAAGAAACTTGCCTAAGGTTAATACAAATGTCTGGTTTCAGGTATTTTACACTTCCTCTCCAATATATCACTGCACACTTGCACAAAACATGCCAACACATTAGCACAGTAATCCTGCCTACTCATTAATTATGCCATCAGTCACCCATCCTAAACATGCTGGAGCTGAAAAGGAACTGCAAAATGCATTTTCTTTTTCCAAAAGCTCTTTACCTTGGCACTGAGTCTGTTTTAAGTTTCCATACACGTTCTTCCTCTCCTACAGACTTTGACCTATTTAGCCTGTTATTTGGCACTCTTTCAAAAACAGAGATCTAAAAAATGTACGGTTTAGGAGCAAAAGAGAGACAAGGAAATAATCCCATCTCCCAGAATCAACAGGATGTTGATATGAGATCCAGAAGTTCCTTCCCACCAGACAGATCAATGAACAATTATCTATAAAGCATAAGGCTAGGCAGCAGGGTTCAACACTGCTCAGAATTATTTACTTCTCCTGTGATTTTAAAAACTATTCTCCTTGCCCTTCAGTGAGAAATATATGTATGGAGGGGCCCTGAAAGCTGAAAATTCATTAGATGAACTAGGAACAAGCTAATAAAGCAAGCTCCCTGTAACACTGATAACTTGAGTGCTCTCCTATAGAGAGCACCTTCATATGACTATGTTCAATCTGCTATTCATCACAGCAAATACTGAAAGAATCACCCTGAAGTCCCTTCTCATTAGACAATAAATACTGGTTGTCTTTTGCAGGAATGAGGGGCAACTGTGTGAATAGTTTGCACACTCTGGACCCACGCTGCAAGACACCCACTCACACACTCTACATGATGCCAACTTCAACCCCAGCATCTATCTCCAAAAACTTTGTGGCCTAATTGTTTTAGTGTCCTCATGCTCTGTGGAACACTACCTGCAGTCTCCAGTGCTGTTTCAGAGTTGTTACAGATGACACAACATGGACAGCCGTATTACGAGAGAGGCTACTAGAAGCTGCTTGCATTGTACCAGCAGGAGTTATCTTCAGAGTTGTCATCTGGCCCAGGGATGAGGCAATGACCTTTTTTTTATTTAGCCACCTACACATGGGTTCATGCTTTCAATAATCTGTTCCACAGCCATGATTTCTAAGATCTTCTACACACAGGCATCCCGGCAGACACAGGTGTAACTAGGATTGGCACCAGATGAGAGTTAAATAGCAAAAGGAAGCCTAAAACAGTGAAGACAAAGTCTGGGGTAGGGCGGCTAATAGCTGTGAGCTGCTGCTGAGAAGGAATATGGCATATGACCCTCTTGAGGAATGAATTCAAGAATATGAAGCCCATATGAGAGAAGCCTGCTTCCTTTGCCTCCAGCTCGCCTACGAGTGTATATGAGTCACAAACCAGGGAGGGCATTTCTGGACATCTCTGCAAAGATGAGAGAGGCAGATTTATCCCTAGAGACGATACCATGTCACACAGAATATTCTGAGTTGGAAGGGACCCAGGCTGTTCCCTTTTCCAGCAGTCTCTCTCTGTGAGGAGAGCAAGAAATTTTCTGATGTTTGACAAGTGTTTACACTTGAAAATTTTTTAAAGAATTGTATCATAAGCAAGTGTCTTTCTTCTAGATACTATTCTTATTGTAAGGCTTCGCAGTTTCCTCTTGTTCTTTTCCCACACTGAATTGCTGTGTTGCAATCCGGGAGATGTTCAGTACAGTTACTCTCCCAGGAATGACACCTGTTTCTGGTGTGGAGCTACTGTCAATTCATCACACAAAACCATGAAACTAGTCCCCACATCTGGAATTAGTAGCCCCCTTCTCATCTGGAGAACAAAGTAATCCCTCTAACAGGCTACAGTGATGCAAGGCAGATTGGAATGACACAGCAGAGTTCAAAGGCATCAGCCTCCAACACCTGTGCCATGCACACAATGTGTTGGACAGCATTCAACCTGAGCCTGGTGCCAGTGCCAGTTGCACAAGTATGGCATCTGCTCTGAAAGTCCCTGCCATGATGTTTGATCAGGAGCCAATACTTTTCTCCAAAAAAGGTGTTAATTCATGGGTTCACACTCACTTCTCAGAAAGAGAGAGTAGACAGAGAACAAAAATGATTTACAAAGTAGATCTAGCAAGTGGACTGTCTCTCTTAAATCCTGTTTTGCTTGCCTACATAATGTAGAAAGCCTCTGCCAAATTGCTACAGTTCTGTGTGCATACTCTTTTAGAAAGAGAGATAATTTTGCCTTCATCTGTGTAAAGGTGACTGGAGATAATGGAGCACGTTGTAATAAATTTCTTTCTTTAATTAATGCCTCGGAATCTCAGAAAGGGGAAGTCTGCTTTGTAATTAGGTATGTGTTAAGCTTACTCCACATCATTCAGGCTCTCTACTGCAGAGTAGCATATCCCATTCTAGTCTCGGAAAGAACAGAGTTCACGTTGTACAAATAAACCTGCATCTAATGAACATCATTTATTACTAAGCCTGTGATGCAGGTCCAACCATACTTCCTAACACATAACTTTTTACTAAGTGTCCAAAATTAAACTAGTGTTGTGCCTGATCTAAAGCCATCCATAACACCAAAACAGATTGACAGTGCAATATTTTAATGCTTGGAATGCATGGCTGTCCAGTTTTCCCAGGACCGATTAAACAGGAGGTTTGTTACAGTTGCATCAGAGCTGCAGAATTGGTGGAAGGGATGAAGATGGATGTTGCCCTGAGTTTTCAGCTCTTCGATGTTTTAATTTTCTGTAACAGTTTCTCACGCACTTTTCTGTAAACATAGCCATGTTTTGCTAACCGTACCTTATTGTTTACATTCCATTCTCCTAGGCGGAGATGTTTGATGGACTTTTCCTTTGACCAGTGTGATTGAGGGGTGGTAATTTCTCCCTCCAATCCACGGTGGTTTTTAAGAACATATAATAAAGCTCGGGGTCTCTGACCCCGGGGCCTTTCCTTGCTTCTCTCCTGACAAGGTGTCTGCGTGGTTCTTTCGTGTCCAAGTGCAACAGATGGAAGCAAGAAAATGTACTCAAGAAAAAAGGCCATTGTGTTCCCTATAGACACCAACAAACAGAAACAGCTGCGCAAGTGCTTCAACACATCCACAGAGCTTTCTCAATCTTGCTAGAACATTTCTTCTACTACTCTTCACTACTGTCCTTACAACAGGCTTACTTTGCTCTTTTCACCACTAATGCAAGACCATCATTCTCCTAACTAAAGTCAATCCCTTTTGAGATAGTTCATATTCAATCCCCTAAACCCAAAATATCTCTATAACAAACCAAAGACACAGAAAGCTGAATTTAACATAAACCAACTCTGCCTTCTAACACAGACCTTCACATGTCTACTCTCTGAAGTTCTTTTCTCACAGTGGCAGCAGCATTTTGCATTTTTTCCCTATAGCATCGATGGTGCCACTCTAGATATAATCAGACTAACTGACAAATATGGAATCTCTTCTAACTCCCTTGTTCTGGGCTTTGGAGGTAATTTTTAAATTACAGGAACAGGCCAGTCTGATTCTTAAAAAAATAAAACTTTAATGCTGAGAAAATGGTCTACTGCACTTATCAAATAAGGCCTAAATCCACCTTTTGGTAATAAATTGCATATGTAAGTGCTAAGTATAATTTGCTATTAATAATTTATTATTATTATTTATGTTATTTAATAACAGCATAAGCATGTCCAGGAAAGAGGCAGCATACCCCACCACTTTCTTAAGTGAACAAGTTCCTTCCTCTGCATAAGTATTCCGGCCCAGAGGTATATTATGTCAGATGAACTGTCCAGTCCATCTCCACTTTTTGAAAGGGAAGGAAGCTTCCAGCTAAAGGAAAGAAGAGTCTTAAAAATGAGATACACAATGGTGGAGACCATAAAATGGTATCTAAAAGCATTTCCAGTAACACAGAAAAATCTTTATTACTTTCTGCATGCTTGTTAATTATGTTAATCGTGATGAACTTTAATATTATTACCCACTAATAATCTTAAATTGATATCAAGGTAGATGCAATATATATTACTATATGATTTCCACGCTTGTCTGCATGAAGGACAAATGGGGTGAATTTTTTTCATTATGGTTTCTGTTGTATTTTCTTCCTACACCCTGGGTAAAGTCAATCATGTATAGCCATGAAAAGAAATCCATAACTCATACTGTTTTGAGGTCAGCTTTTCCTATTTTGGGAATGGACAAGTTCACAAGTATAGACATAAGACTGTTATATAGCCTTAGTAAAAGGATAACGTAGTCAGAGATTTGCACACTTAAATAAAAAAAATTACAAATTACCTGTATACAAGGAATTTGAAAATAAAGATTAATTTATCATCCATTGCCAGAAAGCAGTTTATATTGGAGTGTTGCAGAAGAAAGTTAACTCATTAAAAGGATGGTGCCAATAAAAACGCTTAGTACTCTTTATATAAAAAGTACTTATATTTGTCATCACCAGAGAAGATTGACTGAAAGTTACCTAGAAGCAGAATGTCGAGGAAATCCTTTGAGAACAAAAAATACCGTGAAAGACAAATAGCATTGCCAGGGGTGGGAAAATGGGCTCCTATAACGCCTTGATAAAGAGATAAAGCCAATGGTGTGATACAGTGCTTTAAAAATAAATAAAGAAAATTACTGGCTTTGCTGGGGTATTTTGCCATTGGATTTCTAAGTTTGGTGTAGGACATACCTCACTAAAGACTGAAGAAATTACCTCTGCATTAGACAGCCAATGTGTACGGAGATGCCAACTGGTCAATTTAGCTCCAAAACTAGCATGTTGTGCTGTGGATAGCTAAAACCCAGCTTTTCACATAGTCCTAGACAGCCAGGCAGCCCCAGGCCGGCAAGGCAGCCTAAAACTATTCCCATCATTGCCTCCTCACGTCCACACCTGATTCTTGCTTCTTCATAACTTCTTATTAATTCATCATAGCTGTCACAACTTCCTTCTGTAAAAGACCCTGACTGAATGCCCAAGCTCTTTGCCTCTGCTCAGACAGTGTGACCCAGGGCTTGGGAAACAGTACGGACTGAGGGGAGGCACGAGGACATAAATGCTGAGCTATGCCCAGCAGGCAGGGATGGGAACTAGAGTGGACCAGAATGCCTGACTGAGGCTGTGAAACTCAGGACATGACCTCTTCTCTGCTTGTCCCCATCCTTTTGGTCTCAGAACAGCAATAATAGATGAGACTCACTACTTCCCTTATAAAAATGTGTGAGAGCACCTAGAGGAGTCAGGGCTTGGAGTCCTAGACATGGACACACACGGCACCTTTACTTTTGAAAGGCACAGTCCAGGCAAACAGCACAGCCCCAAGAACCCCTACAGAACCTTTTCTCAGCAATATCCAGGCCACAAAAGATTTCTCTTCCTTCACTGTCCATTGTATGGTAAGGGCAGAGAAACACAGATCTTTTCCAGAAAACTAGTAAAGAAAACTAGACCCTGACTATCAGGGTCACAGTAATGAAAGAATTAATCACGGAAAAGCCTGTGGGCATTTTAGCATGCAATAGGAGGTCTTAAGATGGTATTAAACCAGATTATCATGCTGGCAGAGCTTTCTCAGAGAGAACAGCATCCTCTCAGTTTCCCAGGCATAGACATTCTCCAAGCATTAACTGTGGACACCCATCCACCAGTGACAGCCAGTTGGATGGCAGTCTTGTATACCACTGCAGATCTGCCCGTCTAAATATACATCTCTGACAACTGTTAATAGCAAACCTTTATCAATGAAAACTTAAATGTTAAGGAAGAGTGGAGCAAGAAGACTTCTAATTCTGCAAGAGTTGTTCTTTTTTCTCATCCCCAAAAGGCAACTGTTTAATTTATCAAGACTTATCTACTTGTAACCCATACAAAGAAATGTCAATATTTTACAGTTGCTTATCCCTTTGTTTTCTCTTAAGTTTGGGGTACTGTGCTATGGGCAAGCCTTTCATTTTTCCAGTCTCATTATGTCTTAGCTGAAGCCTCAGAAAAGGGCATTTAGCAGTCTTAAACTTGACTAAAGAGAGTGGAGAGAGGAAGTAGTTACCAGAATGTGGAGGAGACTTCTCAGCCAAGCCCTACTCATATTGAGGAGGAAGTAGCTGGAACTTCAAAGGGAACTCAGCCAAACAAAGTCCCTGGCATAGAGAAAGGGAATTGGAAATCCTATTGGAATCTGCTGGAACCACCGTAATTAAAGGGTGGGACAGATCTCTGCAACACTCCCATGAGTTCAGGCAATACCACATCCAGTCTGTCATGGCAGGCAATTGGTAACAGTAAGTTGGTAAAAGTGTCTGCTCACATCAGAGATAGCGGATTCCCTGAGGAACCAGCATTCAATCACAGGAATCACAGGATAAATCATGACTCCAGAATTTCTAACCCCCCACCTCCTAGATGGAAGGGTAGATGAATCCCTCACAAGAGGGTTTTACCACCACAGGACTCCCAGGAAACTACGTCACTGTGTGTGCTGGAAGTCGATCCCAGGTTATACCGACCAAATTCTACTTGTTACTGGTACACACACCTACCCCATACAGGCCAAAGAAACCATGCCAGCCAACAGCTCTGGAGATACACTAAGGATTACTGCTACCACAGCTGCACAGTTTAGAGATCAAACCTATTTCCATGCCTGAAGCCATTCAAAGAGGAGTATCTTGCATAAAACACACTGCCATAGCTAATGACATGTTGTATATAATTAGTCATGTCTAGCCCTCCAGGGGGTAACTAATATATTTAGAAGATATTTAACATGCAATTTAGATCTTTTTCCAGATTTCTCAAAANGATAGAAAAAACTTCCTGTAAAAAAAAAAATTTCATGGCAATAAAGAAATCTGCATACACTTGACCAACACTAGTAAAGAAGTTTAAGCTGATTGTCTCTCCAGGATATGAACAGTTTTACGAGATCCTTAACAGAAGAAATTGGTCTCTCAAACCAGTCTTTTTTTTTTTCTCACTAAGACAAAGTATGTAGTAGTTTGTGTTGTAACTAAGAGCATAAGCATAGTAATGCCAGAGGTCTGACTGGCTGTATTTCTGACAAACAAATCAAAATTAAAATGTAACAGCAGTTAGGACAAGCAGTTAGTTAGTAACAGTTAGTTAAGGACAAAATTCCACTTAAGACAATGGGGCTGATTCTTACTTGACTTAATAGCAATGTTGATCAAGAGTAATTGATACTAAATTCAGAGAAGTTACTAGAGGGGAGGTAAGGGATGGAAAAGGAGAGAGAATAGCAGTTTTCAGAATTACAGGCCATAAAAGATATCCAGAGCCAAGAAAGAATTCTTTACTGATTTTCTATTGCATTCACATTTGGAAAATAACTTCAATTCTTTCCATGAGACCTCTGCATTTCCAAAGCTCCTTAAAGACAAAATGTTTGGTTGAGTGTGTTACATTTGCAATAGCTAGCAGAGCAGCCAGTCAGAAACAGCTGTTGCAATGAACCGTATCCACTGCAAAAAGGGACATGATAAGGAAAGGAGCAAAACTGATCTGTCACATTCCTGTTCCAAAACAGAGGGCACATTGCTGATCAAATTTTGGTTTGAGTTCATTTTAATCAGCCTGTGGGAATTCATTACACAAACTGTAAGATCCAGTCTTGAGAATTTAGCTCTCCTTCTCTAGGCCTCCATCTCCTGAGAATCCTTCCCTCAGTTTCAATCACTTCAGCGTTCTCTCTGAGCATAGCTGTCTCTGTGGGTCATGGAAAGTTTATACACAATGCTCGCCAAAGACTACTGGCAACCTGAGACTTTCTGTGAGGATTTCACACACACATTTGTAGAGCTCATCAACTCCAAGAGCCATCCCTTGGCTATACTGCACTCACAGCTCACAGTCCTGGTCTGCATTAGCACATCTAAAGTACAAAATACCTTTTCCTGTCCCAAATCCTGCACTTTGTTGGAGAGGCTATTGGTGCTGTGTCTGCATTTCTCTGTCAGTGAATCACGAAGGGAACAGGGATATCTGTAACAGCAGCAGAATGCCAACCCTTTTGTACTTGTGTTACTGCTGCTTTTCTATGTCCACTGCTCTCCCTACCTCTCAGCACCACATATTTTTGACTTCTCTGCACTGATAATGTCGCTATGACTACACAAAGGACTGGCAGCTTTTCAGTTATGAAAATAGTGACTGTTACATAAGCAGTTTTCTCAATTCCTTCGTGTTTGATGCTTCTGTCACAGTGTTTATAGTTCACATTTTGACCATGTTTTTCAGAATTCAAAGATTTCCATAGTATTAGAATGTCTAATACTGACATCTCAAATGCCATCTCAACCTCATCTATCATTTTTATGCAAGTTTTTTCCTCAGAATTATTCAAAACCACTCATGAGCAATTTAGGAAGGACAGTCTCATGTAAGCAAGCAGCAGGTCATTTGCACGCTAACAAGCAACTTCCACAGTGGAAGCAAACCAAAATCACAAAATGGTGTGCTAAACCCAAAATGTGAACTAGACCAGAAATGAGTAAGAGCTGACATAGCCACCCAAAACCAAAATGAGAACAGCCACCACCAGACCTTCATCTGTACAGTCTCTGGATACTAAAAAATTTGAGTTCTAGTGGAGGATTATTTAAATGTATCAAGAGGGGAATGATCTTTCTCAGTCACCTATGTGACAAGATCACAAAAATGATATAGCATTAGAGATTTTTCTCTTTATCCTAGGAAAGTTACACAGCCTTCCTTAAAAAAAAGATGGGTAGGTCAGGGAAGAAGCCTGTGCTTGAAACTGAAGGAAGAAAAGAACGCAGCATTCTCAGGTGTTCCCTGTAAATTAATTTTATTGTATCTAAATCAAAATGTCAGCACATACTTTATTTTCAGCTACTTTTATATACTGTATATTACACAGCTGTGATTTCATGTTGCATTTCAAAAATACATTCCCACGAAGTGTATTTCTAAATAGCAGAAAGTGTCACAATACTTTTACCTGAACACAGACAATACTTATGGCCTAATATCTTTCTGAACCATTCCAGTATACAAATTGCTGTACCAGTGGTGAAATTCCCCTGGATTTCATCCATAACAGCAAGCCCTAATAGAAATTTCAGAAAAAGATCCAAGAAAGCCTGAAATGCTCACCAGGTGGATGAAGGAGAGTTTCTTCCTTCTCTTCCTTCTATCAGATAGATATGTCCTAGAATATGAAAACAACCTTATTTTCTATATATCCTATTTATAGAAATGTTACTTTTTAAAACAGCTCTTGCGTGCTGCATTTTTGCTGCTATTTTTTTGGAAAGATCTTGGAACTCAATCTCTTATGCCCATGAATTTCCACAAGTCAACTATGCATTACCATAAGCAGGAGCTCACACATGTACATCACACATGTACATGTCATTGGATGAAAGAAGTGATAGGTAAGAGATTTCATTTGCATTGTATTTTAAAAGCCCACATAACAATCTACTTCCTCAATAGTTACAACATATGCCATTAGGTCTATATATCATACCATGAGAATAAACAATTACATTAATTTGGAAAGACTGATTTATGAAAACAGTGTATATACATGCAATTTTAGGCATATGGAGGCTAGCTCTTTATATGTGAAATTTGGCAGCTTGTAGATGCACAGTGTTTTATTATCGATATATCAGAGAATGTTGGTCTATGTGACTGACAGACAGGTAACTACATCTATATTTGCACTATAGAATGTAGCAGGTTTGTGTAATTATGATATCACATCAGATACCAATCGTTTTTTAAGTACTATAATACGTACTTTCATGGCAATGTAATAGATTTGTATTTAAAGCTTCTAAATTAGGCATTCTAAAGTAGGTACGAGTTCTTTCTTTAAAGTGCTTGGATGTTGTTGGACACTAAAGGGGCTTTAAAACCCAATCTCACCCTTCCATGGAGTTACGCATCAATGCAGAGTATGACAATTTTCCACTGGCTCCAGAGGAATCACTCAGAGAACAAATGATTCAGGCAAATGCAATGGGGGAAGTACTAAAGGAGCTTATACAGTACCTACTTTAAAACCTCCACTGAAGTAAAAGACTGTGACATTTGAACTCAAAGGTATTTAAGCACCTGTCTGACCTGGTGTTTAAAAAATACATGTAAGTAATACCTAGCTGAGTCAGAAAATGGACCTTACTAATTCAGACAAATTCTGAAACAAGCACTACCTGCAGATCAACACGCACCATTATATCTGAAAGCAGAAAAATGCTGTCCATCCTAAACTCACGGCCTGTCCTGTAAAACTGTGTTTCTGTAACATCTCAGTACAAAATGGGCAGCATTAAAGTTCAGTAGTCAGTTTCAAATATTCTTGATGTTACCTACGCCAAAGGTAACATTTCTAGAAGTCAAAAGTTGTGACAGACATATCTAATGCAAGGTTTATACCATGCAATGGCTAGATAAAGTTTATTAAGACTACCCCTCATATTCCAAAAGAATGCCACTGCATTATGTAGCTACCTTAATGTTCATCCTGTTATATCTCTGGTTGCCATGGCAATATCCTCCTAGGTATTTGTAAGGTCACAAAAAGAAGAGCTAACCCTCTTACTCCCAGAATAACTAATGCAGCTCTGTTACCGGCTTGATGTAAATAGTCTCAGGTGACAGCAAACTGTACATATAGTCAATTACAACTGCTCAAAGGAAATGATTTGTTGTAAGAGCCTCTGTTCAACCTCAGTGACATCAATGTTTCTATGGCAACAGTTGCCTCTTGCACTGCTTAGAATTGAGTATTGATCAAACTAGGGCCAGCACTATTTCAGAGACTTGCTACTTTTCTGTGTGGCAATTTACAATAGGAACTCATAACATCACTGTATATTTCAAGCCCCAAGGAACCAATTTAGCAGACAGTTACAGTAGAATATTAGCAGAGGTCAATAATGGAAGTCTGATTATAGTCCTGGAACAATTATTCAAAGCTTTTGTTGTCTGCCCTTTCATCACTCCACCAGCTATTAAAATCTTCAAATAATAATATTCATCCCCAAAGAAAGTGCTGAATTCATTCATCTTCTATTTTAAACTTTATTTTTCATTGTTATGTTATCTATCAATAAAATTATTCAGCTATATTAGCCACGCTCTGACCTCTCAGAAGTAAATAACTATTGATCAAGAAGTGGAGCTCTGATGGCATAGTCCAGGGTTTCCATTAATGGTCTCATTGGCCCAGCAGATAAGTTGATTCTTGCAGGAGAGCAGACAAACAGCACAGGGCCATTCCCAGCGGAGAGCAGGAAGGCACACACTGTTCTGCACAGGGACCCCTCTCCCAGTTCTGTCAGCAGTGAAATGAAAAAGCCTCTGTAAAATGTGTGTGTTTTCCAGAAATGGCACTAAGAGGCATTTACACCTATCACACACAATCCCTGCATCTGGGCACTCTCACATTTCAGAGAGGATAAGAAAAGTTTTCATGTCACCTGCTTTCCTTTATGAAAACAGATACAGCGTGGGGGTCTTTTGGCAAAAATGGCCAGTCTCAGGACTAACTAAGAATTTGTGATGAGTAATAATGCTGAGAATTGTCAAGAGAATGATGTTACTCTAAGAGTGTTTCTTCTTCATTGATTGTGACGGCTGCAGACTGAAGAGATTGCTTGCTTCTTAATTTTAAAAACATCACAGACACCAGCCTATGATTTGTCACTCCTTTTACTCCTACAGTAATTTTCCTTTATGCTTGAAATAGGGAAATGAAAGAAAACTCTTCGTGTTGTTTACAACAATAAACAATTTACTGCATTTGATTTGTCTAATTGTATCAATTCATGGGTATTCACAGAATTAGCCTATCTCTTAACATGATGCACTTCAAAAACTACTTTCCTGTACTTCCCAGCTATTTGCAAAATGAGGTATTTACGGGAAGCAAAGTTTCTCTCCTGCTCTTCCACTTAATTTAGTAGGTCAACCCAGAAATTTTAGTTCAGGCCCTCTTCTATGTAAATTGTGCTTCAGATGCACATACATTTTCATTCAAATCAATAGGAGTCAGACATATCAAAGGAGGAAATTATCCCCTCATTGAGTCTTCTTCTCCAAAGTAGATTTATGTAACTCCTACACAGAGATAATGTAGTTAATTATATCCTTCTTTGAGTGCATCAGTGGGAAAATAGGATTTAACTATCAGGGATGTTAAGCAGACAAATTCACCAGGAACTGAGAAAATTCCTGTACTTGTCTCCAAAAATGAGAGGGAGAAACTACCAAGCTCAGCAAGGCCTAAATGAAAAAGCTAGAGGGAATGAAGAGAAAACGAACAATCATTTCTGAGGATAGTAAGATTCTCAGTTTGTCACTATTCTCATTTAACTTCTTTGCCATTGTCTCCCCAAAGAGGGTCAAAAAGATCAATCCGTGATGTCACCAGGATACTCTGGCAGCTCCCCCATCTTTTATTCATTAGGTTCAGGCCATGTTGTTTCCTGTCTATCTCAATGTCTAGCCAAGACTGAGGCCTGGATGACGCTGGTTGGCTGATACACAATCCAGAGCAGGCAGATGTTGTACTGGAACCAGCGAACTGAAAGGCAGGGAACATATGTAGCTACCTTTGTCATTGGAGGACCAATTGTAACAACCTAAAAGCTTTCAAGGAATCCTCTCTTTTTGCTTATCAAAGAGAAGAAAAAGAAGTCATAAGTGCCTTTCAAGTCTAGTATTGATCAAGGGTCATGGGAACTTTCTGTTTCAGCTGCAGAAGTCATTCAAGTTCCAGCTTGTATGAAGTGTCTTGGAAAAATGTGGTTAATAAAATGCAGAAATGGCTTGCTCCTGAATATATTGCAGAAAGCAGAGTGCAAAGACCGCCCTGCTGTTTTCTAAAAAACTGGTGTAAATGAAAACTTTGTACTTATTTGTAAAACAGGTAGCTCTCCTATAGTTTGAATTTTTTTTTTTTTAAATGAATGGGCTACGGCAACTAAACAGTGACACAGTGTTCAAGTACAGTGACCAAACAAAGTGTACTACGCAGAAGCACCATCCCAGCACAGCTTCCATCACCATTTTTGTGGACTTCAATGGGGTTACACTTTATACACCATTTTGAACAGCAAATTTGAAGTGTATGAGTTGTACTATTCACTACATGGTGTTAAAGTGGCTAAAATTATGGCTTCATACTTTAAATAGAAAAATGACATAGGGTAAAAGAATCAAGAAAACAAATATCACAAATTCTAATACTATTTTAGGGTTAATGCCAGCTGTTTCCTACTGGAGCTAACAACTATATTTTGGCTGAGCTGTTAGATTATTGTTCCCTTTAGACACAGTCTTTTTTGGTATGTTGAATCAGACCTTGAAATTATCAAGGAATAAATTGACTTCAGTGCATACAGCGACAGACTTTTAAAGCAGTTCTATGTGGTTGTGATCAATAAGTACATTGTTTATGTTCTTGACTACATCATCTTGATTTAGAGAGCTCCCTGGTAGCCTAAGACATAGTATTCCTGTACTGGGATGAGCTACAGTGAAACAACATGAAGACCATGAACTCACCTATTATTTCTCACCACAGTCTGCAGGTAAAAATATAACACCTCATCATTTTATCTTTCTGTATATCACTGTACAATCAGCAGTACGTTCTTTTCATCAAAACCTACTTGACAAAAATTGTAAAATTTGAAAAAGCACTAAGTCTTTCGTGTTGCAGAAATACAAGCTGCATTAAGCCCAGCCTTTAAGTGAGCCAATCCTCCAGCTGGAAGATATAAGCTGTCACTAGTGCTTTATACAGACTGATTTTTAGACCGATTTTGAATTTCATTGTGGGCTGACATCACACAATAGACACCAATATCAGCAACAGCAAGTAGCACCAGAGATGCTCCAAGAGCTACCACTTCTGGGTGAATTAAACTGTTAAACACATTGTAGCATTTTTCTATTTTCAGTATTCAGTCTCGTTCACTAACTATAAAGAAACAGTTATACACTGAAATTGAAAATTAATTCCAAATTCATATTAGAGAGAAACCCTAACAACTCCCAGCAGTTAAAAGTCGAGGAAGAATACATTTTCCACCTGAACAGCCATGCAAGAAGAGCAGTCAGTCCTCTCCTGTTCTACAAGAAAGATGAATTTTTACTCTGCATTTCAAACCACTGCTAAGAGAGATGGACTTTTACCTCTTCAGTCTGTGCAACACCAGTGCTGTTTTTCTAACTTCTGAGTACTTTAGAGGCAGGGAGTTAAAAGCCCAAAAAAATATGGATGCAGAAATGGCCCTCTTATACCTTTGCTTGATGAGGTATCAGAAAGTCAACATCTTCAAAACTAATAAATCAGAACAGACAATAGAAGCAGAAGTTGCATTTGAAACATATCTCTTAACGTCAGCTTACAGAAAACAAACAAGCAGCATAACAAGAAGCTTACACACAACTATCGAGGAATATGAAATGGGATCTTACATGAATAGTTGTCAATATGAGACTTGATATATAGTTATATCCCCAATTTCTACTGGAAACTCAACAGATGTCAGTTCTATTGTAATTAAATGCTTACCACAACAAAAGGGAGCAAAAGAAACTGTTGTACCAGACATTTATTTTTAAGCATTGTGCTTTAAAATGCTCATGTATGAAAAATCAAAATTAAAAACCACATTTTGCCATTGCATCTCAGGAAAAAGGAGGGAATCTTGTTGAAGTATGGCCAGTAAGCACTCCAGAATAAGCCTTTTCATGAGAAAAACCCCCTCTCATTTGAAGTAACATTATTATGGAATTGTTTCAATGGAACAAAAAAAGCTCTATTTTTCCATCTCTAACTAGAAACAGCAATAAATTAAAGATGGAAAATCCAAGCAGAATTTTTCATGTTTGATTTCAAACATAGTGTGTTGGGTTCAATAAACCTCACAGAAGTAAATGCTCAGCTAGGACCATACAGGTTCAGAAACATCAGGAGCCCCTAAAGGACATAATGAAGACTTGGAGCAAAATTCAGAAAAGCAGTTAGGAAAGTCCCCCTCTTTAACCAATATTTTTTCCTTAATACTGAACTGGGCAAGTGATAAGTACTGTTAAGTAGTTTTCTAGGGTTTCCAGACTTGTTTCTTTTGATTAGGGTGTTTGCAAAAACTAAAATTCAAACCCAAACAAGCTTTCATATGCTAAAGCCCCAATTGCTATGTTCCTCACCCTGGCTTTGCTAACATAGGCTAACACCCAATCACGTATTTCAAGGTCAGAAGGGACCAATGTGATCATCTAGTCTGAAGTGCTGCAAAACACAGACCGTAGAATTTCACCCAGCAATTCCAGTGTCTAGCCAAGTAATTTGTGTCTGAACTAGAGCATATCTTTCAAAAAGTCAGCCAGCAAGCTCTTAAGCATTTGTGGAACTTCAGTTGGTTGAGTATGTTCGTTTAGTTCACTTGAGTAGATGTAACTGTTTAGGCTTCAGAGTGCTCAGGGTCAAAATGCCGAACAAACAAAACTCAGCTGCCAAAACCCCAAAGGTTTTCTATTATTAGTGAGGGAAGACCCCGTATTGATTCACAAAGCTCTGGGTCATTCCTGCAAGATAAAAGTTTTTTTTGAATTTGTTAGGATGTCTAATATTTAGAGCTTAAAAAAAATGTATCTCAGCAATAGCAAAATCCCTTGGCTGACCTCACAAGCAAAGGCACACAGAGGGATCATAATTTCCACAGATTTTAGAAAGAGCAAACACTTGCCAGCCTCTAAAAAGTAATCCTGAAAGTGAAAAAAAAGCAGGGGGGAGTGAGTGGAATAAAAATACTCAACACATCTTTAATCTTTAAATACACACATACGGCTTCCCCACAAATGGAGGGAAATCTCATCTACCTGTTTAAACCATCATCCAATCCACTTGCACGGACTGAAACAACTATTTTATTCTGATTATTTAACTGTTCTCAAACTCCTATTGAAGAGGAAGGATGAAGGTACAAAATAGGTTACATTTCGGACAAACGCATAATAATTTGAGAACAGTCCCAACTAGGTCTTTATTAGAGGCTCAGTTTCAAGTGTAATGGAGCCTCATTTCAGTAAGTCAAGCCCTTGCTTTTGTAGAAGAGATTTCACAATAAAAACATCATCTTTTCCTGAAAGGAAAAGTAAGGCCGATTTCTTTATGGGAAGAGTAGAAGTAAAAGAAGTACCAGTAGAATGACAAAGTACTGTAATAAGTCAAAGATATAGATAGGTTCTATTTCTAACCCTGCTACCTGCTAATGTGGAAAATCTCTTCTTTTTCTCCATGTTAATTTCCAAGGTTTGTTCTGGAAATCTAATTAAAATTGCAAGTTTAATTAAAGCTGTAAGTTTTCCAGAATAAAGTCTATACTTGCTGTGATTGTGTTTGCATGATGTACTAGTAAGTACCAGCACAAATATTTTAATGTTGCTTGCTGTTATGTGTTGTAGAACCAATCAGACAAGAACAAAAGTGAGGAGGAAGGTGATCAAACCTTCTGAAATAAGGTAATTTGAAATACCTGAGGGAGTAGAAAGCTAAGATGCTAAGAACAATTGAAAAAGTGGAAAGAGAAAAAGATGGGGGAAATGGACATTTCATTGAAGAGACAAATGCTGAGGGGAGATTTAAAAAAAGAAAATTAAAAATCTAAGCTTGAAGTCAAATTGCAGAATGATATTTCCTGACAGGTCACTTGCAATGTGTTGCATCTCTGTGCAACAGAAGTAAGATGGATATTACACAGCTAAAGCTTTGAAGACAGCACTAGGCTTGCCAGTGTGGAGCCTGCCTTCACCTTTATTACTGAAGGAGGATGTTTTTATTTGCCTAGTGCAATGCATTATACCCATAAATTCCATCCACTCAGCAAGTCAAATTAATGCTAACCTACAAGATACATTAGGTATGGGTTTAAATCAGTCACTTAAGATATACTGCAACCTAGTTTCTATCCAGGTTTGCAATATATTCACCATTAAAATACTCTGCAAACATTCCTCAAGATGCATTGTTTGTTGAGGTGTCTCACCTTTGCCAGCAATGTAAGGGTGTAAAGAATACAAGATCTAATTTGTGTTGTTCCATGATCACTACCAATGAAATTGCAGGCTGCCAAAACATTCCAGTGCTACAGGAAAACAAACCCTGCTGAATCACATAAATTAACCACATAAAAGAAAAATCTACTGATTTCCATTATGAGTAGTTTGCATTGGGATTACATGAGCTTGTGGCATTTTTCAGATGATAGCAGAAGGAGAAAAGCTGATGAATTACATCTGAATCCTTAATGGTATATGGCAAAATTAAGGCCTACTTAACGTTGATGTCAGAATTTTCTCCACTTACCAAATCGTCCTGTTTTACATATTATGGACTATAATGTGTATGTATGAGTCATCAAAAATAATTTCAAAGCTAACAAGCTGATTCCTGTAGTTGCAGAGCTACACCTACTGCAATCATTTTAGATAAGAGAGGCATAGAAAGTACAAATGGAAAAAAAACAGTAGGGAAAATTCAGAATGCAGAAGTTTCCCTAGAGGGGATGCAGGATATAGATACATCTCTACAGCATGTGTCACTCCTTTGTCAATATTTACCCAGCAAGGGGAATGGTAATGTGCACTCATTATTAAACTCAGCCTTCTAAAAGAATAGGTTCTGGCTCTTGATGCACTTGCTCTGTGTAAATTATTCCAGAGATTATGCTTGGATTGTGCCACTGGCACAGCTATTTCAGATCTACGTCTTGTTTCCAGATGGTTCATCTGTTTGTTTCTTTAATATATTCAAGATTCATTGTGTTTGCCACAAATTTACACATTTTTAATGTTGGTTACTCAGATAAATCTGATCTCAAACAAAGGATAAAGAGATAACATCTGTAGATTTTCATGCTAATGCTAACTTAAAAATTTCCCTAAACAGTGAAAGCACAATATAGTTTTCGAAAGATTAGCCAAACATTAGGAGTTTTTCTTTCTCATCAAATATTGTAGGAAACAAAATAGGTCTGCTTAATTTTATCAAATGATTTCCTTTGGTGCAGGAAGCCAAGACATGAATAAGGCAAGACACAGCCCATATTTTTCCTGCCAAGGTTCATACTTTCATTCCTACTCTTGAAATAAACAGCATGCACACAAGGCAGATTCATACAGCCCTCCTTTCTATAGCACTTTTTAGTACTCCTTTTCTCAAAAAAAGCTACTGGTTTCACGGACAGGGAAGAAAGACAAAAAATCCCCAGTAAGTCTCAACTCTACGTTGTGTTTTCAAGGTTTTGTAGTGGAACTCCATAGTATCACCATATTTTCTCCTTGTATCTTCCATATGTTTCTTAGAAGCCTGTTCATGAAAGACGGAAAAGGATCCATCGTCTACTAAAATAAGGAGTCTACTGGCTACTTTCCACACACAGCTTGAATTTCTAAGGCTTACTGTCTAGTTAGGCAACTAAGGCAAATAATTACTATCCCAAACATACAGGTAAGAAGTCAGCATAGGAAGGTGACTTTCCCAGGTCAAAAAAGACTGTGGGAGACATTCAAATGGAATTCACATCTCCTGAGATCCAGTCCAGTGCATTGGATTATACTAGTAAAGTTTCCTTCTGCTGGAAACACTTCAGAAAATAAGGAATAACTCCACTCATACAACTCTTCAACTGAATCTCCATCTCCCAAGTCATACAAATAGTAACAAATGTTTGACAGGGTTGTCAAAATTTCTTTGATACGCCTACAAAACCTGTAGATTTAATTGACAGAACCATGTTTTTGATCTTTTAATGTGGAGTCGTTCTGGAATTTCATAATCCTGACAGTTTAGTCAGATACAATGAAATCAAAAGCCACAACCCAGCTGTGAGGAGTGCACAGCTCTACAAACAAACTCAAGCAATGCTGTTCCTCTGCGCTTTAGTACCAGAAACACTGTTCTAAGAAATGAGGCTATTCCCTTGGGATTCTGTCATCTAAAAAGCTTCAGTTGTCCACACTGAAAATAACAATGCCACACACTTGCAGAATACTTGTGGAATCTCTGCAAACTGTGAACATATTTTCAGATCAATTTTTGAGATAAAGAAATGAGTCAGAAAAATATCTTCATCCTTTAAAAACTGCTAAAATTTCCTAGAGTTTATTTGTACATGTTTATTATTAATCAGTGGCAACGTTGAGAGTTGCATGTAAAGTTACACTTGCAATTATATCGACAAAGTTTTGGTCAGTGAATGGAAGGGTAAATCAAGCAAAATACTTCAAGTCCCAAAGAAAGCTCTGGAACCAAAACAATGAAAATTAAGCTCTCCCACTCCCCTGTCCTGGGCCTCAACCCCAGGAATCTTTGCTCTGTACTTGACAGTCTTTTTTTTCAGAGCTTAAAAAAAGAACCATTTTTGCAGCCACAGAAGCATGTTCACTCTTCTCCAAATGGTACATTTGCAATTCATCAGTGAACATTCTGTGTTAGATAATGAACCATTAACACCATTCACCTGCACTGTGATGAAAATGATGTATCCACTCGCTATTTGAATCAGCAACAAAAGAAACAGAGCCCACGTATGGTTTTAAATATCTATCTATCAGCTCACAGTGGCATGTCACAGCAAGAAGGCTTAACAAATAGGCAAAAAATTGTTGCTTAATGGGGAGAAATACAGTACAATTGTTTATAGTGGGGCAGTAAGTTCTTAGCGACAAAGTAAATTACAAAGAAATTTTTCAATGACATTTTAAGACTTCATATTAGATTCTTACATACTGTTCAAAAATCAATTTTGCATGGAATTTCTGTGAGTGTTCCATTATTAATAAAGCAGCAGTAGGCAACTGTGGCTGCACTTTCACACCAGAAACACCTGAGGGGGAAGAATGCTGCCACACATTATCCCTGCTTTAAACAACTCAGCCCTGAATCCTTGCATGGCGAATCTCTGCCTGGGATTAAACCCTTATGCCATCTGTAATCAAAAGGATGTCAAAGGCTGGGGAGGAGGTGAATTATTGGTGTATCTCTGCAGGTCTTCACTTTACCTAACTCAAAGTAATTTAGCTTCTATGGGCATTAAATTAATCCATTGTACAATCAAATTCAAATGGAAATTCTCAAAAGAAATCAGTAAGAAAATTATGTGAGAATCTAAAAAAATGTTTACAAAGATACAGAATGCATTTGAATTATTTCTTAGTGTTTATATCAAACAATATTTTATAAGCAAAGATGGTCACGTTTTTACTGAACAAGTCACCTTTTTTATCTAACTCCTGCTGCTGCATTCTTCCATATCATTTAAGCAGATGGCACGATTCTGATTTCAGAGGTAATGGTCAGGACTGGGATCTGGGATATCTTTATCTTAGTAATGTCATCTAATCGACATCTATCTTGAAGTGCAATTTCCCCTATGCACCTCATCTTCAATTTCTATATACCTGAGAGTACTGCAGATCTCAATTTAGTTTTGGACGCATTGAAGCATATGTTCGACTTCAAGCGCATGTTTAAGTGGTTTCACAAACAAACCTGGAATGAGACTTTCACAACGAGTAGATGAAATGCAGAGCTAGATCCAAAATACAAAAGATTAAAGTGCTTTAGGAGAGTCAGCAGACAGGAGAGACTGCTGCTGCCCTCAAAACCAACACTGCTTAATTGCCCAAGGTCTACGTGACCTGAGGTTTACTTGCATTTCAAACGAAGAATTAAATGCTCTTTGCTATATTCAGTGAATTAACACCTGTAAAACGAAACAGTATTTCCATACTGACCCTTATGTTTAGAAATTAGTAATGAAAATTTTCTGATAAATCCATTTGAATAAGAAATTCCACATTCTAAAGAAAAATCTCATAGCCCAACATTATTATACAGCATATTAAATAATAGAGAAGTCTGTGTACCTTGATTGGCTAACAGATGAAATCTGAATAGTGCCTAATACAACCTAATTCATTGTTCAGAATTTATGAGACTCATCATCATTTAATTAACAATATAAATATTAAAAAACATTTTCTAATAAAATTTTATAATTGTAATAAGACACTCCACTATATGAATTATGGAGTATTAATTCACACCCAGTTGTATTGAAACTGGGTATGAATGAATAGATCATAATTCACAGCTTGTCATGTCCTAGAGCTGAAAATAAAAATGCAAACAAAATAAAATGGAATAATACCGTGCAGAGATAAATTAGTTAAAATTCAAATTATTAATATAATTTATTGTTCCAGCTCTTTCTTCCAGCTTCTCACATATTACGTGATGCCTAATCTCATAGTCCTTACACATGGAACATGTCTGCTTTAGCAGACAGTGATGTGGTGGTGGTGACCCCAGAGATCTTGCCAGGAACACTGGTAGATGATGCTGATACTTGCACCAGGCAAGAACTTGGCTGATTTGCTTAACAAGCAATTTCTTCTAGTGAAATTACTCCCAAAAAATGGATCTTAACAACTAATTAAGCTGATTAACATGTTTTCATACATTCAAATTATAAACTGATCTGTCAAAACTACAATTTAACCACAATGCTTCAAGAATCTTAGTTGAGCCAGACTAATATTTATGGTCAAAAAAGGGAGCAAAAAGACCAGAAACTCAAAAATGTCTTTATTTTTCTAACTGGAAACTTTTGTTTTTTCATTTCAAACTGATGTTTATTTTTAATTGGTGAACATTTTAAAATGTGTATATGCTAAGTAAAATATTTCCATTTGTTCTGAGCCAGTTACTTCATAGAATTATACAAATTAAGGTTGGAAAAGACCACTAAGATCACCAAGTCCAACCTTTGACCAAACACCACCTTGGCAACTACAGCACTAAGTGCCATGTCCAGTAATTTCTTGAACACTTCCAGGGATGGTGACTTCACCACCTCCCTGGGCAGTCCATTGCAGTGTCTGACAGCCCTTTCAGTGAAAAAATTCCTACTGATGTGCAGCCTGGTTCTGGCAAGAAAATGGAGGGTTTGCTTATACACATTTAAAACAATTAATAAGCAAAAAGATTCCAGAAGCTTAACTTGTGTGAATTTTAGAGATGCTTGAAATTGAATCTAGGTCAGTCCTGGAAATCAGCCACCTACTTCTGGAATAGATGATATAAAGTTTCATTTAACTCAAGATAAAATAGAGTGATCCAGTCAGTTTCACAGAAGTTAATCTCAATGTGCATCCCTTATCTAAGTGCCAGATGGAATGTTGTAATGCTGCAAATTCAACACAGAAATTAAGAGGAATTTGAACTTTCTTCTGGTTCTCACCGAGTGCAACCAAAGTACAAGAATTCTCTCTCTGCTCCACATGAGCCACAAGAGATATTTTCTCTCAAGCAGCATGGACTGTTTGCACCATGTTAGCCATGCATCCAAGCATTTGCACTGATGACACATGACTGGGCACGCCTCCATCCTACAGTGGACACCATTTTTGCCACAAAGGGGGTATTTCCTGTCCCATTATAGAGAAGTGTGTTAGGGCCCTTGGGAGAAAATTCAGATTGCAAGAAGAATTCAACTGCTTGTAATCCACTTTCTATACATCTGATAAATTCCAGGCAGGGCCATGGAGAATGAGCAATGGGGCAAAAAATCATTTTCTGTTAGACCAGATGCAATCATGACCCATAAACTGTCAAAAGATGCCACACACCCAGTTCCCTGAGAAATGCTTCCAACCACAGGAAAGCTCCCTACTGCCCCTCCTCTCCAGTAAATGCTTGTTCCTGTGTCATTTCCCAGTGACCTGCTCTGCGTGTCTCTGCAAAGTCTCTGAAATAGCTGGCACTGATAACATTTACAGACAACTGTGTGGCTACTATAACTGTAAATCTGTATCCCAACCACCCCAAGCAAAGAATTTGATGCAAGCTAGAAAATGCAGAGGGATGGATTACATTAATTCAGTGATAACTCAGTTCTTGTTCAAACTTATCTGACATATGAGAAGAGAGAACAACATTGGCTCTTTGTATTATTAGGGTGGCTGAACATCAAGGGTGAAATCTTGGCCCTTGCAAAATTAGTGGGAAATTTGCCATTGACTTCAATGGAGCCAGGATTTGACCCTGGGTGAACACAGTTCCCATATGTGCTTCCATAAAGAAAATTAGAAATGATTTGTCTGATAGCATATGGAATCCATTTATGCATTATGAATAAGATTATTATTTAAAATGGAAGATAAATGCAAATTAACTACTATATTCATGCATACATTTGCACACATCAAATACAGAACATGGGAATGAGAATCCATGACATTCTCTTCTTTTTCTCAGTGTTAGGTAAGAGTGTAAAAAACTTGTTTGGGAGGAGACTTACAGGACAGAGGAAAGGTAACCAGCAACCTAAAAATTCTTTGCAAGTTGCCTGGGTTCTGGATTTCCTGCTATCTGTCATTTTAAATAGATCTTTAACATTGCTTTACTGTTAGGTTTTCTTTCTTTGAATTAATTTTACTATTAAAAGAAATATGTATTTGAAGGATTAAGAATGAATAAAAAGCCGAAAAAGGGAATCTCATCCCTCATGGCTCTGTACTGCCTGACCTTTCCCACCAGAAAAATTATTCTACTTCTTTGGAAACATGGCTCAGTGCCATCCCCACTGCAGACATGGTTTCAAACTAACTTGGAGTTGTGCCATGAGGAACCTCTGGCTTATTACATAGGATGGATGCCAGACAAACTGGCTGAGGTGTGGTTGGGTTTTATGGACTTTCAATTGAAAGTTATGCTATACATAATGTGATTAGATCTGACTGGAATGTTATTCCTTATTTTGTTTTATTGAACTTTAATTGTTTCCTTATTTCACTGTCATCTCTCCATTTGACTAACACTTGTGTATCACTGGTAAGATATAATATTCAGCCTGGCTTTGTATACTACTCCTCTTTAGACCCTTTTTAGTTCCCTCAAAGAAAGAAAGAGAGAAAGAAATTATTCAAAAAGCAAATTCCTTTCTAAGGCCAGTCCTAAAGTTTTTGCAGAACTTCTGCCTGCAGCAAATGTTTTACCTGAAGGAGGATAACAAACATAAACCATCAATCACACAAACAGACCTCATTCTCACTAAAAGGCATGTGTAGTTTAGATGGACACTGCATTCAGTTTTCAGTCCCTAGTTGTGCCTTCTGGTTTTTACAAACAGATTTCTGCACACATCCCAAAGAGCTTCATTTTCTCAGAATAGGTGCAGTGACCACACAGTTTGATCAAAATAAAAGGACCTTCATTTACACAGTTTTTATGTTGGGATCAAAATTACAGTCATTTAAATACTTTATATTTGCCATATTCCAACCTAGCAAATTACTTTGACAAGACAAGCTTCTAACAGCAAATTAATTACTTCTGTGTGGCTGGTGCCAGGAACAAGTTATGAACACAAAACAGATAAGGTTTACAGATATTCACAGTTTCTAACGAGTGACTAGTTATAATGCCTTTGCTTAACTCAAGTGCCAGTTTCCCTCATGCTCTTCCTACTAGCAGTGATCAGTTGGCTACACCATTACATGGTGTGGTTTGTCTTAACAACCCTCTACCTCTTGTAAGGTCAGGTCTGCACCTGCCATTACTATTTCACCTATGTATGTCCTATTCCATTCCACCTGAAGTTAATGGCTTGCAAGGATTATTGACAGGTGATTCCCGATGGAAAATTTCATAGTTTTGTCTTGTACATACTGTCCACACTTCCAAACCCCTCAAATCTTGACAGAATTCCAAAGGCTTTGCGACTGCACAACTAATCCTCATCTCTGAACTTTACTCAAGTACATCTAACCTTGGAAGCTTTTTCCCAAGAGAACTAGAGAAACTCATTTAGGATGTACATTATCACATCTCCTAGCCCATTATACCTCATGTACTTCTTGATTACTTTTTGTAGAGGTGAGAGCTGAGCTGGTTCAACAGCTGTAAATAAGGCAGACTTCCTTAAGTGGAGAAAAAGACAGTTAGTGAGATGGTACAACACTACTCAATTGTGGGAGCCAGTGAAAGGGACAGACCCCAAGAGAGCTCCCCAGGTTAAAGTGACTAAAAAAGCCTCCCCCAGGATGCCCTGTTCTGTTATGGAAATGTATCCCAGTTCTGCTTCCCCAGTTTGCCTCTCCGCCCCCTTGTACCTTGCCTGCTCCTTTGGAAAGTTCTCCCTTCCCCACTCTCGCATTGGACCTTGTTCCCTGCCACTCACACGGATTTTCCCATTAGCTTCCGTACCCTAATCCCGCCTATGTACTGCCCCTGCCGCTTTCCCCGTCCCCAGACATAGGCTGAAAACTTCCATCCCCCTTGGTCTTTGGTGCTTGGTCCCCTTCACGCATGGGGCTCAATTAAACCTGTGCCGTGGAATTCCACACAAAGACCCTTCCTGCCTCTTTGCTGTCGGCTTGTCGAAGAAGCTATCCGGAGCGTGTGTGTGTGTCTCTGTGAATGCAGTGGCTGCTGAGCGACTTTCTGTTAAAGTCGGATCTGGAGGTCGCAGCACCCCACCAGAACACCCCCCATATCCTGACAGTCAATTAACTAGCATTAATTTAAAAAATCTAAAGGTTGCAGTTTTCTTTTCTAAGAAGACAGTAACTTCAAAAAGCCAGGTTTGCTGTGCCACTGGAACAGAAGTTACAGAATTAAGTTGGGCTGTCCTTGACTGTATTTCCTCAGGAAGCTAGTGCCGAGTTGGGGCCAGGGGAGGAGATGACAAAATTTTAGGTTCTGTTTTGTTTGGGTTTTTTTCAATTCAAAGATTTTTCTTTTCTATAGCACTATAGAGTTAAAAACATGGGTATTTTAAAGTCAAGTTGCATGTTTATCTCACAAGTTAACCTACTTGTATATCGTATTGAAAAAACCACTTTATTACAGGTGTCTGTATAAGAGACTGCAAAGCCTTGTTTTGTATTAGAGGTGTCTGTATAAGAAGTCTCTTATACTCTTTGCAGTTGCAAAGCCTTGTTTTGAACACCCAGAGTCAGCACTAGCAAAACATGGGTTAATATGCAGTCCTTGCCATTGTTCAGTTCAATTCCTAATAATATCATTCCTTGCCTATAATGTCCATGATTCTTATATCACTGCTTTTCTCTTTCTGCTCAGTGCTCTGTGGCCTTGCTTCGCTATCAAACAAAGTAGGAAAGCCAGTAGGACGCTTTATCAGCAACAATAGTTTCAAATGAATGTTAACATACCTATTTCTTGTCTGTTCTCTCTTCTTCGTCCCCCTCTAGGGCTACGATTTATTAAAATAACTTTGATTGAGTGCACATGGACCCCTGCCTTCTGTTGGAGAGTATCAGGTGGGTTCAGCAGTGTGTTGTAAACATGATTCCTTCAGCAAACACAGGAAATGCTTTGGTCTTTCTTGAGAAACCACTCCTTGGTTTGAGAATTCAAAATATCTTTGCCGGGGCTATGAAGTTCCAAGTAGCCATGGTATGCAGCACAGTGCCAACACCAGAATTGCTATGAGGTCATGGAATTTTTAAAATAAATGTTGTTTTCTATCCAAACCTCAAGTGACATTATAACAAGGTTTTACTGTTCTTGCTGTCACTTTGCATTAAAAGTCTTCGACCAGTGAAGAAAGGCAGAGCTGAGAAGTAGAGGACAAATAGCGAAGTCCAGAGACACAGTGTAAGTTAAATTTTGGTGATACAGGAAGAAAAATTTCAATTGTTGGATGAAGCAGAGCAAAAGCAGATGGAACCATAAACTATAAAGTTCTGTCTCAGCTTTCAGTGCATTAACAGACCTTACTTGCCTCTCTAGGGCCTTCACAAGACCCCTTTCCACAGGTTCAGGAGCCTCATTTAAGTTCAGGTCCAGGCACCCACTCCTTGCCTGAGGTACACTGTGTGTACTTTTTTCTAGACCTACACTCGAATTGTTGCTTCAATTTCCCAGACTGACTTTCAGCTTGACTTGTTACTTTGCTTTTGCCTCAGTCATTACTGTTCTAGCAATAGGACTTGTTACTGTCACTCCTTGCTGTGCTTTCCTGGCTCAGGCGCTGTAGGACTTGGTCCTGTCAGTGAAGTCATTGCCTGGACTCTATTCTGACCACCCTTGGCTTCCTCATCCCTGAGGGAGCAATTTGCCCCTCCTGCAACAGAGACAGAGGAGTTCTCCTCTGGGAATGCATCCTGGAGAAGAACCAATAAAGGAATGCTACATATCTGAGAAGAGGAAGGAAAAGAACTGTGCTTCCCACTCTATTTTGCCTCTTCCAATCTCTGGTTAGAGATAGAAAGATCTTCCCTGCAAGGATGTGCAATGTGTTTCATAAATTTCCGAAAGGAAGGCAAAGGTAATTGTACACTCTCAGAGTCTCCATATTTCTGGCAGTCATGCAAAAAGTTACTGGCAAACTGCATGGGAAACTATACAGCAAATGCGTGCCAAGAAGTAAAAATAAAAAATAATGGCAGTTCAAACTTAGTCAGTTTCTATAGTATCAGAAATATTGGTCAACAAGATACATTACTTACCTGATGTAGGATCTTCAGTAGCATATCAGCCTTTTTACCAAGTGTGAGATATTACTATATGATAATTGCCTACATCTGAAAAACCACACAAAACCAGCCCCTCCCCCCCCAATACAATCCCCCCCACACCATGATTTGAGGTTCATTGCTTTCAAAGAGGGAATTGAATAATCAGGAAGATGTCAGAAACTGAAGCTGTATAAAGAACATATATTTAAGTAAAATCTAGAGTACACCACATACAAACTGGGAAGGAGGCTTGAACCTGACAGTACTGATAGTTTCGCATTTATATTGTTATGCTAAACAGGCTGACCCATAGGTGAGCATAAGGAGATCCTCACAGCTTATACATGTGCAAAAATAAAGACCAGATGACGGAAGTGATAAAAGTGCTCCACTTCTTTCAGTTCAAGCAAATAGGTTTTACTTTTCTAATTGATGGTAAAACAGAAACTGAAAAATATTCAGATCAACTCTTAGAACTGAAGGAAAAAAGGAGGATATTGCTTGTGTCTTTTGGCACAGGTCAGGTCACTAGAATTTCCTTCCCATGAGATGTGGAGTGGCTGCACATGTACTCTGAAAGTTTTTATAGTATCTGGGAGTTGTTCTGAGGCTTATTTGACTGAAGGTTGATGCCTGGGTCTGTGGACCTCCATTGGCATGGAAATACTGGTCACGTCTCTCCTGGCCTGTCCCCATTCCAAACATCCTTCTGTACATTCAAGTGACACTTTGTTTCATTCCATTTATTTCATAAAAGCCAAAAGCTTTGACCAGAGTGTGGGAGGACTCTGTATTTTTATCCTTCTCAGATCTTAGCACACAACCCACAGAATAGAAAGAGATGAAATTACTTGTTCTCTTCTTTTATTAAAAACAAAAGAGTTCACAGATGTTGATCTGTCAGTCATTTTCCCTGTTAAATGTCAACATATATCTGAGGTTACTAATAATGCAATATCCAAGTAAGATTCAAAATTTTAAAAAAAATTTAAAAAGCACGTTTAACAGACAGTCCTGATCTATTTCCAGCCTCCTTAAAGTAGCCCCAAATTATTTTCCTCTGTTTTTCACACTGTGTTCATTACAAACACCAATCCTGTTTTCTTTCTGACGGAAGCTAAAGAAGTTCAGTTATGAAGATATATTTTACAAAACCAGGACTTCCAAGGTGCACAGCCTCTGCATTAAGAATACGTGTATCCAGAACAAGGACTAAGGTAAACGGCAGTGACAGGAAGACCCTTCTGCTCCTGACTAGGGCCCACTCTTCCTATAAAGATAAATACTTCAAAATTTATTTGCCTCTTTTTGATTGTTCTTATTGATATTTAATGCAAGAGAATGTTGCACTGAGTGCACACTAGTTTTTTAGCAACACAAATTTAAAAAAATATATAAAACAAAAATTTAAATAGCCAAGACGCTCGTCTTTCAAACAAGCATACTGGAAAGATGTTCTACCACATTCTCTCCTCTGTGGCCACATTTATTTTAAAATAATGAAGGTTCCTAGAAATTCCTGTGTAAATTATTAACTTTACAAATATCTAAAGTATGTATCAACTACAAAGGTGTTGCAGTAGGTCTCCATTCATGTTCCTGTGCTGGGAATATAAACAGCTCTTCACACATTTTCTTAAACGTATAGATTTAATCTCACAGATTTGTCTCCCTGTTCATTTTGTCTCAAATCAGAAACCTTGCCCAAGCAGTTTCTCATGAGCTGAGGTCAGTGTGAGGTTTAGGACTTACCATATAATATATTCAGGTTTGTGCTTCCAATTTACTGTATAGTGATGTTAATTCTTTAATACCTGATTATATCAATATAGTTGCATGCATTCCCTCTAATAATTCAAATCAATCAGCCATATATTGCTTTTTCTATTTCTCCTAAAATGATTACATTTACATGCTACCAGTTCATTAACATAACTCACAATAGCAAGAGATAAGGGGGAAAAATTGATACAACTAATGAAATAATGACAACGAAATCATTTCCTCAAAGCACTGCATTTTTAGTAAAGTTTTGCTATGTGGTGAAGTAAAACTACAGCTGTCAAAAATATGGCATCCTAACCCCTCTAACAAATTTTTAAAATCCCATCTGTAGGCAATGCAGTGCAGATAAACAGATGTCGCAGAAGTACAAAGCCCAAAGAAGAAAAAATGGTTTGGCAGTTCTAAGGTTTATGTGTCTGAAAAAAAGATAACACATGCTTCTCCGATGAAGAAAGCAAATGTAACAATTGCTAATGTTTATAAATAGCTATTGAATGACTAGTGCACACTTAATACCTGCATTCATTATTGTTTTGAGTTTCCTAAGGAACAGTAAGTGGATCAATTAGAGAGGACTACAAGTTCAGCATCTTTCTGTGTAGCATTAGTTGTTTAGTTTAGCTGGAGAAGGTCCCTACACTATCTTTAATCTGCTTGTGGGGTTTTTCTTCCCCTGTCCAAGAATTCCTCTCATTAAAGTGAACTCTTTTGAAATATGCAACGCTGGCTACCTTAGTCCCACTTACTAATGGTCCTGAATTGATTCTTAATTAGTTGCAGTTTTGGTCAGAATCCCATTAAAAGCTGAGTGTTCCAACAGGAAAGAAGGAAGAGGCTGGTGTTTTGCTGTGAGCTGCTGAGACTGGGGGTGAACTTGCACCCACAATGGCAGGCAAAATGCACTGAGATTCAAATCACGCTCTGTGTCCTGGTTTGAACACAAGCCTTCATACTGTAATTTATTCTCCATCTATAAAATAAGATGAAGAAATGCATCCAGATGCCGTTAGAAAAATTGCATTATCCCGATATTCTTCTAGTCTCTCCTTAAAGAAAAGAAAGGATACTAACTCAGAAGAATAGGAAAGCTTTTCAATAAATAACAGATTTTTTTCCGTATAATTTTAATTGTTATCTATCTTCTAACCCTGTTTATATTCTAGAAATCCTCTGGGAAGCTAAAGAGTATATTTTCATGTTTTTCTTCCAAATGACTGAGCATTGCGATAAACTGCAGAATATTTTTGTTAATGAAGTGAATCAGTGGTCATTGTACAGCTATTGCTTTATTATTTGAGTTTAATTATAGAAAATTGAGGTATCAAGAAAATATGCTCTTTTAAAGCACTATCTGGAGCAAGTAACGCTGTTGTTAGGGAATAGTGATGTCACGTGAGCAGCTTTTGTATTCAGCAGCAATAATTCACTGCCTGCATGGGGGGATTGATCCCAGCTATGGTATCCCCAAAGGAGCCTCCACTAGGAATGGGCTCACATACTTTGATCTGTAGATTAACATGAGCAGGATCACAAGCCTTTGTCTCTTGTAAACATCGTATGTCCCTAAATTTGTATCCAGCAAAAGGCTGAGTCTTGTGTTTATTTGGGTAATGAATTGCAGTAATTAATGCATGCATTGATTCCTCTACTGAGTCTTCCCTAAAGGCCATTTCCATTTTTAATTTATAGAAAATGCATACAATTCCTTTAATCAGAGCACAGTCTGGAATCTATAATAAACACTCAATGCAAAAAAAATAGAGAAAATAGAAGTGAGATTACTGAGCAGAATTTAGGTAGGAATTTAAGTACAGAGGTTGTATTTAACATTGTATTAAAAGAACAGCTACATAGCAAGGAATGTAAGAATATCTGGAATTTTCAGGGCAGATCTGAACCTATAAACAGAGAAGCAGAAATCCTACTGTTTCATTGAACAGATTTTCATTTACTTCAGGGCTCAATTTAGTCTCTAACACATGAATGTATGTTTCTGTCACATATTTCTACTAAAAGAATGTTTCAATGCTGTCTTTTTCTCAGTCTGCTATGGCTTTTGCATCAAAAAAGACCCTACCATTTACTAAATATTCTTGAGGGGGGAAGATTCAAAGGAAAAACATGAGCTTCCTTTATGAATTGAGAATATTTCTTACTTGCTAAGTGCCAAAACTGTACTCAGAATCATACAAAATGCAAAGTGCAAACAGCCTTCCCCTCACAGTCCTTCAGCCCAAAAGCAGTTTTTAGCAGTCCAAACATTCCCTGATCTTAAACTGGATCATTCTCAAACAACATGGCTTCAGAACAAAGCAAAAATCAAGTGCAAACCAAATAATACAGTTGATAATTAAATAAATAAATAGCAAAACAAATTCTATTGGATTTTTTTTTTCCTGCAGTACTTTCAGACACTAAGATTATAATTTTCCTTGTCTGGGAAATGCCTGCCTTGTATCATACAGTTCTTTGTATATGTAACATTTCCATATACATATTGAAATGTGTGTAAAATACGCCTGAGGAAGTATGAAAATACAACATTATAAATACACAGCAAGGCAGATGATGCTGTGCTGAGGAATGCAATTTAATATTATTTCTGAAATGTACAGGTGATATAAATTAGAAAATACCCCACGGTATGTATACAGCATAAAGGACACAAAAAGAAAGACTGATTTGGAAGCACACACAAACTAAAGGAATACCTGATTAACCTTTCACTGACTCCTGGTCCACGTGATGCAAAGCTTGCCTTCCTCCTAGAGTGATGGCTTTAGAAGAAGATGTTAAATTTAACCTCTGGCGCAATGATAAATTGACAATAAAAAATTCAATGGCTTGGTAATTACCAATCACTTTGGACATCGGCAACATTTTTCAGTTCTGTCAGTGCTCATTGGCACAAAAGCTTCAGCTGAAATTCTCTCGATCTCCCTCTTTTTAACTTTGTTTTCATGATGCAGATTAAATCTGCCACCCTATTACTGATTCATTTTCCTAATTTTTCATGTCTGCACCATGCCCCAGCTGCACTAGGCTGATAATTGTGGAGCCCAGCCCTGATGATTAACATCAGAAGAATTAATTATGCCTGCCATTAAAATTCCAGGTTGCACATGGTGATCAAGAAAAATTAAGTTTCTCTAGGCCTCTAAATCATTTCACCTTTGAGGAGAATGATAGTGACTCGACAGCTAAACTGCAGCCTGCGTTCCAGGAAAGGTCTAAACCACACACCCTTTGTGTAATTCCCTAAATGCCTTCCTAGTAATTCTTAGTGGTTTATTCCACTTGCTAAAAAGATTTACTGCTCTCAAATAAAGACGACTAAAATATCTAGCTGACTGTTTGATTTCAATATAAACAATCTTTTTTTGCTTCTCTCTGAGACTCTTTGAGGAGTATCCGTTACAATAATTTCCAGGTTAAAGCATCACACAGAGAATGGAAGATCCAGGCACAGAACTAATTTCACAGAATTTGAGATAATTTACTTTTGTCCCAGTTACAAACCGAAGGGAAATTATGATTTTAGTACTATATAAGGACAATGATTTTCTCAGAAATAAACTGATAATGAAACAAAACCAGATTCCTAAAATCTTTAGGCTAAATGGTAATGAGTAAGAAAAAGCCTGTTGACTGACTCATTTCAAAATAGATTTTTGCATGTGAAACTCAAAACATTTTCAGTCTAGCCTAAGGTATGACATTTACTAGAGCCATAAAGAGTAAGATGATATACATTTATCATGCTCTTTTTCCACATTATGTTTCGTTTTTAAATTACCATAATCATGTATATTACAGGCTTAGCTTAGAAGACTGTGATGAGGAGTCATATTTTGATGAACACATGTAAATAGCTTATTTCAAATGATAAATATCACAAAGAGTATGCATAAAATACGGATCATATCTGCTTCCCTTCTTACGTTTAGGCAGTACCACCACAGCAAAACTATTTAGATGTGGATATTCTTGTTAGCTTTTATAGATGACAGATTTCTAGAATAAACTTAACAGAATTGGACCAAAGAGCAGCACAAGAGAAATTATCTTCCCTATAAAATATGTTATAAAATAGGAATACTCAGTGCATTTAGAGATTAACTTCTACGGGAAGTCATGTGCATGGCGAAATAAGAGAAAGACCCTTCAATTTAAAACTTAAATCCTTGAGTTTAACGTGAACATCACTGCTATAGCTCAAGGATATTGTATTCTATATAAAATAGGCCATTTAGAACTTGTGAGGACTTTATTGCACTCTCTCACAAATGACAACCAGCATAGTATTCGTGATTAAATGAACATTTATTGTATTTGTAACAGTATTCCAGGAATGCCATAAAATGAAGCATGAAGTCATCCATTTAAACATTTTTAAAACATGTCTTAACTAAAAGCACTGAAAATATCTCCTTACAAGACTTATGGTTAAATCCAAAACCTTTTTCTTTCTGCCCCGGGGCATAGATAACTCAAATGTACCAAGACTTTTGGCAAATCACAGATGTCTCCCCAGAGATCTAGGAAAACAGTCAAACACATCGTCAAAAGCCTATGAAATAAGGTGAGAGAAGTCTGAATACACTTACTGGTCTTGTCTGTTTCTAACATCGGTGAAGATAGAGCAAATGGAGTCCTAAACAGGAAAGACATGACAAGCAAAACTAAGAAATGGAATTAAAACAGTGGTGTAAGACTGTCAAACTAGACCAGCATTCAAAACCATAAATTCCATTTTTAGCAAGCATGACTATCAGTCAATATATTTAGGTGATGAAAGGTTAATAACAGTTTTAATTTTAAGACTTCAAACAGAGGATGAAAATGAATTGTACTGATTTTTGACAAATTTAAAAATTACTTCAAATAGATTTATTATGCAAATACATAAATGTTCTATCAGAATCACAAACAGCACAGTATGAGTTTTGGGAGAAGATTATTTTCAATGACACTAGTCTTGAGAATGCCAAACTATAACTCATCTTGAAAATAGCTTGAAAGGCTATTCTGGGATTAAAATTTAGGCCGTGGAAGACAGGGATTAATATGTTCCATTTCCCCTAAAAACCAATAGCTTTTGTCCATTTAGTCCTTATTAGTTCACAGATGACTCTTGCTCCTACATATGTACCCAGAGTACTTTACACACCAGTCAGCTGAAATACAACAGATGGTTAAGAGTACAAGGGGACAATAGCACCAGCATCGTCCTCTCAAGTCACAGAGTTAACACCCAGATTTCCTCATTTATGGGAACTTGAATATAGTATTTGACTAGTTATTGTAGTGAACAGACAGAAAACTCCAGCTGGGGTCTTGAATAACCTGTTTTGGCTGTAAGATATTTCAGGTCTGAATCTCTATATTTTGGCTAAGGCAAACGTCTACTCAAAACTTGACCCATTAGCACAGGGAGAAGGGGAAGAGAAGGGAAAGGGAAACGGAAAGGGAAAGGGAAAGGGAAAGGGAAAGGAAAAAATCTGCTTGCAGAAAGAATTTTACATAAGTACAGATACATCTATGTTATCATCTGAAATCAGAGAAAGTTCTGCCAGAGTGCTGTCCAGATGTTAAATCTTTCAGCCTACTGGAGAGCAGCTACAAGAAGGGACACTGCTTCTTGTCAAGCGAGATTCACAACCTGGCAGGAAAAAGCCTTGTAAATACTTTAGGATTAAGGTGATTAGCTCTAAATAACAGAAATAAGCCATACAACATTTTGCAGTAACTTTAGAGAAATTTAAATTGAGATTTAGTCATCAAAGGTTAGTGGGTCTGTATGATGTGTATTAGATAAAGAGGTATCTGCTGTTTTAAGAGATACAATTACTGTTTTTAACTGCTTAGCCTTTTTTTCCACCTAGCCTTTTTCCCTCCTAGGCAAACACCACCTACCACAAAAAATCATTTTGCATTGTCATTTATGGTCATCTCCTGCCATCCTTTATCCTGACTTACTTTGCCTATTCATTCCAATTGCATGATTGGTGAAATGAGTTATTACCAGACATCAGTAGTGTTTGGGTTCTAACCTTTTCTGGCAATTCCTATCACCACAGCTGCTTGAAAGTCTTTGCATCTGCCATCCAAAATTTTGTTAATGTGGTTTTCTACAATATCATATTACAAACTTGTATTAGTTATACAATGTGCTCATCTTTGGCGTGAAAATAATCCCAACAGCTATCATGAGTACAAGATCTGCCTAAAGGACAGTGAGGTTGTTAGACTGATCTCTTATGCACCTCCTTTTAGTGATCTTTTCGGCGTGACTACTATTCGCTGGTTTGAGCATCCACTTGAATATTGTCTATTAACAGATTTTAAATTTATTTATGATATATTAGCATTAACATGACCATGAACTTGAACACACTCTGACAGGTGCTACAAAACACATGGGTCTTTACTTAAAGAGTTCACTTTCCAAGACAAGATGACTGAAAATGACAGACCGATGGAGAAATACAAGTAAGCAATGAGACTGGATTTGTCCCCATGTTGTTACAAATTTTTTTTTGGTAGCCATTACAAAAAAAACCTGAAAAAATATTTGAAAAAAGATAATGTAAAAGCATTTTTTTTAAACAGAATGAGAATCATGTCTGTCTTGTTATACACACACTGATACAGCAAGAGGTGCTTGTAGCACTGATATTTATTCTTTGATGTGTTCCTCCCTTTCATGTTATTTATGTATTTTTTCAACTCCCAAATCTATATTTATTTTTCCCATGCTGTCAATGTGAGACTCATGTCACCTCCTAGACTTCAAAACCAGAGCTAACAACACATGAAGGTGTAAGAACACACACAGCACAGCAAACAGTTAATTTTGAGTTGCTGCCTGGAGCATGAATTCCTGAAGCCCAGCATAGGCTGCCATGCTTCACTGCAACTGGTACTGTGCCTACTGGTTAGGACATATTAGCCAGAGTTCCAGACGAAAGCACACCTCGTGATCATTAATTTTGCCCCACAACTTCACTTGTCAAACAGATTGGAAGTAGACTGGAAGTTAGTCATGTCTCCATCAGTCATACATCTCAAGGCAGTTGGTGTCTCTCTATTCCCATACACATATCTGGTGTGCCTCTTGTGGACTAAAGTAGATCAGCAGGTCTGATTCCATCATTTGTCCTGTCAATTTCCCATACTTTCTGATCTATATCAACTCAGTAAAGATCAGAGACAACATTTCAGTGTGATGCAAAGATCATGGAGGGCAACAATAGGAAATAATGCACTTTGAACTCTAACAGACTTACAATTACATAGAGATGTTGCACTGATGCAGCTGGACATATCTGTCTCTTCTATGAAATAAAAATTGCTTCTTAAATACAGGCAAAGGAGAGGAAAGGCCTTTTTCCTTTACTGCTGTTGAGTATCAGTTCAAGTACTCTGGTCTTCCTCACACGAGTAATCACTGACTCCAAGAAGATAACTTGTGTTTCTAAGGATAAGATTTGTAGACCCATTTACTATCAGAAAGTTTAAAAGAACAACTAGCATTTTATGCACACAAATTCTGGACTTATTTTTCTATCGATCACAATGAAGGGTACCAGTTTAAATAATTCCAGACTTGTTTCCAGTCAACTCTTAAATAAAGAAAATAGGATGATTTAGTGTACATCTTCAGTTCTATGCTAATCAGATCTGGGGTCAATCTCCCTGTCACTGTAATTTAACTTGCAGCATATCTGCCTAAAATATAACACAATGCATTCAGCATATACTTTCCCATGTGTAAATCCAGAAGCACATATACATTCAAACACATATCAACAATGTTTTGTCACGTATTTACAGGGCATTTCTAACCACAAACTGCCTGAGGATGCTCAGGTGTCAGGTCCTTTCCCAATAATGTTGCAGCAGGCCAGCAACTTGCCTGACTAATGAAAGTCATGAGATGACTTCTTCTACACCAGTCTTGTCGAAACTGGCAGATTTTGGTGCAGCAGCCTGTTACCATCTGAGTATCATGGGCTGGTCACTGCAAGGCTGTTCTGGCTCTGTGGCTGCCATCCTACACACCCCAGCTGTTAAACTGTCATATGCAAGTAAGTTTTCATGATACAGACCTCTTCCCAACTCTCCATTCAGGGAAAAGGATCTAAATTTGGAACATATATTTTCTTTCACCACTCAAATCCATATTTACAGCCTAATTGGATTTGATCCTTTCTCAAGGATTTCTCTGTCCTAAAGAAGTTAAAGTCTTCCTACTCACAGGTCATTATCTGATTCTACCATCTTTCACCTGGCACGTCCAGAACTCCCAACTGACTCAGATGGCAACTAGAGCTAGATAATACCACATCCATGGTTGCTACAGTCCAAGGACACTGTTAATTCTTTGGGATGCAGATGGCCATTCCTGCAAGGCAGGCCAGTGTTCACACCCCAGAATAAAAAGGTTTAAGCACACTGAGTTAATCTTATATTCCTGATACACATACAACTTGCTAACTACATTTTATACAACTAAATACAGGTTCATGAAATCTCATGCAACTGGTCAGAGGCTTGGTTCTTGTGCTCCAAGTGTAACAGCCATAAATTATATTTATGGATAGGTTTTTTCCTTCCAGTTTTAAGTTTTACTAATTTACTGTCATCACCTGCACAGGGATCTCTTTCAAAATGTAGAAAGTAAAATGGCATTTACCTAGGTCAGCCGATTTTGTCAGCAAGATCTGGTGGGATGATTCACATAAATGGAGATTTGGCAAAATATACCCATGACATTTTCCGTTTCAAATCTCCAGGGAAGACTTTGGAAATAGCAAAGTACCATGAATTAACTTTTTAGCAATAATCAGAATAAGGATAACTAAATGGGAAAAAACCCACTAATATTTTAAATTATTTAAATTTATTATTAAAAATATTTTTTACAGAACTATACTTGAAATATTACACTTCGCAGATAATGATATTGCTTAAGGAAAAAAAAAAAAACAAATAAAAAACAGCAACACCAGAAGTAGTGATTAATAACATTTCAGTTTGTTATGCTTTCATTTGTTGAGGACCTTCTACCTTGGTCAATATTTCATCCCTGGAGATTTCCCTTTTCACATGTTACTAATCCACTCTTCAGGTCTGGAGAATAAGGCACTAGTTTTAAACAGTCTCTAATTCCTCCCATTAGTTCCCATAGCATCAGCTATGTTTCATTATAAAATACCTTAATATTGAAAAATTGGTAACCATCCTCCATATGCTGTAAAAGAAAAATATCAGCAAACTGATGGCAATCTAATAATTTCTAGTTTAAGCCTATAATTTGCAAAAATCTGACGTTCATTGTCAATGCAATTTTCTGCTGTGAAGAAATCTGCATGACTTCTGTACTAGTTGACCCTTATCTGACCTTCCATAAAATAGAACTACTTTTTCCTAAATAATACTTTTTTATATTCTTTGCAGTGTTTGTTAAAAACATCTTCTGGAATGCAAAAAAATCTAGAAACCTGCAAAACATCCTCACATTTTCTGCAGTGAATAGGCTCAATTCCTTGAGGGACTGATGGAGAAAAAAAGACACCTTTCTCATGGCAGTTTCTCCTCATCCTTACACTCAACATAACCAGTAGCAGTCAAAGGTCAGGGGACAAATGAGAGCTACTCAGCTAAGTGAGACTCTGCAAGTGACAAAGATAAATTGATATGCATGTGGGAAACTGGAATGAATGAAAAATGAAAAAGATGCTCCCACTGCTCTGGCACCTGTAACAGAAGAAAGAAAACCACATACCGTACTGTTTGTGTCAAAACTGTTCACAATATTTCTGCTAAGACTGGCTGGGAAAAATAGTGTGACATCTCTTGAAAATCAGAGGGCCGGGCATTTAGTTGTTTTCACAGGTTTACTCAGACACATAAATTCCAGATTGTAGGATATATTGCAAAATAGGTCATATATCAGGAAATATTGATACTTGAAATATCAGTCATACATCAGGTTCTCTGCTGAAGAACTGAATCTTCATATGCAGACATGCTTTTGCAATCTTTCTGCAAGCAACCTCAGCTGAGAACCAAAGCTGGAAATCTCATGGACCCAATCTTTTGATGAAATTTTCAGGACTTCATGATTTTAATGTGGTCAAAAATTCCAAAGCTCCTTTTAAATTCAAAAAAGTTTGCTTGAGAGACAAAACCTTGGGGATTCAGCTGTGTTCAGGTTTTGATTCTGCTTTAATTTAATCAAAACCACTTTGCTCTTCATTAGTTGATACCTTATTGAATCAAAGCTTTGTACTCCTTTTAAGAATTGCCTCTTTCTGTGAGGAGATTTGGCTTCAGTAATATGGGTAGGACTCCAAATGATAAATAACCTAAATATTGAACAAATGGCAACATTTCATTCACGCAGAGCAGGAAAATTTAGCCCCCATGGGTTATGTTACAGCAAACTCCTTAAATCAAAATGTGGAAACTCAATATTGAGGTGCATAAACTATAAGCTTTATTGATCATGTCTCTTGTGACTGGGCACTCCTGCCATGCTAGAGACATAATTCTGCATGGGACTGATTTCCTTCAACTTTCACTTAAGGGTGCTCAGCATCTAAAAATATCATAAAATTCTGTTTCTGCACACACCGAAGGGCATGTGGAAGAATTCTCAAGGGTATTCTATTTCTTCAGCTCTTCTGAAATCCTGGTCAGGTATCTAAGAATCCCAAAGGAATTTTCCAGTGTTTATTTGGCATAAACTGCAGTAACAGTATGAAATATCTTCTGATAAGAATGCCAATGTCATTTTGTTTTCCGATCTAGTGCAATGCTAGTAATCCATTCTTACATATTTGCATAACTTTGCTTTATATCAATTTGAGTGACTATTTACCTGTCATGTATGCTGTGATGCTGAGTAGATGCAGAAAAGGACAGCCAGTGGAGGGTGAAGGGAGATGCCAAGGTTATAACCCAGTGTTTATATTTACAATCAAGCTTTACCTTCATGGGAAGCTTCTCTAGCAGACATAGGTGCAAATGCAGAACGTCACAGCTCTCTATCAGGCAACACCCTCCCTGGCCCATTCCTGTAAATTCTCCGCAGTGGCATGTTTTATTGCCCTGGAGACACAACATGATGGCTATTTATTTAATTGCTTGGGAAGCCCAGCCAAAGAAGGGTGTCTCGTGTTCGGCGTGTTAGTTTCCTGCTCGCAAATTTACAATTTAGCACTGTTTGGGTTTTCAGAGTCTCCTTGTTAAAAGTGCGAGGGGCCCTTTTCCCTAGATGAAGCACAACTGCTTTGTCTGCCTCCAAACTGCCGAAATCCCCCAAAAGGCACAGAGCAGCAGTGCAGCCTGCTTGAAACCTGGTGTGTGCCGCCCCTCCAGCCACTGATTAATATTCGACATATTCTCCAAGCAGAGCTTTATATCCAGTTCAGTGTTTTCTCTGTCCTGTCCTTTCCTTCCCTCCTCCCGTCTGATTTTGTAGACAGACAGCCATAATGCGCGATAGAAGCATAAGTCTTTAAACTGAAAATGTCATCACTTAGGAATACAAGAGAGTGGTATGTGTCATGTATGTCTGCAAAATGCAGTTGCTGTCTGTTACAGTCTGTAGCAACTTTTAAATCTGTCATCACGGCATGAATTTCATATTAAGCTCCTTCCCAGTGCTTTAGCCAGGAAGTAAAGGGGGGAACATACTGTATCATTTATGGGCATGCTGGTGCTGGGTCAACCATGACATCACTCTCCACTCCGCTGAGCTGTAATGAGGTGAAAAGGCAGCTTTAGAACAACATAGCACTTTATTTATTAGGAAAATTTAAGTGTGCATGTATTTCAATTTATGATAAAACTGAAAACAAAGGTTATGGACTATAGCTCTCCTACAGCCCAAAGTAAGTAGGGGAGGGAAGGCATTTTGTAGATGATGAGAGATTTAATGCACACTAAGCACAGAAGATTGAAAGTTCTCAGCAGGCTGAAATCCTGTACTGACAGCCCAGCCTATCAGAGATGGTACACAGCACATTTTGCTGCAATCATGTTGTACTGCACACTTTGATCAGAGCATGCCGCTGAGGCAAGAGTCTAGTCGAGACCACCTAACATCTTCAAATTCCAAAGGACACAGACATATAAACTGAGAACAGAGGAAAAATTTTGTGAGGCTTGGAGGCTACAAGAGCCCTTGATTGCAGAAGGTTCCCTAGAAACCTGCAATGCTTTTTAAAGCAACATTGAGAAGCTGGGCAGTCCATTACATCTCTCCGAATTAATGCTGAAATATAAGATGGACTTTTGTACTTTACAGCAAGGATTGGTTTTGCTTTGCTTTGTTTTTTGATCGCAGCTGGAGATGGGACAAAAGAAGTTCAAAAAAAGAAAAGCACAATGCAGAACAGGTCTGATCAGACTTGAAATTAATTGCTCTTGCTCCTTTTTTCTCAACTACAACCATATTATTTTTACCTCAGGCACAGCACCAGCAGCTGGCTTTCCTGGAAATCCCTGCAAAAGCATCACTGCTGCTAATCTCCCTGTTTTGAATCTTAACTTGCTTCTGAAAAGGGCATCCCTCTGCCAGCTGATCACTAGCCTGGTAATCCTGTCTCCCTTGGCACACACAACAAACCCCACATCCATAGTATCAAAAAAAAACCTTTCAAAACACTACATGCAAGCTGGAGTTTTTCTGTCTGGAAAATCTGAACACTGTAAGTACGAGGTCTATGACAATAATAATAATAAACATAAATATACTACTACATATAAATAATTAGAGAATTATATCTAGATCTATCTGAAAAATGTAGTTTGATATTGAGATTCTTCTTTCCTGATTACAAGATATTACTTTACCAGCTCTGGTCCCAAGAAGCAGTCTGAAATTGGTCTGTAGCCAGGATATCTAGGGTTCTAACCTTCCTAAACATCACAAACTTCTAATACCTAGAAGATGTCTGAACAGTATTTGGCAGAAAATAATCTATGAAAAGCCCATCTGGAAGAGACAGTGTCAGCCCCTGAAAAGGGAGTGTCCTTTTTTTTCAAATTAGTGGGTAAGCCGATGTCTCAGCATGGTGCTAACACACAATGCACTGCTAGAGTTGTAATTTCTCAGGTGAAATATAAAACTACATTCCTCAGTGTTCAAAGAGGTTTAAGAAGCCATGATGCAAAATCAAGTGTATAATTACTGGCCAAACTCTCACATGGAGGAATAAATACTGTAAAGTATATTTATCCCAATAAAGGAAAAATTATATATTTTTTATTATTATTTTATACATGTATCAGGCAAGTGTCTTGGGCATTTTTAAGATCATATTTCAAAAGCTAATATCAACCTTCCAGAAAAAAGGGATGAAGTAGGCAGAACAGACAATTCTGTACACATTCTCTTTTCTGCCAAAAATATCTACTAGATGGAAGCAAATATTTCATAAGTTGCAAGGTCTACATTTCCAATGTATATGTAACAGAAAGAGCTGATTAAATGGGGCATCTTATGCAGTAGGCAACTCCTCAATCCAAATGCAAGCAAAACCTAGATATCCTTCACTCTTTTTTTGTTATTTTCTTTATATTTTTGGGTAAGTTTACCCCCACCTTGTCTTCTTCTGTTTCCTCCCCATTCTAATCAGGTTTGATCTATCTATGGATTTCTTTACTTAGGAAGAAACATCTAAAGATAACACCATGAATATGAAGTCTCTTAGTCCACCACTCATTCTTAATATATCTTTGTTTGCCTTCTCAGAGCACATTTAAAAATCAGTTCTGGAAAACTATATGAGGAATCTATTAGTTAAAATATTTTTATTTAAATTTGACTTGTAAAACATTCCCTCACATGTGTTACTTGTTTCAAGTACAGCACAAACCAACAGTAAACATTGTTTTTCATCTCTAGCTGTGATGGAAAGCACCTGGAAGACAAAGATGACTGAGAGAATCAAACCCAAGATTATACACCATGATCCAAATTCATTCTTCCTATGTTTCCTCAAATGCTGACCTAAATTGAATTACAGTGTGAGTCTGGTGCTCTATCTGCATTTCTTATTAAATTGCTCACTATTAGCATCTGCCTTTCCATTATACCTTGTGGCCTTTTCTTACTCATTAATAACCTCACCATATGTCCCAAGTTCAGTACTTCCTCCACTGAATTTATTTTGCCATTTACAGACTCCTTAAACTTTTTTCAGTATGTGAAATATCTTTGTAGAAGACAAGAATAGTTTCTAAACTACTCACTACTTGCATGATGCTCTTTTCAACAGGTAGCCCTCTGTATCTTTCCATATTTAGTTGTTTCTGACACCCTCAGTCACACTGAATAGCAGGGTACTCCCTACGAATCTACAGTCTTCAGAAAGGAACAGAGAAAAAAGTAGACACCATTGTCACTGTATGAATCCAGAATGAGCTACTCTTGGGTACTCAGTAACAGTTTGGGCATCTCTAGCTCAAAAATTTGTAGCAGAATTTTAAAAATAGAAGGAAAAGACCAGAAAAGACAACTGGGACAAGGAGTGACTTCACAAAAATTATCAAATAGAGCAGCATTCTTTGGCTTAAAGCCCTGTCTCTGAGAAGATATGAACCTAGGTATAAAAATCAGAACTTGCATGAAGTAGGTGAAAGGTCTTTTGGAATACAAGAATTAGACAGTATCAAATTAAAACAGTTCTAAGAATGCACAGTTCTACTAGCAAAATAAGACACAAGATGCTGGGAAAGCTGAAGATTCAACATGAATTTTAAAATCTGTTAGATACTTTCATGTGAGAAAAACCCATCCAGGGATATTAAACATGAAGATATCACCTTTGCTTCATAAAATCCTAGAGCTGTACATCAATGAAAACTAGAAGATCAGAGGGGGATTATCATTATATGCTTGACCTAATCTCATGCCCTTCCCTAGGCAGGTATTAGTGGCCACTGTTGGATGAAGAAATCTGGGCTCGCTAGGCTGACAGAGGAACTGCCGTAATGCTAGCAGCAAAATTTAAAATCTCATTGTCTGGCACAGCTTACTGCCTGTGCAACGAGAGTTAGGAAGAGAGAATGTGTACTCCTGCCCCAGCTCCTCCCTCCTCAAACACTAAACTGAGCTCTGAACAAAATACAGAACTGGAACAACTTTCTCCTGTGACAGCAGTGACATTCAGCTTGTGAGGAAGCCGCAGCGGCCGCTCAGCAGTGCCTCACACAAACACTCCTCTGACAATGTCTGCATCATGTGCCTGTTCCACTGCGGAGCACTCTGGGGCACGACGCTTGCCTGACTCTCAGCCGCACTGGCTGACACCACAGACCTTCTAGAAATACTTCACCTACATTTTTTCTGTGTTCACACAAGGTTCTTTCCCCTTTTAATTTTCTAATATTTCTTACAGTGCCTTATAACCTGTGCAGAAAAGGCTGAACAGGACAATGAAACACAATGCAGGAAGATGCCAAATCAGTCAAAACCCCCACCCTATCCACACACAATCAGTGCCAGCTGTAGTCCAATTAAACTTAATCTAGTCACATGCTCATGTGTTCCTCAGAAATTAGAGGAAATCAATTCAAATGCTAATGAGAAAACCCATAATTTATTATCTGCTGAGGAATGCATGTTACATTAATTTTAACTGTAAACAATTATTTTTATTGCAAGATTAATTATACCATCTTACACAACTTCCTTTTTTCATAATTTTTGAAGGAATTAGCTTTCTGCTACTGTTTTGTTGATCTGTCACAGTATTTTAAGCCTGGAAAAGTGTAATTAATTTAGGAATACCACAAATGTGGTTTCTATTCTTCTGTCAGAGGAAAGTGGGACAAATGCCTGAGACAAAATACAGAAAGATCTGGCTGAAACTTAGGGCCTCAACAACAGTACAAGAGCTGGAAAACAGTGCAGTCCTTATTGGGAGTCTGGAGCTAAAAACATAAGATGAGAACAGAAAGTCCAGGTAAAAGCAAAAGAAAACCTTCATGGGTACTCGCCAAAAATGGATGAAAAATAGAATACTGAGTTAACCCAAACGTCATTCAGCTGAATGAGCGGTTTGCTTTATTTTTAGTTGATCCCTTTCTATGTGATTCTTTCTTTTCCTCCGTACACCAAATTAAAAAAAAAAAATCAACTTCATTACACAGGAAGCAGCAAAATATTTTGCCAATAAATACAAGTAAGCAGTGGAAAAGCAGAAGCATTTCAGGAAAGCCTGTCTTGTTTGCTTTGTTTGCTTTGTTTGCTGTCCAGAAGTCCTACTGTTTTATTATGAAGTATGTGTACAGAATGAAACATCTGCATTATAGCTGAAGTCCATTGCAGTGAAACAGAGAACAATGAAAATAATTCAAACAGTATTCATTTTCTCAGTTTCTAGACTTTATTTTTTGTTTGAAAAGCCTTCTCTAATCTCAGAAAAATGTCAGTGATAAAATGCTTTATCCTAAGCAGCCCATTATTCTTTTTATGTTTTTGGTTTTTAACACTCCTACCAAAACAAAAATCAAAACCAGAAATGCATTTAAAGAGTTCATTTAATGGCTCAACAAGCAAGAAAGGCCATCCAATGAGTAGTTTCATTTCACATTAATTTCTAGGAGTTTCCTCAGTACAGCTAAACCTGGACCTGAGGTTTTGGGGCTACAACTAAATAGGAGATTTTTCTTGCCAAGTGTTTTAGCACTACCTTTGGTCACATTACGTTATAGGAAACACGACAAATGTAGCTCTTTTCTTCCTTGCAAACCCTTTGCAAAGCTGATTTGCACTTTCAGTAATTTATTAACTACTCATAATGTATTCAAAGAAGATTTTACCTATCTCTGACTTTGTGTATAATTTTAAAAATTGCACTCTTTTTTTATTCTTGTCATGTAGCCATTAAATGCAATCGTATGTATATGTTTATAATAAATGGTTAGCACACCTTAGTTGAGTAAAAGAAAAGTGTAACTGCAAATAATAAAACTGAAAGAATAACAGATAGTACTGTTCTGTAGTGTTGTTCACACACATAGTGAGAAAGATAAGACTATATTCAACCTACAAACTGCAATGCATACAGAATATATTACAGTAAATATTCACCAAACACATCTGAAGATGAGTTTCAGAAGGTTGGGCAGAATGAACTGTTTGTCCCCAAACTGTGGGTTTAGTATTAAATCAGATCACGGTGTTATAGAGAAACAGGGGACCCGTTTGTAACAGCTGCCAAATTCATATCTGACGGTAATAGCTTAGCAAACATGCCCAAATTTTGCAGTGTTTCTGTCACTGCCTTTACCTTTCTAAGAAACATGGAAACTTTATTGCACTCCACACTCACGCTTTTCCTTGACCTTTGTGATAAGAAAAAAAGCACTGGTTTAAAAAATCTGTCACTGAAGGTTACTGTGAGTTACCATGCAGCCTTGTTCATGGTGCAAAGTTAAAAGCAAACAAAGGGCACAGGAACTTCAAACATCACCTGTGTTTGAATGTTGCTGCACCTATGCCCTGGCAGACTGAATGGTTCAGCAGTCACCAGAATTACACTTCGCCTGCTCTAAAGCACCTTTGGTTTTCTGGGCTAAGCTGAATGTGGCTACATCATTTGTTGCATTTGTTAAAGGAACTTGATGCATCACAGTTCCAGGTTCGTCATTAATACTGGTTAAACTGTAAACCTCTCTACAAAGTAATAAAGCAAATGGAGCATACTAGCATATATCACACATATTTTAGGAACCAGTGCTGCCATGAGGCTCTGACTAAGCAGTACAGTCTTCATTCACTCTTCATGCTGCAAACCCATATTCCAGTAAAACTAGAGAATGTGATGAAGCTACTCTGGACCCCTTTGTGCTTCTCATATTGCTGACATACGATGACCAAACGAATTTTTCCTTGGCACAGGGTATTATTGCCCTAGCGTGTGTGTACCAACACTCCTTTCTCCCAGTTTGCTCGAGCACAATCTGCAGTTCATCCTGACTAGAACAAGCTTTGACATCTGTCCTTATCGACACTTTTCACCAAGTAAAAACAGTGCTGACAGTTTCCAGAAGGATGCAGGATTTTTCAGAGTTATTTGGCAGGACAATACTAATCTCTAGAATTGTAGGAGTGTCTTCAAATAAAACCTAAGGAGATAATGGAACCACAACTCCAAATCTGTTAAGCAAAAAGCCCCAAATAAAAGTAATTACATTTTATATTTCAAAATTTTATAATTCAAAGACAGAGAGAATTATTAGATGCTTACAGCTGGTCATTTGTTAATCTGAAGCCATTAAGTTTCATTCAGATAGTCCATCCAGCCAAAATACTTGACCCCATGGCGGTATTAAAGTGCTTGCTGTGCAGAAGGTAGGCGAGCACAAACAAGAATCCAAGAGGCAAAACTTCAGCAGAGGAGGGAAACTAACGAAGTGAGAAATGCCTAAGTGGTCCCAGCAAATGAACTCTGGCCTCCCCTGTTGAGGGCCTTCCCCATGTGGGCTCCCGGTGTATTCCCTGGCAGACATCAGTCAGTCTAACACAAGGAGGTGAGCAAGACAAGTCAGCCACATCCAAGGGGATTCTCTGTATAACAGAACACCAGCTCACACTAGCTGGTGTCCCATGCCTCGTTATGGTCAGCCTCTACTCCTTCAGAGGAAGCTGAAAACAAACAAAATCCTTGCATCTATATACTTAATTGGATGTCTGGGGAAATTTATTCTTGACTGGCTAAAGCTCTGATGCTTGAGAACTCTTTATAACCATGGTCTTAATGCAGAGCTGGCTGTGTCACAAAGCAATGCACAAGCATTTCGGAGACAGCAATGCAAGCATTTCAGCTCTTACTACAGCCCTAAGAGAAAAAAAGGAACTCCAAGGAAAGAAAAGATGACTGGAAATCTTCAGCAATCCTTTCCAAAACTTTCACTGCCATCCCCACATTGCTGTCCCTATAAACACACAGGTATTGAAATTTCTTATTGAAGCTGAGTTACCTTTTTTATTTAAGAATCTCTAATCTCCCTTCCTTAAAAATCTAAGCATTGAGAAGTCCTCCAGCTCACCTGGCAAGCACTTCCTGCATCTAATTACTCTCACAGCTTCCAGCCATTCGAGCTTGTTATGCTTTGTCAGCAGGAGAGAAAAGCCCAATTATCACATTTTATTCTGTGGAATGGTATCCGTGTGATTCTTGACCTTATCTCTAAGAAGCTGTGTAAGTAGAACTCCTTGCTTTTTTCTTGGAAGAATAAGGCTTGTTTTCCAGCACCTGTATAATTTTCATGGCTTGCATTTGAACTCTCTTACTTCCACATCTAATTCTTGAAGTGTGGTGCCCAGAAAACAAAACAATCTTGTAAGTGATCTTGCCAATACTGTTTGAACTTCCTTACTTCTCCAGGTACTTTTCTTCTGATACAGCCAAAGAAGCCTTTGCCTGTTTTAGCTACATCATTGACAGCTCATATTGAAATAATAGTCATAAGGTACTATATTTTTCTCAGACAGAATTACTGCTTACATTCTGAACTTTTTTTTGTCTCGCCTACAGACTTTAGGAACGAATGCTTTTCATCATTGTCTAGGGGTTTTTTGACAAAAATACTGGTATCAAAACAAGTCTAGGTCCCTGGAGAGCTCCACTGGAAATAAATCCACCAAATTAATCTCTCCCTTTACACAAACATAGTTTGATATCTGTCATTAGTCTATTTTTAATCCTTCTAATAAGTGTTTTGGTCACATAACACAAGCTTTTTTTCCTAATAAAAATGGTTGAAGATGAAATATATATACAGACAACTGTGAATAATAGTCAGCTTAGCATTTGCAAACTGGACATACACATGCTACTTATGTACTCTATCTGAGCAGTAACCAAGGTTAGCTAAAGCCAAAGAGGTTTAGCTGGGATATTGAGGGCACCTTTGTAAGGGCCGTACTTTGCAAAGCCGCAGAATGCAGCACACGTGACGTGGCTCTCAGCTCAGATGGCTGCTGCACTCACCACCCGCACACAGCTGCACTCAGGGCATTCCCCATAAGGGAGCATCTTCAGGTCTGTGTGGCTTAGGTGGTGCCAGTGATGGAAATGCCTTCTAGAGCTACACGGGGTGCTTGCATGAGCTATCAAAGAACCTCCCCACTACTGATCTGCAGCCTACAACTTCTCAGAATCTTCTTCCTCAACCAAAGTTCAGTGGACTGGCATAACTTCTTGTGTACAGTGCTATGCTTTTTAAATATTGCACAGACCAGTTTTCACAGTAAAGTGATAAATACCTAATAAACCCACGTTCTTTTTGGAAGCTATATTATTTGCAAAAAATATGTCTGGCAGATTTAGTCTTGTTCCTGATCTACAGATGAGTCAATTGCAAAACTTTGTCAAAAGTTCAACTCTCAAATGTTTATATACCTGTTGGATGGTATTCAAATGGAAAATTGCCTGTTAACCTAAGAGCTAGTAGCTGATTATACCCAGACACTTAACTCCTATCTTCCCCTTAAAAGACTTCCTATTTTGGAATCTCACCATTTGGATACATGTGTGAACAGAAAGCCTGGATCTTTTAGGGTCATTACTGCTTATCAGAAGCCTCGATGAATATTGAGTAGCCGTACAGCCTTAGATGTGACAGTTACCTGTGTACTGCCATAGCTTCACCACAGATAATGTTTTAAGCGTTCTCAACAGAAACGTGAATGTTATCCTATGTGCAGGCTGATATCAGACCATCTGCAAGTGTAAGGAATTGTGCAGATGAATTCCTGCTGCATATCAGCTGATGAACATATAGATGAGTTTCCTCTGTGTAAAACAAAATCTTTCTGACTAATCAACCTTTGCATCTTGACACTTCAGTGGTATAGTATATACATCCTCTCAGCTCTGCCATCAGAATGTAATAAATCTTCCTGCTACTGTCATAATACTTTTCTCAATATTTATAGTTAGAAAAATTTAACTCTTGACTGCATGTTAAAAAACATAGAGAGGATTGATTGTTAAAGTAAAAATCAATCTGAGGGTTTTGATGATTGAACAAGCTGCAAAACCATATAAATGTATCACAAAAACTTTGATTGATTTATAACTTTGTAATCCATCCCTCTTCATCTATTATCCTGTAAGTACTGTATTAGCAATCATTAGTAGCAAGAAGAGATAGAACACTGACATCTTCCTGACATAATATGACCATAACTGGAATCTTCTAATACACAAATGCTTTTACCTGGCTATTAATAGTGCCCTTCACTAAAGATGGACTGGTATTTCCAGCCATATTGAACGACTGAAGTTTGCTATCAATCCTGGAAGTGTCTGCTCCGGATGGTTGTACCTACCGGAACAATAGTGGAGTGCCAGCCAGACTACTGTATTACTGTTCTTACCAGTACATTCATTTATCTCTGTAGAAAGACAATAATTTAAAATTAAATCTGTAGTAGTAAGGATTAAGTGGATATTTTTCAAGATATTAGAATAAGAATCTGTCTCTGATCTCCATGAAAAAATCTTTTTGTTTTTCCAGAAGCTTAAAATTTTCTCATATGCATGAGGCTTCAAGATTACAGGCACAAGCTAGGACCAGTACAACTCTTTGTACCATCACTGTGCTGGCACTTCTTCTAAAGTTTTAAATTGTCTCTGAAAAAGTTTATACAGGATGAAAGAGCACAAAGTCTCCATGAAAAAAGAATAACAAGGAAGATTGTCATTAGCTTTATTTTAAACTAATTCTAAGCAAAAAGAACTCTTGTCACCAGTACACCAAAAAGGTGTGGATTTATTCTACAGATCATACAGATTATATACACCATGGAGGCCAGTGGTTTAAGCAATATAGAGAACAGCTTGGGCCACCATACTTTTTAATTTTTCCTATTCTTGGAAAATTTCTGGTAGGTGTCCCTTGTACTCTCAATCTGAAAATTCTTTACAGAAGCAGGTGCTGTGAAAGCCAGCCTAGACAGCAGGCTGACCCAGGCAATTGGTGGTCCTGACAGACAGAATCCCCCCAGCGTTTTCATATCTCTTACTGCTGTACATTTTCACCCTATAAATGGATGCATTTTATTGCTAAAGTTCCTACCCTGGGCCAATTTCTTATCTTGTGTATATGACCGTAAATCTAGCACAACTCCTTTAATGATAGCGGGTCATTTTGCATTTATGATTGTGTAAATCAATGCAAACTTTGTCATTTCTGTCTGCACTAAATATCCTCATTAACTTCAGTCTTGTTTTCAGCTGTGAAAGAAATCCATAACAATGGAAAAGCCTATAACAGGTTAAGACATTTAGAAATATATGGCATAATGTAATGTGGTCTACATAATACTGTACTTATTATTTTTATATAAATAATTCCTAAAGAAATTCCCTCTTTACCCTATTGAGAGCCCAGCTATAGATAATTCTATGTCATCTGACAAAATGTTCCAAAATGTCTCCAAAAAGGCTTTGTCTACAGGAGCGGGATTGTGACCTGGATCTTCATGCAGGTGTCTAGGCCAACATTTTGGTGACAATGAGCCGTTTGAGGTTCAAATCTTTTGTTAAACTGTTGTCTTATAGTTTCTTATATGAATTTATTGCAGAATTGGTACACTGCAGTGCTGTTACACCACAGCACATTCAAAACATAATTGTATTGGGTTTGCATGACAGAGTTTGGGTAATGAGTGGGCTACAGCTTCTGTGAGAAGATGATAGAAACTTCTCCCAGATCTGACAGAGCCAACACCAGCCAGCTCCAAAGCAGAGCCATCGCTGGCTAAGGCCAAGCCCAACAGCAATGGTGGTAGAGCCTCTGGGACCATGTATTTAAAAAGGGAGTAAAAAAAACCTGCACAGACCAGCAGAAGCAGAGAGAGAGGAGAGAATATGTGAGAGGAACAGCTCTGCAGACACCAAGGTCAGTGCAGGAGGAGCAGGAGGTGCTCCACATACCAGAGCAGAGATTCTGCTGCAGCCTGTGGTGGAGATGATGGTGAGGCAGCTGTGCCCCTGCAGCCCATGGCAGTTCACGGGAGAGCAGAGATCCACATGCAGCTTGTGGAGGGCCCTATGCCAGAGCAGGAGGATGCCCCAAGGCAGCTGCGAGCCAGAGAGCAGCCTCAGAAGGAACCTGTGCTGGAGCAGTTCAAGAACTACAGTGTGGGAAGCGCTGTCTCCTGTGGGAAAGACCCCATGCTGGAGCAGGGGAAGAGTGAGAGGAGTCCTCCCCTGCAGAGGAAGAAGTCGCAGAGATGTGTGGTAAATGGACCACAACCCCCATTTCCCGTCTCCGTGCGCCACTGTAGGGGAGGAAGTAGAGAAAAACAGAGATAAAGTCCAGCCCAGGTAGAAGGGAGAGGTGGGGGGGGAAATGTTTTTAACTTTGGGGGTTATTTCACATTATCGTACTCTGATTTGATTGGTAATAATTAAACTAATTTCCCCAAGTCCAGTCTGAGTGATCTCTTCCTGCTCTTATCTCAACGCACGAGCCTTTCACTATCATTTCTCTTCCCTGTCCAGCTGAGGAGAGGACTGATAGAGCAGCTCTGGTGGGCACCTGGTGTCTAGCCAGGGTCAACCCACCACAGTAACATTTAAATTCAAGTAATTAAGCGTATTTGTTAATCCCATGTTAATCCCAATCATGAGCGTCTTTCTGCATCAGAGTGATCCCCTTCAACACTGCATGCAGTCACCTTCCACATGTATATCATATCCTCTAAACACAGAAGAAAAGAATCTCTGAGAACTCTAAAATACTTTTCCCCATGGCTCCAGTGGGCCAAGGAATTCTTATGGGAAAATAAATAATAGAAAAGGCTGATGGGAAGAAGCAGTAGCCTCCTTGAATGTATACTCATTTTCTGAAGATCAAAACAGCTTCAGGCTTGATTTTTAAGATCCTCTTTCACGTCCCTAATATTATGGGGGAAGTTGGAAATGTCACTGCTGAAAACTAATATGCAGCTCATCAATGCCACTCTACCAGGCAGTAAGAGGGGGAGTATAGAGACCTATAATCCTGCTGAAACTGGCAGTAGAGCTTCCATAGATCCCAGGGGTTAATTAAAACAGTGTCAGAAAATAAATCAAACAGGAATTTGGGACCAGAAAGAACAAACAGATGCATGAGACCTCCTTGAATATTTGCAAGAAGCTCATAAACCTTCCAGTATGAATACAAGACAGAACAGGATTGGTCAAGAAAACAGTAAGTACGTATAACATCATGTAACTCTGCCCAGCAGACCAAGAGGGGTGTAAAATTCCTCAGTGAGTCAACCTGCCTCAAAGGCTGTGATCTTTAATTGTCTCCATGTACCTCTTGTTCTCAGGCTCTCCTTATTCAGGCCCAGTTAGGGAATATTTCTGGATTTGTCCCAATCTTTCTATTTATTTCAGAGAAACAAAAATCAGCCCAGCAAAACAGCATAAGGCACACAGTCATGCTGAGCACTGATTTCCCACGAAGCATCACGTTAGCATCTATTGTCCCTGGGTGAGTCTGTAGCATGGTATAAAGGATTTGTAAGGCAACTCTGGGTCTGTAATCTTTTCACCAATGAACACTTCACCAATTTCACCTTAGCCCTTTAGCAATCAAACCAGCAGCTGAAAACTGCACACTTGAATATTTATGAAAGATCTTACTCAGCTGCTTCTATAGATGTGTTGTTCTTCCACTGTGCTTTCTTTCTCCCAGAGAGCACAACGAAATAGACACTTTTAAGACTACTTTAAAAACATTGATTGGTTTAAACATTAAACTGTCACAAGCCTAAAATGAAATTTTATTAAATTACCAGTATATTGAAGACCATGGCCCAAGCCTGAAGACAAGTACACTAGTAGAATTACTGCATGATTAGTGTTAGGAAATTCATGAGACTGTCTTAAGCATCTGTGGGAGCATTTCACCATTCACAAGTGCACATTAATTAGTTAATAGCTCATATTATCCATTAATACCAAGGCAAGGATTCCTTAAAAGTTATTCAAACACTTGTCTTACTCATGTAAGTAGCCCCATTAAAGCTAGTCCTATTAGCAAAATACAGTTAATGGGTGTTTCTGGGATCAGAGGTTTGGGCATCCTTGGAAACTTTTGAACAAAATCAGCCATAGAAAGAACCAGTGAGCTGCTGGTATGTTCACAGTTCCTTACTCCTGCACGGGCTTGCAGAATTGGGCTTTTACTCATAATAGTAGAAGACATTTCTGTTTCATCTTAGTCCAGGTATTCCTCGCATTTTGAAATTCCTTAGAAAACACCACTTTTGGAAATATTAGCAGGTTTTAAATTACGTAGTGGATAAACTCTACTACTACTACTACTACTACTACTACTACTACTACTACTACTACTACTCCTCCTCCCTTCCCACTCCACAATAAATGTTTTCTGTTTAAAATCTCATTTACATTATGTCATAACATGGAAGATATATACATACAGGTAGATATATAGTCTGTTCTTGACATATTTCCGGGGTTTTTTCTCTGTTTTGGATAGCTATTAAATGGTTATCTAAGACAGCAAGAATAATTTTGGATGGAAAGAGTTCAAGGTTTCCAAATGTGCTATTTTACGTGCCACAGATTCTTTCATCCTCAAACAAGCAGTACATGAATATTCTTATGCAGAGGATGGAGACAATATAGATTGGAGAATCTTTAATTAGCACAAGGACAGCACATTCCACTCATTTGTTTATGACACCCCCAAGGAAATGTTTTGTAAAATTTAAATTTTCTAAAAATACTTTACATAGTTAAAATAAATAAAAGCAGTACTCTCTTACTGTAGTCATTACAGACCTGATCTCAAAATCATGCAAGTGCCAGAAATTCTTTCCTTCTGACTTCAAATCTTTCCAAAACTGCCTCTGTGTGAGCACACTTTCTGGATCTTCCTCTAATTATGGACCTGATCTGTAAATACCAACTCACCAAACACTTGTTACGACACTTATCACTACTTACAAGTAATCCTACAATAATTTACAAGGTTGGATTACAATTTTATAGATGTAATTACCACAATGAGTACAATAATGCACTTTTCAATGTTATTTCCCATCATGCTGCGAAACTTCACACTATACCAGACAGGACCTGTACTTATGAAGAAAAACCAAAATACTTTGTGTATTTACATATAAATTTCTTTCCTCTTCTGACCATTAAAATTGCCACTTCTGTGTGAATGTTAGGCATGGGGCTGGCCAGGAATGAAGCACCACATTCCAAGTATGACCCTGTTGATGTTTGTACATGTATACAGCTATCTGCAAGCCCAAGGCCACCTTCAGCATGACCACACATTGTATTCTACCGTGTACTCATTTCCTCAACAGTCTGGACCCAGAAAACACAAGAAAAACTCAAGCTCTAGGTGAAAGGCTGTTAACTGTTACTAAAACAGTGAAAGTCTCAAGAAAAAAGATTGTTTGCCAGTAGAACACAGATGTCTCTTAGCTCATCCAAATGCATGAAGCAAACTCCCACAAAGAATAAAGACTGCTGCAAAGCTCATGCCATTCCATTCCCAGTGCAAGATTTTGCTGTCCATAAAATAAGCCCATACCAACCTGTGAATTTAAAAATAAATACTTAAATCTCTAGCAAACCAAGACATTCCACTGCTTCTTCTCTGGGGAGAGAATGATCAATATGTGACAGATATCAGTCACATTCCTTGATGAGCTGCTGAGCCCAGAACTAAAATGATAAACACCATTTAAGAGCCTAAATATAATGGAACCATGGAACTTAACCTGTAACTCCTGAGAAACCCAAACAGAGAACCAGAAGGGATCTCAGTATGAAAATGTACAGAGGCAGAAAACACACACCAGTGTGATGTCTGCTGTATGTAACTGCAATTCACCAAACAGAATATATTTCAGATATTTTTATACGTGGAGAACAGTGGTCTGCATTTCCTACTGAAATTAACAGAACGTAAATCCATATCTCCTGGCTTCATGTTCATAACTATCTCTCCAGAACCATTTGTTCTATCACAAGAAGTTGTTTAGACCTATATGCAGGAAGATTTATGCCTAACAATAGTAAAGATGTAGACCTAACTTATTAGTCTAAAGCAATTTACTTTTCCTTGATCTCCACATGCTTTATGCACAGTCATGTTTAAGGAATGCGCCCAGTGAATCTTTCCTGGAACATAATACCAGAAGAGAACAGACTGCTCCACAAAAAAGAAAAAGCACTTTAGTCTATTCAGAAATCACCTTCAAACTGACAAAACATAGAAAGCAGACAAAAAATATCAATTCTTTATAAACTAATGACTACCCATACTCTCTCTTTTTTTTTGTTATGAAGACTGACATGTTGTGGTTTCTTGAATCTAACCATTGCTGTGCCTGGATTTATGTTACATCCAAATAAAATTAAATCTCATCTTTAAAATAAAACATACTGAAATATTACAGTATGGGGTTTTTTTAGTGGCAGTGCTACTGGCCTACAGAGATGTACTTTTCCCCTTTATTTCCATGTTCTTACACCTTTTTCCCAGTGTTCTCCATTTAATCACCTTATCTTTTAGCATAATCTCCCTATGAAGACACTCCATGCTTTGTGGTTTATGTACCTGATGAGACATATGCTTGTAACAACCTTCACTGCAGGGGCAGTAGATATTAAAATGCCTTACAGGGATTACTCTCTTTTAAAAACACAAATATATAAAAGAGAAATATCACCTTTAAAAGTCAGTCTAAGTGTGGCACCTAAGCAGAGGGTATAATTCTTTGACCAACTCTAAATAAACTCAGTTTGTGGATCTGGGTAAAATTTCACTCTTTTGCCAATAAAACTAATATGATGATTGAAATGATAAGGGATACTTCCTTCAGGCCATTCTTGCCATACGAAGAAGTTAAGAGTAAGGTTGATGGTACCAGAGACAACACAAATCATGGGATCAGAAATACATTTGTTACAGTAGCAGTAATAAACAAAGTAAAATTACGAATAGCAGTGGACCAGAATCAAACTTCTAGTTCCAAATGCCACTGAGCTTTAAACACCAGTGAAGCTCACATTTAAATTCTGTGGATAACTGTCCTCTCTCGCCAAGCCAAAATCACAAGGACAAACACCGGTGAACTGTAACTGAATGTGACTCCAGATACATTGGAGAACAAGAAATGTGTGGCTTGCTACTATGCAACGTATTTAAATACAAATTAAAACAAGCAATAGACCAACAAATGCCAACAACAATACTAAGAAAAATACTGAGGACATGCTTATGGTAAGGTACGTATCCAGTTTACAAACGAAAAAGGGTGCTTTAAGTGTATACCTCAGATTTTTTGGGTGGGGTGGTGTGGGGGGTGGGGGGAAAGGCAAGTAAAATTGAAACTAACTTTATTAAGTGGAATTTCTAGGCTAAGAAAGAATTGCAAGCATTTGGGAAAAATAAACACAAAAACTTGCAAAATGCAAGTTTAATATATGGTATGGGGAAGGAAGGAAAGAAGGAGTTGTACCATATATTCTGTTTTGCGTTATTCAACAAACGCAGGGATTACTGCAAGGAAATCAGGGGGATGCAATTACTTAATGACAACCCAGCAGCCTCAGTAATGCGGGAGCTGTAAGATCAGCTCAGAGCTCCCCCTCTGTCCAGAGCTGCCACATGCTGTTAAAAGATTCTTTTCAAGCAAATTTCATTCCTTAATATTGATGCTACCACTGAAAGGCCCAAAACTTATTTCTAACCATTCACATCTTCTGATCATTACAGTAAGGCTTTTGAACTTGTTTAATTTGGTTGTCTATATACACTTGGAATTTTTGTCAAGTTGCTATTTCACTATAATCAGGTCTTCATTTCAATCTCTTTGGGCCAGTTCCTGGGTTTTCATATGAACAGAAAATGTTTTTATCTATGGTCTATTCATAATACATTAGTGAGATTTTATGTCACTCACAAGACATAATTCAGATTATGAAAGTCAAAATAAAGCTGCCAGTATTAACTCAGCATCTATGTATCTATTATAGTGCAGAAAAAGAGCCAACACAAGTGTTCTGGATAAACAGCTAAAGCAACTTCTTTACATTCAAAAAATTGCATTTACCCCATTTCTCTAAGCAAATAATAAAGTGTGCAAATATATGCACATGTATCTGTAGATCTGCTGTCTAAGAAGACTCACCTAAGGAAAGATTCTAATAGATTTTAGCAGAAGTACTCATGCTCATAGTGCATAGATCAGACTTATGTTTGAGTATGACAGCATATGAAAAACAGAATGAAGGCGAAAGACAAGTTGAGACATTATGCATGTAGCAAATAGTACTGTACTTGTTCTTTAATGAAGATTTTTCAAATCATGTATTGCTTTTAGTAGAATAAAACCAAAGTATCACATATGGAAAATTGCTTTTGACTTCAATGGCAGCAGAAATGAGGCTGATACATGAGAAACAGGCAATATTTCTGAAGGTTGTTCATTCCCAAAAGGGGTCTTTTGGCTTGCAAGAATGCTGTGTTGTTACCACCATCTCAGCTAATAAAAGAAAGGCTATGATTTTCTCAACTTTGACAAGAGAAACAAGCCTATTAATGTATAAACTCATAATTGCCTTGTTTCAGACTGGTTTTGATCCTATACAGAATCTGCATTCAGTGAAGAACAGATTACAGAAAATTCCCTAAATTCTTAAGGAATAATCACCAAGTAGCTCTTAAACGAAGAAAAGAAATTACTTTTCTTTTTTTTATGGCGTGCATAATTAAAGTGTAGAACTAACAAATATCTATGAATCCAACATTAATTAGATAAATTAACGTCAGACAGTTTCATCATCTAATGATAAAAACAGTGCTGTTCAACAGCCCGAAGCGGCTCAGGTTTATCAGTTTGGGCTTCCCATCAGCACACTGAGGAGAACATGGACAGCTAAAGGAAGAGGGCCAAGTGAGAGATAAGGGAGATGCTATGGTACAGAAAGAGAACTCAAATGGGTTGGCAATAAGGAATCAGCAGAAGCCTTGTGGCAGGAGGCATTAAAACCATGAATCACATTCATGAGAATGCAGAATTTATTAAAAGCTGTCCCTTCACTAAATTTTTTACATAAGGATCGTGATTAAAGCATGGAACAATAAGAAGTCAGAAATTAAGGCTCTTTAAAAGCAGATATCGAATGTCAAGCTCAGTGAGAGGAAGATTGACTTTTGGATGGCATTTGCTAATTCTTTTCTCACCCTTTTACCCTGCTTCATTATGAAAGCAGTTGAGCATGTGTGGATTAATGTACCTTTAACATATAAAGAAATACAGTTAAAATATAGAAAACTCTAAATTACAAGGCCCATATTTATTAATATTTTTCTCATTCTTTCAATCAAAAAGTCCTTCTCTGGAGACCTTTTAATCCCATCGGTTGTTACTTCATTTGTTGGTGTGACTTATCTGAGCATGCTAAGGGCCAGACAACCCAGTTAAATCTGCAGCTCTCTATACTGCCCCTATACAAAGACCTTAAGGAAGTGACTGCCTCTTTTGCAGCATTCTTGAAAGCAACTGATGGATGATGAGTATCATGGTGCTGATGCTCAAATAATGATTTGCCTCTGTGAAGGTGAAAGATCCCGTAAAGGTTCCCCCTCAGTATGTCAGGTTATGCTATCTAAATATATTAATTCCTGTGAAATAGTATAAAAATGATGTATCATAATTTCATCATAGTTTTGTTCATTGTTAGAATGATTAATAAATGGGTGGGGTTTTTTTTCTTCTGAAGAGATAAGCACACTGTAACTCAGAAAGCAGAGGAATAAATCACTTAACACTTTTCAAAGAAATTACCAAAAACACATACCCAAGCCAATGGAAATGTGAGAAAATCAACCACTGAAGGTCTTCATTCCTTTAGGTATGTGTGAAGAGAGGCATGACCCTGATTCGTGGAACAAGTAATGAGATGAAACCTGCACATTTCAAACTTAACCAAACAAAACCCCAACCATATAGTGAAAAAATAAGTCCTTGTGCACCTACAGTTATCATTCTTCACCCACCAGTTCCATCTCTCCCGTACAGTAGACTCAAAAGAGTATTCTTCCTCTAGGGAATATTTGTTGGCTTGGGTAAAGTCCTTCTGGACTTTTACTCAGAATTCAGGATGTGAAACAATAGAAGGTCCTGAATCGGAAGCTGAGTCAATATGAGGAGCTCTTGCAACCAGCAGCTGCAACTCATGTTCACAATTTATCCTTGGCTTTTAATTGCTATTAAAAGTATCATCCATTTCCTTCTCTTCTTGTAAAGGCGTAAAGTAATTGCTAGACTTGAAAGTCCATGAATGTCCCTGGGTATCTGAGGGACAAAGTGGCAGTCAACACAGCCCCTGGCGTGCCCAGTGGTTAGGTGTGGGCCAATGCCTTTTATAAAATGGATGTAAGTGCGCACCTTTCTTCTGCTGCTATCAGTATCAATCAAGGAGCTGGGGGGGAGGCAAGAAGCAAACACTGGAGAGTTCAGCACACAGCCGTGCTGCAGGCCACAACCTTCAGTCATCTTGTTTCACAGAGACAATGCCATAGCATCCCTCTGCGAGGCTGGCCAGCAGCTCTTTCTCCCACCAGCTGACATCTGCCCGGAGCCTGTGTATATAAAAAGGTGCTGGGCATGCAAAACCTATTGTGGACCTTGTAACATGATATGCTTTGTCAGTCACAAAGCATTGCTACTGCTCTGTTGCAGCAGTCTAACACTTCTACTCAAAACCTTGGAGAAAAAAAATACAGAAAGCACAATCTCACTTTAAATGCACAGTGTAATTAGCTGGTACCTGAACATAAGATATGAACATTAACAGAAAACTCTGACTCAGTGAATCCTCACAGCTGTGTGAAGGACTGTCATTTTCAGGTGTGAAAAGCACCAGGGAAATTTGATTACAATTTTAATTAATACTAGCAACTCATATAATGACAAAAACACATCTATTTATACAACAAAACATCCATTCAGACAAAGAAATTCCCACTGGTAACCTTTCCCCAACTATGTGTCAGCCGTTCATTTTCATTTTGCTGATGTTTCTCTTCTCTCTCTCGTTAACACATTCCTGGTTATGCATTTTATCTCATTTTCCAAGAAGGGCTCTATTTATGAAGAGTCACAGCCATTTTCTTCTGGATGGAAATGCTGCCCTCAAGCTGCCATTGTAACCTGAAACAAGGATGCTTCATTGCTTCGGAAAAGACCCCAGGGACACTTCTTCATACACATATTTATCTTCTTCATGATGTACACACAGATTTCCATTGTGAAGAAAAGCTGTGTGATTCCAAAAGGCTGTGCCTCTCATGAAATGAAGGTTTGTTCAGGATTAAGATTAAACTGCAGCATTTTGGGGAAGAGACAAGGCATCTTATCAGAAAAGCACTTCAGCTACCGTAAGGAACTGGAAAGAGTCAGATGACAGTTTTTGCTCTATTCTTTCCTCTTCATTTCATTTCCTTTCAGGTTTCTGTTCCCTTACAGTCTCCCACCTCCGTCCTCTAAAATCTGTTGGTTTTCAGCTTCATTCTTGACCCTCAGCCATATTATTTACCTGCACACTACCCAGACTATTCATCTACATCCACCTTTTAATAGCATTGTTAATGATTAGAGGGGAGTAAATCACATACAAGATAATGGCTGCAAAAAATTAATATACATTATTTCTGTGATATCCAGAAGGATCCACTAGTATACTAATTGTCTGCACAGTTAATTGAAAAGCACTGAATATTTTATTATTCATTTGTTATTTCTTCTTCTTTCCCAAATCTTGTATGTGTTTATTTTTCTTTCTTTAGAATTTTTAACCTACTGTTCCACTCTAATTTATTTTTAATAAAAATTACCTCCTACTGGCATCTAGTCCTAGCACTTAAAAAAATATTTAGGAAATTGAGAATTTCTTTGGACCCTGCTGCAGACAAGATGGGGAAGAGATTCCATCTCAGTGCCTAGAAAGCTGCTGTAGAAGGAAGTCCTGGGATTTTTTCAGTCATCTTTTTAAAAATCAGACTTAAACTACTGTCACTCTGAAGAATGCAGACTCCTCATCACAATCAAGCTTAGACTCTTAAAGGGACAGAACACTTGCCGGTTGGGCAATAACTCAAGGCCTCTCTTTGACTCTAAAATTGTACGTCTCAGAGAAGAACTAAAAAAAAAAACAAACCCAAACAAAAACCACAATAGGATCTACCTTAGGTCAAGGACTTTTTCTGAAAAGGTCATAGTAGTTAAAGGTTATGCTATGTGTAAAATCAAAACACAAAATCTTTATGAAAACTAGCTTTTCTTTTTTTTTGCTTTCTTTGTGCCTTTTTTCCCCCTCCAGCAGATAGAACTGGGGTTTGTTTGACAGAGATTTTGACTTTAATATCAGCCTTTCTCTTATAGCATAAAAAAAATACAGTGCATAACCTTTATGCAGCCCATGTAATAGCAGTGTAATATACCAAAAATTATTAATTTTGTCGTTTAGTATTTGTAAACACAGCCAGGGTCTTTCTTAAGTAACAGTTTTCCTTCGTTCATAAATAAATGCATTGACTAATGCATCTGGTCAGTGGTAAGTCTGTTTAGGTTTTTTGTGGGAGGGGTTGTTTTTAAATTTTGAGTGAGCCTAGCTCTTATGAAAATACTGAATATACAATTCAGCAGGAAAAGAAAAGGCTGTTGTTATACTAATCAACAGCGTCTGTAATACCACAACCTTCGATACCCATGCAGCTAACAGTCTTCTTGCAAAGTGCAATTCTACTAAGTTCTGTGATGATCCTCTGATGGTTAATATAATTACACATTTACACAGCTACATAAAACTGATGCTAAATTAGCAAACTAATCAAAGTTCAGAAGAGAGCTCTACACAGTCTGTGATGGTGCTTTTAATGAGATGACTGCATGCACTATTTTTCTGCAGATCCCCGCCTCGTTCAGTAAATGAATACTTATGCAGTCTTCTCTCTATTTGATCCACAGAACATGTGGCCCCAAATACAGAATTGTTCAGCGCTACATGGGCATCTCTCTAGAGTTCCTCAATATAATATAAATGCATTTTTCTTAAAAAGCAAAACCAAGACCAAAATCTATGAAATGAGGCAGTATTATTATTTCGTGTGGTACTACTTTCTCATTTTCTGAAAGGAGAATAAAGAAGTGGGAAATATCTACCCATTGCCAAAAACATCACCAGTAATTTTGCTAATATCTGATGCTCAGATCACCATCCACGACACTTTGTAACTTTCTACATTCAAAACACACTTCCCTTTGACATCCCTTGCAAGCGCTGAAACCTTGGCCCCGTGTGTCTCTCTTGTCTCTATAAACTTCATTCCTTCAAGGAGGATTCTCTCAGCCAATGCCTGAGCACATGATGAGGCTCTCCACATTGCAAGGATCTGCCCCAGGACATGGGCTGCAGGTTTACATGGGCTAGCCCTCAGTAAAACAGCAGATCTATTCTGATGTTCAATATATTGCAAGTAACTGCAAATGATAAGAAGGATTTTATTTTCACTCTGACATTCTAAAAGATTTATCTCAAGTGTACATATGAAAACATAATGAAAACATTGTTGTTCTTCATTTGCCCATGAGTGTGTGATCTGGCATTTTTAATACCTTTCCCCAAGTACACATATAGCCATGCTTAAGACAGATCGCTGGTAAAAAAACAGCCCTGAATTTTCAGATGTGCAGAGCACCTGCAACTCCTGTTGCTGTCAGCTGGAGCTGCCAGGCTCTGAGCCCTTCTGAAGTTCTGGCCTCAGTTTATGTACTGCCAGAGGTGCATTCATTCTCTAATGAGCAGCTAACATTTTGATACACTTTAATGTGATAATGGTGCAGATTAGGGAAGCAGAGAAAGTATAGAGAGAGTTAAATTACTCAGAAAACTACTAATTCTGCTATTGCCATATGTCCAATCAACCCTGTGTTTGACATTGCTCAGCTTATCTGACCCATTTCAAGGGAGGTATACACTGCACATAAAACGTATCCATAACCACCTCTTCCTCTCACATAAAACAGCTTATTTACCTGTGGGGAAGTGCAGCTTCTTGTAGAACAAGTCCATATGCTCAATGTCACAGTGTGACTCTAGTGCTTAGTGTGAGGATAACAAAGGCTGGGAAAGCCACTGGAAAAGCAGCTCTCCTGGGTAGCTGCAGGAGCTATGCACAACCTGCAGCTGTGGAGACAAACGCACACCTGGAAACATCGAACCAGCTGCTTCTATCACCAGAGCTTCTACTCTGCCCTGGAATGAGCTAATGGCCAGCAGTTTACAAAGGAAGAGCAATCCTACCCTCTTGGGGAAGATTTCTCTGTGCTCAGCTTATTACTTTACTCAGTTTCTAACCCATAGTTAAAACCTCTTTTTTGATATGCATTTTTGGCTATTTTACGACCTTATAATCATCCAAAATGGCCTTCCATTTGCTCAAAGCTATTCTGCACATTTAATACCACCTTACCCAGCCAATCGTCACCTTTAATTGCCAATACCTCCCTTTGAATTGCCTTGCATTCACTTGATTCTCACACAACAAAAAATGTTGAACTACACTGTCCTATAATATTATTTTACTAATATTTAGTAACAAAAGACAATCAGTTCTATTTCACACTGTATTATATGTTCTATGTGAAAAGGATGTTCTTCTGCTCTGCAGAGCAGAGGAGCCTGTCTCACGATTATTACCACACAGGCTGTGCACTTCTCTGAGGCTGTTGTAGTAGTGTTTCGCAGAGAGGGCAAGAAATAAAAATCTCAGCAGTTGCTCCGGAAACAACATCAAAGGTGTCACACGACTACTCACAAGGTGAAATTCACTCTAGTTCTAAACACAGAAAAATTTTTATGGTATGCGTGAATATTTCGGTATTTTAGGAAACACCTAGAAGGACTGAGTGCTACCTTATAAATATTTTTTAAAACTGCAAGATATTTGTTTTCATGCACTGAGTTTTGAAAGCACTTCTACCATGAACCTATTTTTGTTGATTTTTATCTGGATAATGCAGAACTATATTTGATAGGTTCAGTCTTGAATATATGTTACAGGTTAAGAAAATAATGTCGAGTTCTGGTGATGACGTCACCTAATTGATTTTACTAGTCACAACTAACAAAATGAATGTATTCCTTACTTTGAATGTAATCCTTGCACTCAGAAGAGCTTCCATTCCTTCTCAAGAAAGAACTTCCTAGACACAGTTCTTTCTTCCAAGTCCAGACAGAAACCTGATAGACATAATGCAAGCCTTGCATGTCACTAGTCAATGTTATAACTTGAGTGACTTTTTAATAACTACGTTGTCACCATGCTCTCCCAGTATTAGGACTAAGCTCTTACCCATTTACACTGGGCAGAAGGGCTGCTCTGCACCCTCTGAAGTCCCGGAGCTCTCATGTCAACAGTTTTACTGGCACAAGAATTGAAAGCCTGTAGGGTAGGGCTAAGGTCTCACGTTGCTATCAAACAGCTGTGTCCCTGGCCTGTGGATCTGAAATGGGCTGGAGTTCCACACTGGCACTGCAAGCTTTCTTACCCACAGGTCGGCAAGCTGCAATCATTTCAGAGTCACATCTCAGATTTCTCTTGCAAACAGCAGCACTTTTAGATTTCTTTCTGGTTTCTGTGTGTCTACAAAGGTTTTTAGTTTTTATCACGTTCCAAGGATGAGTATGCATTCCAGCATATACACAAAGACAGCAGACGTCCCTGTTTTAGTAAAATCACTCTTCAGATCAAGTCTTATGCATGATAACTATTTAAAGAACAAAAGGCTCCCATTTAACGATGTACAACTATGTGTATGATACCATGCATGCACAATTAGGCTGCTCAAACTGCTTCAGCGATGACTTCAAAACAAAGACTGCCTGAAATAAAGGAGCTGTGAGGGTTGCCATAACTTTTCAGAGCTTCTCATGCAGCAACACCTCTCTCCTGTCAGATGCCCACAGGTATATTCTCTCAAGAAGAATCCAAAATACAAGAAACTTCATATTCTGATTCATGATAGCCTTAAAGAAAGACAATATAATATGCTGAAATGACTTAAAGTCATGAAGTTTTGATAAATAATTCCTGTATCTGTGCGTTGATTCTGTATGATTAAGAGCATGGCAATATATTGCTATAATGCATAATAATAATTAGGTTAAGACTATACAACTGTTTTTGAGAATTTTCAGATGCTAATTATACTTTCCTCAGATTTACAGCTCAAAACTGAAGTTTCCCTTCCAAACATGCTTTTTTACTCCTCCAGATAGATGTTTCACCAGTGAGTTTCACTGTTCTACACCACTGTTTTTGCACAATACTTGCAGTTAGTGAAATAAATGAAAATATGAAAATTAAAGAGAACAATGATAAATAAGAATCATGGTAGAGCCTTTTCAGTATCAATTGACTCTTATTTTAACATCACCCAGAATCTTTGCTGATTAAAACTCAGAATTAGTTTCTTAAGTTAGATAAGCAGAGGCACACAAGCTGAAGAATTCCAAATCACAAAAGGAGGCAATAAGAGAAATAAGAACAATGCTCATAAATACTGACTATTTTAATTCTTAACTTTGACTATGAAGACTGATGGCCTTGATATTAGTGCAAGCATCAGAGACTAACAGCTCTAACAGCTTGTAAGAGGAATTACTCTGTGACAAAGGACGAGTGCTGTCAAAGTAATGATATTACAGCAGTGTATCAACAGAAGAACAGCCATATCAAAATCTGTCTAATCCCCCACGCTGCCTCCTGTTATAGCCAATAAGGATGCTTCAGAAGGATTATATATCATATACTGGTATTTGTCCAGAATAGTCTTTCACCTCCTAGCAATCTGTACTATGGAGACTTTCTAAGCCAAAGCAGTAAATTCGTATTTAATATTTTTCTCTCAGAAATTTGGCAAATTTTTTCTTGAATCATAATGAGTTTTTTGCATGTTCAACACTAAACGTAAGCATTGAGAGGAGGAATTCCACTGCTTACTTTCTTTCACGTGAAAAAATGATTCCTTCTGTTTGAACACCCACTTTCTTTAGATTCCTGTTCATATTAGACTAAATACTATTTTTATTCTAATTAATATATATGTTCCCTGTACTTTAAAACATATTAGCACAAGGGTGGGCGGTATGTTCCTTTGTACTGACAAATCTGTTTTGCCTTTTACAAAAATTTAATGCTTCAGATAGATTTGGTGGGTATAGATGAATGAGCTCAGGACACTGTCTCTTCACAGTTTTAGTCACGATTTCTTACGCTGAAAATGAAACAGTTTTTATTCTAGGATATCTCTGTCCCTTTACCTGAGTTGAGAGGTTTTTTACCAAACCTAAAGCTTAGCACTGAACACTTAAAACTCTTCAGTGGCTTCAGAGTCAATGTTCTGTGATAGCTTTCTACCTCAGACTGGCTTATGAAGGCAAAAAAACCCCACAACCAAAATAATTCAAAGTTCTTTCAAAGCATGAAGTTGTTTACATTCTTCTACCAATATTGAAAGCAGCTATACTGGAGTAATGATTCCAGATTCGAGAACTCAGTCATCTGAAATTAGAAAGAATTTATAGAAGTGAGACCAGAAGGATCCTACCTCTTCAGAACAGAGAATAAAACATTGCATTCCTTTGCTGTAACACACTTCATTATCAAAATGCTTTTCTCTCCTCAAGTTATGGTGGGGTTTTTATGAGAAAACAATAACCTCCCATGGTTACTCCTAGTTTCTCAATCAAATTAAGAGACAGACATCTGTGTTGCAGAGTCACCATCCTATCAGAAAGATTTCTCTAGACAGTCTATGCAATGGAATTCTATTTTTATCACTGGCCTTTTAAAAAGCATTCCCAATAATTAAGTACCTGCAAACCCTGTGTGTCATTCTATAATCAAATAGTGTTCTAGTATTCATTTACACAATCAGATAGTGAATTTTACAAAGACTCTGCAAATAGATCTGCAATTCACACAGCTGTATCTGAGCTTTCTTTGAACTGTCTAATAGGACTACAGAGAGTCCCACAGCAGCAGCAGCCACAGCGACACGGGAGTTACTACACACAAGCTCCGACATATGTAAGGCCTAGGAAGCTTTTGTAACACAGACTGAACTTTTCTTCCTGTGTACCTACACAAAGATCATCTTCTGAGGAATGCTACAGGGATCAGAACCCGATCAACCCTACGGCACTACATTTAAAATGATTAGGAAATAAATTAAATACGTTCAGTTTCGGAATGTGACTATAGAGCCCATTGCTGAGAACTTAGCAATCGCTATAAGCTATGAGTTTCTTTTTAAATGAAGTATTTTTTAAAAAGTAATATTTTGGGAAAAAAGAGGCTGTTTGCTAGACACAAGTAATGGGGTTCAAATTAGATTTTCCTTTTCAATCTTCACGTTTAACAGTATGACATCTGCCCCAAAGACAGCACTCTGGTTTGTGTTACTATCCCTGGGAAATACATGCCCCAGAGAGCAGTTGTTTAATGAAAAAGTTTTTATAACATATTCATGGTAGTTAATGTGAGTAAGTATTATATCCTAATAAAATAAATCCTTATTATGGCCACACAAACAATTCATCACTCCACTGTAAGGGAGTTTCCCAAGAAGACATTCCAACAACATCAGTAGAAAATAAATACACACATACACACACACATAACAAGTTTGGGTTGTTTTCAAGCCTTATCACTCAATGTGGTTTATAATACAACTTGCTGCTAAATTAAAGTCTTCTCCCTCAAGGGCTCTTATGTATCTTTCAAAATGTTTTTAAAGCATTTTACTCATCAGTAGATCACTACAATGCCATGTAAATAAAACTGATTAATAAGAATTCAGTGAGGAGAGAGAGACATTTACCATAAAACCAGGAATGCTTTGAGCTCTGTAGAGATTCTTTTCTGCCACACACAGCTTGGCTGGAAACATTCCACTGGTCCCACAATGCACATGTTTTCAATTACAAACTACAGATTTTATCAGAGTTTAAGTTAATTATTTTATACCTCTGAGATAAAAGCAATTCATGTTTAAAAACAAAAGTACATATCTTCCTATTTTAAAGCAAAAATATTTGTGCTTCCAAGAAAGGGCTGTGAACCATTTAGAACAATTTTTTACTTTTAAGATCATTGTCATAGGAAATCTATTCTTCTCTGGTGGTTTACCTCTCTCAAGTTATCAAGCCTTCACAGCATAATGAGAACAAAATTACATCTCATGGCAGTCTCTTATGATCCTGTTATTTACAGGCTTTTCAGCAAAAAGCAGCCCCTGCACTAGCTTTTGTAAAAGTGATCCAGAGTGCATTTTCTACCCACTGCTGTTTTCAATGTTCAAACTGTATCAAAGTAAAACAACCCAAAGGAAATGAAGCAGTTTCTGTCAACATCCCCAATGTGCCATATGAAGTATACACCCAGTATAAAACTTGAGATTTATATGTTAATAATATCAGCTTGAATTTAATAAGTAAATCATATATATTGTTTTACAAAATGAAAAGTATCATCAGTAAGGACAGATAAATCTCTAAAATACCTTACTTAACTTTATGCCAAAACCAAAAACGTAACTGTGGAAATGTCATATTTTCAAAATTCAGTGTTAATACAATAATACCCTGTCCAACAAATCAATATGTTTTGGTCTCCTCTGAGAGAAGAGTACCCACACCGTAACTTAACACTGTTTTAAACTAGAGAAGGAAAAATTTCTCCAGCATCGTTTCTAAAACTTGCACAAATGCCAAAAAAGATGATGAATAAGAGTTAACGAGTGCTCCACTTCCATTGCTGAAAGTTTATTTTCTTTAAGGGCATTTGGAAAATTAAAACAAAGATTTAATGAACACAAACATGAAGAGTTTTTGAAGTAGAAGATACTAGAGGTCTGTAAGAAGGGAAAAACCCCAGAGATTGGGGATCCTATTTTCCTCTCGTCATGGAATCGCCACACAGCTGCAGGCAAGTCCACACTGCACACCACCACCTATCAGTTTATCAGTCTTTGAAACAGGAGAAATAAATGTTTGCTGATCTAATTCAGTAAAGCACCATGAGATTTACATAAAAAAGATGTTATGTGTGAGTGTAAAACAGACAGTAAATACCCTGAAGTAAATGAATGCCTCATCAGCAATGAGATAATTTGTGGCAAACACTCATTACTTAGCTAATTTGTTGCAGAAAAGAATTAAACCATAACAAACAGAACCTGGACAAAGTAGAACTGAACACAAAGGGCATCCTGGAAATAATTTCTGCTCTTCTAGTTTCATGATAATTGTCATGTAAATCAGGAGAGCTAAAATTACACCACCTGGGAAAGTCAAATATTTCTTTTGTTTATTGAGTGACCCTCAGAAAAGTCTTACCCACCTGATTAAGTAACACTGTGTTTGTTTTGTGGACAATAAAATGTAAAAAAGTTTTCCTTTTCCTGTCAGCAAATGATGAATACATGTGGAACAGATTATTTAATACCACCAGACCACCAGGGAAGAAGATTTAGGTGAGCAGCAGCAGAGCTGTACCATTTATTTTTATTACCATGCATTAAAAATTACGTTTACAGATAATTGTTTTTCTCCCTCCAATAAACCAAGATTAAAAAAAAATCAAGGAGAATATTTAATAATACCAGACCACCAGGGAGGAATTTTAAAAGTTGATTTTTTTAGTGACAAATTGGATTCTCTTTTTCTTTCTTTTCTTCTAAATTTCCAATTATTTTAACTGCAATTTGTGGAGAGAAAATTTGAAAATAGCATAACAAAATGAGTTTTCAGGTGGGGGAGTTTCAAACAGATTAGGTTGTCCCTTTATAAGGGTAATTAGCTAATCAAATAGTCCCTCAACACCAGCAGTTTTATAACACCTGTGTAGCTGCCCACAAGTTATATAATGTTTTGCAGCTGTAAGTCCTCAAAATTTGGTCACACATTCCTACTTACTAGTATTCTTTGTCATTCTTGCTCCTCCCGAAGTCTGATACTACTGCTATCTGTTTCTGTGGGAGTCTTACTGCGTATAAAGTTGTTGATCTTACTTCACTTTCCTGGAAAACTGTGTTTTATATAAACCTCTATTTTAAATTCCTAATCCCACTTTGAAACTAAAAGATTGTGAGAAAGGTCATTCACTTCTGTGATGCTCCTCATGCTAGGAAACCCAAAAAATACTGGAAACATAAGTAGTCAGTTTGCTTATGTGAGAGCTCCAGATGATTTATCTATAAAAGGAATTTGGGGCCAAATTCTCAAGTCAATGCTCATTAGCTAAACAAAGCTGATATGGGCTTCAAAGTCAGTAGTGATTTTGCCTAAGTAAAAACAGCAAGCCCATCAGGGTCTGATAAGCATCTGAATGCCTCAGAATTACAAAAAGAAAAAGAAATTAAGCCACTGAATGTTTAGCTGTTCATCTATTACAGTATGAAAGGATCCAGATGTTAGAATAGGAGTCAATGCTATTATGTAGTGCTGGTCAGGTTCACACTATTTTCTATTTGAGGAAAACAAACAATTCTGCATGCACAGCAGGGCCATAAAAACACGCAGTGACACATGAATGTGCAGTGAACTTTTTCAAATGTGCACTGACTTTTTGAAATATAAAAGTTGGCTCAGCAGTCACCTATGGCTGCTGCAGCCACTGCTTGGATCTGTGTTTGTTCATTCACAAAGTGTCTATAGAGGGATTTTTTTATACACAACTTTAAAAATACATATGTCTGGAAGTCAACATTTGCTACATACTTCTTCAGTTTCATCCTGACTGTTTCACCATCAATATACACAACAACTGCTAGCTTAAATGAGAACTACACACTCTCTAGGAAGGGCTTACAAACTTTCCTATGTCGCTCACACATGACCAGAACGCTCACTCAAGAAAGCAGGAACCGCCTGCCGTGACCACCATGAGACGAGACCTGCTCTTAACCTCTTCTGCTTTCACAACCAACTGCTCCTGCCACTAGTGCCCAGGACACTGTAAGGCACAGTGTTCATTGCTGGCTGCTCCTCTCAGTACCAGCAGATATTCTCCAAAGGGGAAGAAAGCCCTGCTCTAATGAATACAGTTCATTTCTCAATTCCTGCACCATTTTTTCCCAGACCCGGTTCTGGTCTTAACCTCCCACATACAGGGACCTCTTTTGATTAGGACCTTGTCTTCTTCCTCTTTCCCTTCCTTCCTCCTCCAAGAGACTCAAAAGGTTGAATAGCAGCTTCTGCAAGGAAGGAAAAGAATGGTCCCCAGAAAGGCTAAAAAGGACGAAAAAAACCATGTGCTTGCCCATGCACCAACCACAGTCTCTACAAAGATGCACATCCCAAAACCTATTGTTTCCAGTCCCTTTGCCCTAACTCCTTGCTCTTACATGACTAAGCTCTCCCCCAAAGCTCATCTTCATGATCTCCTATGGATTCTATGGATGGAGGTGATCCCCTACGACTTCTCAAACCAAATGCTGTGGTTTCTCAGACACCAAGTTCTCCAGAGCTCTACTGACTCCACAAGTCTTCATCTCCACATACAACCTCCTAAATTTCTCCATCTGAAGCCCTACTGACTAACGCCTCCTTTCAGATCCACAGCAGCTGAACTTTCCCTTCCCCTAACATCCTCAGCCTCCTCAAATCCCAGCCTTCATTCACAGAAGTCTGTACCACAGTAAAACTGAATTTTGCCTACATTGTTAGTATCACTGAAGAGTGGATCCAAAGCTCACTAAAATCACTTGAAATTCTTCCAGACAGTTCAGGAGCATTCTTTTTGTCCTTTTTTCTGTTAGGCTTTTAGCTTTGGTTCTAACCTTTCTTATAGTGGGGCAAAGTCAGTCAATTTGTGCTTTTTTTCTATGCTGCTTTCAAAACCTAGAAGATGGAGGGGAATATGTTGGCAAAATACCTAAATCTAAAAAGGATTAATAAATTTTTATAAGATTTATGAAGCCTCCCATGTTTTATTTGCAGGCACATCATATTATAGATCTAAACATGTATGCTTTTTCTTTTTTTTTTTTTTTTCAGCTGTAGCTTTGAGGACAAGCAGTAAAACACACTGGTTCATAAGCCAGTCTGTATCACTCTATCTGTTTGTCAGTAAATAGCTTTAGTAACTAAGTAATAGAGTTAAGTAACAAACCACAGGAGAAAGAAAATATGTTTCAAATGAGGTTTGAAGCAGGAAAGTCAATGAAGCAGAAGAATGGAAGTTACATATGTAAATCTATCCCAGAAAAAGCCTAGTTATGAACAAAGACAAAAATAGGAATTTCTCTTCCCTCTCTGGATATTACTTGATCACAAACAGCATTCAAAAATTATTCAAGTTGCCTAACAGCAGCAAACTGTTTTTTAAAGTGACACCATAAATGCCCTTGCAAAATCAAATTCAGCTACTACAGCCACTTGAAATTGTCCCCTGAGAAGTTAAAAATCAACAATCAGCTAAATCAAAAGGCTGGGCTCCTCCCAAATGACTACAAACCCTAGAGCACAGAGTCATGATGCTTTCTGGCTCTTCAGGTGTTGTAAGTGTTCGGTTTCAAATTCCTCCCAGAGCAGCAGTCTCCTTTTCCTTACCGGTCACAGCAAGTACAAGAAGCAAACAAAAGAAATGCAAATCTTTCTGGCTAAAAACCAAGCTAAGTCCAAGAGAGGCAAATAGCATACCAGCTGCCCAGAGCAACATCTAGCTGATGAATGAACTAATGACGATGGACAGCAAACTCATCCCTCTTCCCAAGCTAAATTTTCAGTCACTGAGTTAGTAAAATCATGATTATCATTATTACATTTACTTTACACAGCATCTGCACTGTACCTGCTGTTATATTTTATTTTGACAACTGTAGTAAGCAGTAGCTATTCAGAAGTGCAGGCACAAATATTACGGGAGAAAAAGCACGGTGAGACATGGCAAATAGGCTTACGAGATAATTCTTCCCAGCAGTTGTACAAAGTTGATAGCGAAAATGTTTGCAATGTGGACTCTACTTTCTTTACCTCTTGTCTTGAAATGCAGTATTTTTCTTGGCACAGGAAAGGTTTTGCTGATACCTCATTTTAATTTTGCCTGTTAAGGGACTGAACATAGGAATAAGTTCTGGCACTGGAAATAATTTGTTTCTGAATTTTAATGCCAATGAACATGCAGTTATATAACATTCATGATACCTTGCACTTAGCACTTACAGTTCCTTAAGATTCAAAAACACTTTCCAAACAAACATAAAAGTTATATGTAAGGGTCACTCATATAACTCTCCTCAGAATATCTACTTCCTGTGTCACAGAAGACATTTTGAACAATTCAAAAATAACATGGGTGAAGTATTTTTGTTTGACCTGAATTTGGACATCAGACATCCGGATGAATGCATCTGGCTTTATAGAAAATGTTGCACGTGGTCAAAGCCATGAGTTATACATTCCTGAGAATAACTACCCATACAGAGCACCATAGTTCCATACTTGGAAGTAGTACCAGTGACTGACAACTTGCTTTACACATTTCCTTCTGTATCAACCCATATGCCTTCTTTGGCAATATTTGCACCAGGACAGACTCAATAAATGCACAAGCACAAGACCTCTTTTCATAATTTTGAACTGAGATGGATATAGGTAAACGGAATTTAACGCATTGAATGAATAATCAACATCTCTCTGCCAGTTTTGGACTATAATCCTGCTGAAATTAAACATACTTCTTTTCCTTTAAAGCACAACACCATAGCTTAAGTAGAATCACAGAAGAGTTTGGGTTGGAAGGGACCTTAAAGATTATCAAGTTCCGCCCCCTGCCATGGTCAGGGGCATCTTCTACTAGATCCGTTTGCTCAGAGTTCCATCCAGCCTGGCCTTGAACACTTCCAGGGATGGGGCAGCCACAGCTTCTCTGGGCAACCTGTTCCAGTGCCTCACCACCTTCACAATAAAGAATTTCTTCCTAATATTTAAAACTGCATTCTTGCAGTTTACAGCCATTACCCCTTGTCCTGTCACTTCATGCCATTGTAAGACTTCCCTCTCCTGCTTTTTTGTAGGCCCCTTATGGTACTGGAAGGTGGTCTAAGGTCTCCCTGGAGCTTTCTCTTCCCCAGGATGAAAAACTCTAACTCTCAGCCTATGTTCATAGGAGAGGTGCCCCAGCCCTTTGATCATCTTCATGGCCCTCCTCTAGACTTGTTCCAACACGTCCCAGTTGCTAATGTTTTCTTTACCTGCTACTGTGTTCCATGCAGTTTGGAAGAATCTATTGCATTGCTTTGTATGGGAAGATACTAAGTTTCATCTGTAATTTCTGTAATGAAGTACATATAAAGAAATTTGATTTCAGCATGCTGCAAGAAGAACTCTAGCCTGTCCAGTGATTTGTTTTCACTGACATACAAAGGAAACCATATTTGGCAAATTCAGCCTCTTTCCTCTGCTTTGCTGTTTAAACTTCATAATTGTCAGGAACAGCTGCATATATTGCTAGTCACCTTCCTAAAAACTAACAGGCCTCCAACTGACAAAACTTCTATGCTCCTGCTAAATTTGTTTTTAATTATATTGCAAGTAAGAAAAAAAAAATCCCCAGCTGTTAACACTGACTCAGAAAGCTGAAAGGAGATGTAGAGCAGACATTAGGAAATACTTTTTAAAATTCTTGTAGTTCATAATGCTTTAGTAAGAGATATTTCTGGCTTTGAATAAATTCTGAAATGTTCTGAGTTGACACATTAAACAATCGATTGTGATTATTTTTTTCAGGTTTTAATGCCTAGAATTCTGCCTCAAACCCACAATGTATTAACTCTATATTTGCAGGTAAATACTAAGTTATTCATCATAATAACTTTACAACTTTTTGTTTCATCTTGCCTTGATTGCTGAAGGTAATAGGGCCTGCTTTATTATGCCCATAAATTGAGTCAATTGACTTATCCTTATATCCTGTTTCCTGAACTTAATGAGAGATTCTGCATCATTAGGAAAACACATCATCCTACAACAGGATCAAAAGCAAAGGAAGACTGATAACAAGTCATTTGGATTTCAGAGAATGTTCACAGGACAACGTTTCAGTGTTTTGACCTCAGTTAGGACAAACAACTGGCTTGGTAAGTAAGTTTGCTGATTCCTGTTCTTACTTTGCAGATGGCTCAGAAAACACAAACAAAACTGAGTTATTTCTGAATGTAAGTTACACTCAGCAGAGAATAAACTCCATGTGCTTTTGTATGAAAAGATAAAAAAGTTCAGAAGAATATATTAAAGCAATATATCAAAGAAGCTGTTTCCAGTAAAACAATAGAAATGTTTTCAACTTTGGTGTGTTTTCACTACTAACACAAATATCTGACATATTACATTACCACCATGATATTTGAATGTAAAGGCTACAATTTGATAATCAAAATAGGATGAAAAATCTCTTAAATCCCAGCAGATGGAGTTTATTTGGTATCTGGGCACACAAGCATAACACTGGTGCCACACCTGGGTAAAAGCGTTCACCGGCCCAGAGCAGGTCGCAGAAGAACGCAGTCCCCCAGCTTGGTCCTTTGCTGGTATGAACATGGCATGTGCCATGGTTTTGCCCACGGCAGTATCCATAGTACATTCTTCATTCCTAGAACATTCCAGGTTTTCTGTGGTTTAAATACAAAACAATATCAACCTTATTATCTTGCCTCTGTTCAGGAAAGATAAGAAAATAAAACCCAATTGCAATCAATAATCAGGCGTTCTCAACGCATAGGAGTGAATAGGAAGTTGCTCAAAATAACTTTGTTGTTGATTTTCCACCTGTTGCCATAAAGATATTTTTTATTCACACACAGATAAATTCGAAACTTAAAATGAGAGTAAGACCTAGAAAGAGAGAAGACTATATATATAACAGACAACGTTTTCATTGTTGCCTTTCCCTGGTCTTAAAATTAAAAGCCAAACATGGTTAGAGGGGAAAAAAAGGGTTTTACTTCGGTATTTATTTAAGGATCCTTAGGTGCACCACATCCAGGTAGAATGCACCGAAATGCACCCCAGAATGCACACCCAAATGCACACACACAATGATTCGCGTATACAGTTACAGGCCTTGCACATCAGCACATCTATCAAAGATTCCCCAGTGAGAGGCTCAAGAGAAGCCCCCGTCCTGAGGAACCTTCCCCCTGGATGGGCCTATCTTGGTTTACAGAATGTGTTCTGGAGAGGACCTTGGTGTCTGGGGCTTTCTGACCCCCAACTGCGAGGTTTCCAAGATGTTTGGTCTCTTGGCTTAATGGAACTTTGGGTCTAAGCTGGTTATCAGACTTAGGGAATTACAAGTATGTGGGCTAAAAGCACTAAGGATACATAAAAGCTATATAAAAGGGTATATAAAAGGAGTATATAAAAGGGGTATATAAAAAAGGCAAGAAATCATCATGACATCATCATCACAGCTTAAAAGCAAACAGTGGAAGTTTTAAAAATTAAAATGTCTTCAGGCCTTTTTTCAGCTCAATTCTGTTTGGGTTTTTTTTCTGAATAGGAAATTTATTATATTTCTAGGGCAGATATTGAACTAAACCAAACTGCAGTTTTGTTTCCTCAATATTATTTGAATATGCATAGACCCTTGAACTCCCTGTCCTTTGAAGTTCACACATTAATAACACATATTTTTCATTTGCTGTTATCTTTAAAGGGTAAGGAGTAATTTCCAGATAAAATCATATAAAATTTACATAATATCTTATTTAGAAAGATAAATTATCTAAAAATTTAAGATTCCAGCAAGCTTACTGAACTAGAGAACTTGAAGTTAATAATAAAAGGCATTTTTTCTAAGTATTAAGGAGTGATTGCAACATACTGCATGGTATACTATACCTGACAATCCAGTAATACTTATTCCTGTTCATAATAAATTTTCAACCTCAACTCTATCTTTGAGGTTGCAAATATATACTGAACAATTATTACAAACAATCTTTTCTAGAAAATATTATTTCTGTTTTATTTTAATTCAGTTATGAAATAATCTCACAGTAGAATAACATTAAAAACTCTCTGTGTGTTGTCTTGAATTAATCTAAAATCACAAGTAGGAAGGTTTTCCAGCAGTGCAGAGTTTTATCGTCAAATGAAAGTTCCAAGAGAATACTTCTGAGATTCAAGGGATCCATATTAGTTTTCCACTGCAAAGCACATACTAAAGAATTTTATATGCATATTATCAATACGTGGTTGCAATAGAGAATGTAGAGCTGGATGTGTCAGGGAGTGCTGCAGGAAACCCCAATCTGCAGACTAATGACTTCTCTTCAGTATGGATATTATTGACAGAGTAGACCACAGTGGTCAGTAGGGTCAAGGTCTACTTTCTCTTCGGTGCACAGATTCACTACACAAAAGGTTATAAGAACCCTGGTAGAGTTGTTGTAGTCTCTCAATAAAGACTGTTCAAGGTGAGCCACTGTCCTGCAAAGTTACTATCTTCTGGTGGTCTGCACATATTTAGCGTCTATTTAGGTGTTCTCAATGCTTCTCAACTGTGACAATCTCTATCCTCTAACAATTACACATTATAAATAGATACCCTGCAAGTATATTTTTTTTAGGCAAGCATATTTTCTTTTAGGCACTACATAAGAGAGACAGAAGTTACAAGATGGTGTAAGCGCTCCCTTGGCCAGAAATATCTTCAGTAAAAGATTGCAGCTGAGAGAGAGGTTGTTCTTAAATAAATAAAGATTAGTGAATATACTAATTATATGCCCAAGTGTTGCATAGTCTTGGTTTTTGACCAGTTTAATGGTGCTGTGGTTAAGGTCAATGACAATTGTACAACGTGCAGCACATCCGTAACACAAATGGCTTCATTTCACTATACAGTTCCATAACAGCAAAGAGTATGTCCCCTTTCAGGAACAGCCCCAGATCCTGAGTGAATCCATGTAGACCATTTAGACAAAAAAGGTGAATTCTCCCTTTTTCAAGTGTTTAGTATAAATTTAAATAAACACAAATGCCAAAAAGCATTTGTAGAGTTAATCTTCCTTTGGGGAGACCAAAAACTTTCTATATATTGGCTGCCTCAATTATACATTGAAATGAATATGGAGAAAAATAATTTAGATTTTGTAATTTATACATTACAAAATCTTCAAGTTAGGCTCAGAAATTTACTCATGGCCCTTAGAAAATAGTTGTGCAGAAGTACTCTCTGATGAACTGAAGCAACAAACCTTTACTTAGATCTCCAAAGACCTTTCTGGGATGTCACACATGCTCCACTGCTCTTTCGATTAATTCCACTAACTGCAGGACAGGAGAACCTCAGCTTCAGCCTCTTACTACTTCCAGGATCTAGTAAGAGGATGCAAACCCTGGTATCCTCTGGAAAAATGGAGAGCAATGGCTTTCCCTACAGATGGTTAGTGTGTCTCCTCTGTGCTTAAGTATTTGTAAGTGGATTAACAAAAACCAGTGATTTCTGCAGTCATCATACCAGCAACCTTCAAGGAAAATAAATGTGCTCCCTTTTTGTCATGACACAACACCATTTAAGTCATGTAAGCCAACTTCACCTGCCTTTCTGAACCCCTCTTTGTTTATGAGGGAGAAAGAAATTGCATGTGCAAGGAGAAAAGGGGTTTAAGACCATGAATTGAGAAGGAGTGGTGTGCAGAAGGCGCATAAATCAGGCCTTTCTTTATCAGAAATGCCAAACAAACTGTATGATCTGTATGACACTTCTTTCTCTTCTCAGAACTACTTTACGGATGTTTAAAGGGTGTGGAAAGGAAGAAACACTTTCGCAAAAACACTAACATTGGCAGGCATCCAAATTGCTATGAAAACCTACTGTGACCAGTTCTAAAAGCCTGTTAGTTAATATTATACAGTATTTTCTATAATACCTTCCAAAAGGTTCAGAGGAAGAAATCTGGAAGTAGAAAAACTAAATAACAAGTTTGATTTCTGTACTGAACTCTGGAACAATAAAGTCTGAGACAAATTCTTCTCCAATAGATCTGTGTTACCAAACCCATATCCAGCTTCTGTGAAATCCTTTTTCATGTATTAATGGATTTCTAAGTCCTCCCACACTGCATGACACTTTCTTTGGCTTTATAAATGGTGGTGGACAATGTTGTGCTGGTGAGGATGTTAACTTTTTCAGACTGCTATAGTCAGGCCTAGAGACAGCTTGTATTTTAGCACTGAGCTCCAGTTCATAGGGAGCCAAAACACAGATTAACTGGGTAAAGCATTGACAATGCTACTAGCCAGACCAAGTGTTACAATTTCATTAGATAAAACTTTTTTGCAGGATTTGTCACTTCACTGCTAGGTAAAGTATGCAATAATACTCGCGTGATACCGTAGAAATCTGGTGATTTATTAATGACTAAAAACCTCATGAACAGTGGATATTTGCATAATGATAAATACTACCAGCTAAATTAGCAAGGACCACTAGGCTTAGGAGAACTTCTGTTTGATAAATGCAGGAACCATTCCCCCCCTCTACTATATGCAAGTACCATCCTCTTCTCTCTTCCTATGCTGTATACATAAAAGCACATAATTTTTATTATTTCCTAGAATATAAAGCTTGCTATAAGCATCACAGTTCACAAAGATACTCCAAAAACTACTTTCAGAAAAACTAGTCCTCATTCCCAGTCAGATCCAGAATTCTCAGCCAAGCCAATCTAATTGCTTTGGTTTTATAAATTACTTCTAGCCATTTGCACAGCTTTGTTTTCACCTTTTTCCAATCTAAATGTTGCCAAAGAACAGGTTGAGAGTTTTTGGTGACACAGTACAAAGCTTTCACATTAATTACAAGGTATGCAAATGTTGCTTTGGCTTGATTTAGGGTTTCTTCTTAGCCAGAGAGACATATTTAAATCTCTGCAATATACTCTGGATACATTCCTTTGGCCTGACTGCCTGGAGGAAATAGCTTTTAAATACCAAGAGTGCACTACTGTTGTCCAAGCGTCAATGTGGATATGAGATTTGTAACAGCTTTTATCATCTTCTAACATGTGCCAAAGAGGAAAACATCGAATAGCTTGGAGCACTGGAAAAGGAGACAGAATATGAATCAGTGCCTAAGTTAGGTCCTGAAGCTGTGGATGATTACTAGCTCAGAAGAATGGTCACTTACTGAAGATTTATATCTTGTTTAAATAAACATTCAAAACAACTGTGCAAAGGACTTCTCTCTCATAGCCTTAAACTGCATCCCCTTAGCTACACAGAAGTGTATCTTTCGGTGTGAATTTCCTCTGCTTCTTTTGGAAAGACCTCAAGTATCTCTAGCAGCAGTGCGAACAAAACAGCTTTGCACTCATTGGGAAACACACAGAAAGGGAGCTGGCTCAGGAGGTCACTACAAGTCCATTCCCAATGCTCTTGCACTATTTCACCTTACTAAAGGAGGGACTAATACTCTGAAATAGTGAAGTATTGACAGATTTGTTGCAGACATTTTATCACTTCAGTGGATAAAGTCTGACCATCATAATTATAATGAATACCAAGGTAGTACTAAGTATTGCCAGCACATCTCTTATCTCCACTGACTGACACTACAAAAGAATGCTACCAGGTTTCTCAAACTGCTGAGAGCATCTGAGAAAAGCTCAAGAGCTGCTCTTTAAGATTCTTACTAATCACGAGGTAACCTTTTTTCATAAACTTTTTCAAGTGTTTCCAATTTCATTGGTTTACTGAAACTTAATTTCATTGGTTTACTGAAACTTAATTTCATTGGTTTACTGAAATTTTTCACTGATTGTGAAAAGAATCAAGCCCATTTGTCAGCAGCAGAGGTGATCAGAATGCCTTACTATGGCCAGAACAAAGCACCAAATACTATTCCATGCAGCAAGGACAGAGCAGCTGTTAAGTGATTATTGGTGGTAATAATTCCAGAGAGTCAGGCATTCACATCAAGTAACTGGAAAAGAATTGTAGGTTATTTTTTTCCTTTTTTTTTTTTTTTAAGGAAAGCCTATCCTTTTAAATAATTCTATCAGAAACTTAATTGCAGTCTTGCATTTGGTGGCTGACGTGAATAGGATGTTCAAGTCTGCCATAGTATGTTCAGGCATGCCGGTTTGGCAAGTGGCATAAGCCAAGTAAGAGTAAGTAAAATATATAGAAAGGAAAGTAATAAAATAAAAAATAGCATCTGTACCAGAAAGGAGTTCAGAGAACAGAAAACAAGGAAATTAAAAATCAAAACTTTCTAAATAGTGATGTCCTAAATAAACTTCATGATGTTCCTAATTAATAGTTTTTCGCCTTCCTTCACAGGCCAGACATAGTAAGATAACTGTTGTTATACTGTTGCCAGATGATATTCTTAGATGTAAGATATAGCAAGTGAAATTCCATTATCTGAAATATCATTTTGTAGTATTTCACATTGCTTTTACTTTTAGCACATGTAGTGATAAAACTTTAAATTGACAGACGGGTATTTTCTGAGGTAAACATTTGTTTAATTGGTATATAGTGTGTTATCCCTGAAAAGTTAGTCACGTTCTCTGATTCATGTGAGTCTTTCTAGAAACCCATAGGAGAAAGACATTTTAATTACAGGACAAATACTACCTGTCAGCAAAAATTTTTTTTTAGTTTTTTAAGATTACAGTGGTCCTTAAAAAAACCTTCCTGCTCACTGAGGAACATAGACTTAGGATTTTTCTGTGAAAACTGTACAAAGAATTATTTAAAGAATTATCATATTTATTTGTTATATAAAAGTTTGAAAAAAACCCCCACACCTGGTTTTGTGGTAGGAAAATTTTTGAAAAGCCTGGCGAACGCTATTGAGCCAACCATCGGCAGAAACCAGCTTCCTGCAATGGCAAGCCTTACAGAGAGTCCATACAGCAGCTGAACAGACAATTAGCTAGGAAGCAACTTCTGGACATTAACCAGTTGGATTTCTGGTGCTTGCCCACCTGGGAGCCAGCTAGATGGACAATAGGCCACTCATAGCAACCACGCCTCAAAAGCCACGGAGATGAGGAATGAGGTAGTCTGTGGAAAAGGCATTTGAGGAGCTAAATAGAAGAAGGGAAGAAAGCCAGTTAGCAAGACACTTGGAAGTTTAGGCAAGCCAGCAGCAAGCCACTCTGTGATCCATACAAGCAGCCAGAGAAAGAGCTGGCTGCCCATCAAGTGATGAACCGGGAGACAAGGAGCTCGAGAGCTTGCCAGATCAAGAGCCTAGAGAGCTTAGAAAAGAGGTCATGCAGCTGTTGACAAGCTGCTTGATTGGTACAAAACCTGGCAAGAAAATAAAAGCTCACCTCCCTGCTGATTTTCTGTTGATATCTATGACAGAGCGAACATTCCTCTGGAACATTTCTTTCCATCAAACAAGCATAGTTCTACTGGAAAAAATTCTGCAAGCTTTATTGAAAGAACATTCTGTCTTTCTTCTAAAAATACCTATTGGTCATAAAAGATGTTACCCTCCTGGATAAATAACCAGTCTGCTGGGCTACTTCAACTGCTTGCTTCTCAATAATGGAAGAAACACCACAGCCAAATTTGAGGCATTAACATGAAGGATGCAGTTCTGGATTTCAGCTTTATTAACCCTGAAAACAGAGGGACTTTCAAATAACAGATATAAGAGCATATAACAAAATGATGCATTACAACAAGAAAAATAGCCAAGGTCAAATGGGACTGGGCCAAGTATAGAACTTCACTACAAACACGTAAGTCTCTATTGTTTGTATTTTCTCATTTCTAGAATATTACCTGTAAAAAGGTCTCGATTGCATTTTCTTGCAGAGCAGTGAAGATCGAGTTAAAACAAAAAACTGCTTTCTGCCAACTCTTCAGAAAAAAACAATAGGAACATTTTCTGGCTGAGGCCCAAGGTTTTCATGCTTTCCTGAGTCAAACAAGTATACAATATCAGCAAGAGTAAGTCAAAAATATTATTTGGCCAGAAACAGCTTTTTAAGTTGCAGAGAGTAGCTCAGTTATGTAGTAGTACTTCTAATACAATATAGGTTTCGTTGAACTCAGCAACAGAACACTCAGTAGGTGAGAAAGGAGTCTGGTGGATAAAGACAGCATTATTAAAGATAGCTGAACAGACCAACTGTGTGTCACAAAGACACTCCTTTATTCTTGAGGTAGATATATTTTCCATGCCCTCAGCCAAAAAAAACCAGTGGCATTGGGGAAGTGAAATAAAGAAATATGCTTATCCTTACCTTGGCAAGAGAGGGTGAGCTGTGTTCCAAGCTCATAATTTTTATTCTCATTCTGACAATCACGAACACTTACTTAAGCTGAAATATTGGACCATAGTGCAGGGTCTTAAATATGATTTTTGGAACTTGAACCCTTGTCTCATATTTACATGAGAATTATGATATTCTATCCCTTAATGCTAATGCTCACCCATTTCACTAATCCTATACTTGTGTTTTTCACTTGACCAACCCCAGCATAGAAAATCCCACCACACAAGGTAAAACGAGTGATAAATTACTTATCTCTCAACAACCTTATAAGCCATAACAACAAAAACAGATCACAAGCTATCCACTTTCTTACTTTCATGAAGCTATATCAACCTTGTATTTTCAATATGAATTTATTTCACAGTTCATCAATTTAATTCATGTTTTGTCCATCAGTTACTGAGTCCAAATTCTCTTTTTATTCCTCTTTTTTTTTTTCTCTCAGCTTCTTGCAGCCTTGAGCCAAAACTTTTAAACTTTCTATCCACAGCAACCATTGTAGCCTGGACTACATCCAGCCTTTTACTAACATCTTTCAAGTTCATATTTGTGGTTGCAATGGAGTGGAATAGAGAATAAAGATGGATGGCAATGGATTAACCTAAATACTTCTTTATTACATTGTAGCCATTTTACATGTCTCTCCTGTACTGATTCTTACTCAAGTTTCCATACAAATATCCTCTCCTATGTTATCACCTAATAACAGAAGATAAAAATAATCCTTTTCATTTAATGAGGCAATGACCAACATTATCAGTGACACAACTAAGATTCTTAACTCTGAAATGCAAACTTCAGTCTATTGTACATAATTGTTCATGCTCTGTTTCAAACATGATGAAGCTCATAAAATTATCTAAGAGGAAAATATTTTTGTCTGCAAAGAGTGAGAATAAAATCTACATATAAGGACTTTATTTTCAAGATTCTAAAAAGTAGTACTGATAATTTTTAGTTCTACTATAAATTCCACCCAAAAATCTCACTTCCTTTTAAAAAATTAATTAACCCCTATGGAGCAATTCTTATAGACAAGAACTAAGGAAAATGATACTAAACCACCCACACAAGCCAAGCAGAAGGCAGATCTCCTGACATTTTGCTTGTTTGTCAAACTCAAAACAAGGAAGGTGGTAGTACTTCTTCAATGTGCTAATGAAAACTATTTATTGCAACAGTCTGTTGTTTATTATTATTTTAATATCTATGTCTGCAGAGTTCGAAGTGAAATTTTTCTTTGGGGAGACCCAGTGGTCACTGAATTCAATAGGCATTTGTACGCAGCCCTTTTACTTAATAAGAAAGAAATCTTTCTTTAAGTGTGAGGTATAAAAACCAGGTCTTTACCTGAAGGAGTCATAAACGTGGAATATTTGAAAACTTGAACATTGATTATCTCCTATTAATTTCCAGTAGAGTCTCTAAGCTTTACTTTTCACAGAAGCTTTCTAAGAGGAGAGCATTTGCTAAACCTGCACAGGTATAGCACGTAAGATGGATATGACAATGAATTACAGCTGAGCTGTCTATTGACAGTGGGAAGAAACGAGCTTGGAATTAAGTTTTGTTATTGATTATATTCCATTTTGAGCATAAAGGTAAGAAGAAAGATAACAAACCAGATCACAGAGTATAACACATGATAAAAAAGTCCCAAGAGGACTATTAAAAAGTACTTTGGTATTTAGAGTTGTTGGACTTCTTCCAAGCTTGATAAGACAGTCAGCCTATTACTTTCATGAAGCAGTTACAAAAATTCAGCTTGGCCTAATGCTCTAAATCAATATAAGGGAAAGATAGAAATTTTACAAATGTTAGAAGTTTATTTCTCATAAAAATGCCTAAGGGACATGAAGAACTTGAGTAGTCAATACGTAAGCTAGATTTTAATATAAAACCAGCTGATAGGAAGGCAAATTCCTCCTTGAATTTGTTCTTATTTTCTGATTACTGTGTTTGAAATGAGCTGCACTGCTGTCTGAAATCTGTTAACATACAGTGACAAATGAAGATATTCAAGATTTCTAATTATCATTTGAAAAAACAGGATAGTAACCAAACGCTATTAAGCCAATAAGGACAAAAATGAAAAAAAGCTGAATTGTCTTAATGTAATTAATTCTGATAAAAAGATAACATAGTCCTGCATCTCTAGGTTACAAATCACTGGAGTAGCTAGTAAAGTCTGTTCCGATTTGAGTCACATGCTACTTCCCTCATTTCTTGCCAGGAAGTAAATGTCATGGATTTTAAAGACTGCAAATGAAATGTAGATGCTAGTGTTGTCACTAATTTTTTTAGCATTTTTCTCTTTGATAAACACATCAAATGGAGAGTGTTTTTTCCTGGTGAGGTCAAGCTGATATGGTTGATGTATTTTGCAAGTACAAAATAGACAAGCACATCAGCAGAATTTGCAAGATTAGTAGGAAGCTACAAGTAGGACTCTCCAAGTAACACAAGGCCTCTGAAGCCTCTGCACTATGGAACTATTAGGCCACAGGAACTTTTCTTATGCTTGTTGACAGTCTGTCTTCACAGAAAATGAAGTAGAATGTTCCCCCCAACCCAGGAAACCATGAGAACACAAAACCAGTTTTGGTCTCAACTTACCCACAACACTCCAGGTGAGTGACTCTCCCTTTGACTGATGGCTTTCTACAGGAGCAAAAAGTGAGAAACCTCAGTCACGGCTATGCCTGCTAACAACCACTGCCTGTGCCACTCCTACTGCCATCAGTGTCTAAGGAAGCTGTTCTTTGACTGAATTTTAGGAACAACTAACCTGAGAGGGCTAAGTTCCTGAAGAAAACAGAATCACAGACTGGTTGCCATTGGAAGGGACCTCTGGAGATCATCTGGTCCACCCTCCTGCTAAAGCAGGTTCAACTAAAGCAGGTTGCACAGGATCATGTCCAGGCAGGTTTTGAATAGATCCAGAGAAAAAGACTCCATAGCCTCTCTGGACAGCCTAATCCAATGCCCTGTCACCCTCAGAGTAAAGGTTTTCCTCATATTTAGATGGAACTTCCTATGTTTCAGTTTGTGCCTGCTGCCCCTTGCCCTGTTGCTGAGCACCACTGAAAAGAGCCTGGCCTCATCCTCTTGACATGCACCCTTGAGATATTTGTGTACATTGGTAAGATCTCCTCCAGCCGTCTCTTCTCCAGGCTAAACAAGCTCATCTCTCTCAGCCTTTCCTCATAAGAGACATGCAAAACAATGAAGAAGAAATGACAATACATTCAGGAAAAAAAAGAATGATTGCTTATTTAATGAGATGGAAGCATTCTTCCCCTATCACCATGTGAATGTATAGACAGTGTATGCACACAGTACACTGGGTGGAACAATATCACAGCTCTCAAATCTGTACCTTCTGGCAAGTCCAAAGATTCTATTTTAAGTTGCAGAAATCAAAGCTTTTCAGCTGGCTGTTCTACCTAAGCTTTTTTCAGTTCTGTGTGAGGCTACACTAAGAAAGGAAGCAAGGAAAATAACGAGTGCTGATGTAACCACAGTGAGATTTGGAGAAACTTAAGCTCTGGGTCACACCTATATAGTCTCTGCGTTTCTCAGTAACATTACTAGATCAATTTTATCACATATACTAAGTGATCTATCTTTGTAAATTATTTCAGAGCAGAACTGATAGTTGTGTCCTTCACCAGTTACATAAAGACTTGTGTTATAACACTAAGTAGCCTTTTAGGGTCTTAGATTAAAGGAAATAAGTTCAAAGGTCTGACATGAGACTAAAAAAAATAAAACAACTTTTTGTTGCATCAATTTCATTTTTTTAAGAGCTTTTGTTCCAATGTGAAGGTTAACAGATTTAGTCACAGCTAATTAAAAGTTCAGTTCAGTCACTGAACTTTTCCTTATAATATGTTTGTTTGCCTATTATTATTTTTAATAATATCCATTAAATAGTGCGTTAAACTAGATTTGTCTTACAAATTTTCATCCTAAATCGTAAATGTGAAAGAAAATTTATTTAGAAGGCTTTACCATAGCTGTAAAATTATTAATTTTTCCTGGCTGATATCTCAAAATAATGAAGCCATCCTGTCTATTTTGGGGATTGTAAAAATCGATGCTTTCTGCACTTTATTTCAATTTAAGCGGTCTTCAAATTATTTCATGTGCCATAGCTAAACTGCCTCTTTTTTTCCTGAGAGCACAAGGTAATACTCTCACAAACCAAGACAGTCACATTTAACCATCACAACTAGTATATTTCTGCCTCTACCACCTCTCAACAGTGTGGTACCAAGTCTAAGGTGGCCTCTTGTCCTCAGAAGTATGACTCACTCTAATGAAATGATAGATCTTAATAACTACAAGGGAAGAAAAGTTATTAAAGGGGACCTATGACTGGCCCTTGTATCAATGAGTCAGCTAATATCTAGCAGCACCTAAATCCCTACATGTTCCTCCTCCAAGTGCAGACTTGTTATTCTTCCAGTTACTTGCGGTTTAGAATAAGAGTATTTCAGTTGACTACTATCATCCATTTCATTTGTTATACCAGAAGTACATGGTAACTATCATTGGTCATGCTTTGGTTGCAAATTCATGAAATTATTCCAAACTTTAGAAAGTCAGCTCTTCATTCTCTGCAGAGCACTTTATTTATGAAGTTGGGTTATTGCCAGGAAATCTACCCACCCTGCAGCATCTGGCCTCCAGGTTGTCTAAACTGAGAACCAGCCAGGCAGAATTAAAATAAGGCTGATTTTTATGAAGTTCTCTGCATGTGAGTATAACATCTCTGCCAGCTTCCAAATAGGACAGAAAAGAGAATATAGAAAAGTTGGAAATATTTTTCTTCACTGTATTTTTTTAACCAGAATGGGTGTGGTTGGTTGTCTTCAAGCAGTTCAAACAGCAGCAGACAGAAGTTTAACCATAGTCATGACTCAGACCAAGGGTACACATGGTTTCCAGCTGGCATTGTTAATCGTTTGCAGTAATGGAGATTGCTCTGTAAATATTTATCTTGCTAAGAATGCTTCCTGATGCTTAGCACTAAATCCTCAACTGAGGGAGACTGCTATCACAATGATGGAATTCTACCAACTGAGGTGCAATTTCTAGCTCTGTTATTATTCCTCTGCTGACTTTCCTATTGTTACAAGGCAGCGTCATGCCAGTAAAAAAAAAAAAAAGCAGGCAAAAAAAGAGAAATTAAACTCAATGAATATTCAGAACACATCATATTCCATGCACACTATTCTGCCAGAACACTTGGTAAAGCAACATAACAGGTATTCATCAAAGTTACCCCCATTTTTGGCAGTAAGGGCTTTTAATTTCTTTAGTCATTTTTATTGAGTAAATTTAACCTTAAGAGTTCACACACAGAACAACTGAAGTTGGAAGGGATCTCTGGAGATCATCTTGTCCAACCTCCCTTCTCAAGCAGAGTCACCTACAGCAAGTTGCCCAGGACAGCTTTTGAGTATCTCCAAGGGGAAACTCCACAATGTCCCTGGGCAACCTGTGCCAACGTTCCATCAGTGACACATTAAAAAAACTCTCTTGTCTCCTCAGCTCCTGTTGTGCACATTGTTTCTTGCCGTGTCACTGGACACCACCAAAATAAGCCTGGCTCCATCTTTAAACCTTCTCTTCAGATATTTAAATAAACTGCTGAAACTCACCCAACCCTTCTTTTCTCTAGTCCAAACAGTCCCTGTTCTCTCAGCCTTTTCTCCAGTTCCATAATCATCTTAGTGGCCCTTTGCTAGACTCTCTCCGGTATGTCCATGTCTCTCTTGAACTGGGGAGCCCAGAACTGGACAGAGTATTCCAGATGCGGCCTCACCTGTGCTGAGTAGAGCGGAAGGAACACTTCCCTGATCTGCTGGCAACACACCTTCTAAAGCAGCCCAAGATACCACTGGCCATCTTTGCTGCAAGGGCTCATGGTTGGCTCATGTTCATCTTGGTGTCCACCAGGATCCCCAGGTCCTTTTCTACACAGCTGTTTTCCAGCTGGTTGGTCCTCAGCACATACTGGTGCATGGGTTTATTCCCAACCAGGTGCAGGACTTCGTACTTCCCTATCTTTAACTTTGTGAGGGTCCTGTAGTCCCATTTTTCTGGCCTCTTGAGGTCCCTCTGGATGGCAGCACAACCCTCTGCTGTATCAGCCACTCCTTCCAGTTTGGTGTCAGCAGCAAACCTGCTGACGGTACACTCTGCTTCGTAATTCAAACCACTAGTGAGGACATTCAACAGCCCTGGGCCCACTAGAGACCTCTGAGATGCACTGTTAGTTCCTGGCCTCCAGCTCAGTACTACTGCTCAGCACCCTCTGAGCTCAGCCATAAGGTCCTATTTACATATTAACCAGTTCCTGTTACTGAATATATGATCTAAATTACACTGGAGGGAGGTAGCAGGTTCTTTCTTCTGCAGAATCATGCAAAAAAGAACAATAGTCATAAATCACTGAAAAATAAATTTTACTAAACCCTCTGAATAGTGCTCAAATTTGTGTATTAGTGTTGTGGGATACGATGATGAAGGTATAAAAGACAATGATGCATCACCAGTGATGAGTTTTTAGTGTGAGAAAGTGATTTGTCTTTCTTGCACGAATTTTTAAATTTGCTACAGATCATGTTACTAAAATGAAAATAAATCTAATAGACACTTTTAAGAAATCATACATACTGGTTAAATCTATTTTCAGTTATAAGCAAGTAAGCAGGGGAGCTTTTAAATTTTAAACTAACACCTAAAAAGGTTGTTACTAGTAGTCACAAATTCTAGAAGTGTCTTATAAAATCCTACTACTTAATATTAAAATATTAATATTACTAAATGTAAAATATATGTTAAAATTATCATTATCTCAATTTAGTTGCTAAATACTTCCCCAAATTTGTATTTCTATCTTGTTAATAGAACAGTACTTTCATATTAATTGAGATTCTATCTCAACAAATGACATTTGTTAATCAGTTCTTCAGTACTGAAAGAATGAGTTAGCAAGCAGTGGTAATGCAATGTGTAAACTACTTCATTCTGCAGCATAATTGAGCTCAAACTGACCCAGTGGTGGTGAAATGAAAATTTACAGCTTCCAATCAGAGTGGGATTAGCACACACTGCGTGCTAAGCTCTACTGCTTAGTTTACAGTTAAGACCTGAAGCATTCACAGTTTTAAAAATTACCTTTGGATTGAGTTGAATTTCACATATCACTCAGAAGCCAATAAATATTTATGGAAAGTTTAATTAATTAGCTGGTCAAAAGAAAGTAAATGACAATCATTATGAGCAGCCAAAACACCAGAAAGCAATATGGTAATAAACAATTAAACCATGAATTTCCTTGCCTTTCATACCAGTGGAAAATGTGTCAGAATCTCTGCATTCATTCACTTAATATTACTTCAGAAGAAAATACAATTTGTAATAGGCTCTGCTTCAAGCAATAAATAAAAAGAACATTTCACTTCTTAGCGTACATCTACAGCACTAAGATCATGAGGCTGTACAAAAAGCATTACCTGGGGAAATTTCTCTTTTCACCGCTTGTGGTGGAGAGGAAAGGAATTACTTCTGCTGAATCATGCAGTGATTTCTTAGTGAAGCAGAAATGGCAAACTCATTTTTGAAGACGTAAGTAACATTATCCTTTCCCAGTGCTGAGGATTAATGTCCAGCTAGTACTGGTCATTTTGTATAGGGCTTTCCCTACTTAATTAATGGAACTATGCTTTGCAGTTGTATTATCTGTAAATCCTTTACACAGAGACACACACCTGCAAAAGATTTGAGACTGAAATCATTATCTTTCAGGTCAAGGAATACAGGCCTGAGCTTAGGAAAGAAGACTTCTGCTGTCCCTTGTAGAGGCAGGTTCCTTACCTTTAAGCCAGACGTAAGAGGACAACATGACTCCTACATGTTAATATTCTCTTCCTTACTTGAACAAAACTTATTCTTAGCTTCTGACCTTCCTAAGAGTCCAAAAGCAATGTCAAACCCCAAATTGTTTGTCACCACTGCTGCTTTCAAGAAACTTCACACTACTGGGAACTTCATTCATAAAATGAGCACATTCATTCGTGTTCCATGTAAATAGCTACATATGAAACTGATTATATTCTATATTACTAGTAATAGTAATAATTTCTTGGGGGGTTGATACATAGGAAAAATTGAAAAAAAATCCCACCAATCAGCAGAGGCTCAAGAGTATAAAATTAAATTCACACTTAATGGGATACTGCCAATTATTGGTTTTCACGTCACATGAAAGTTTATGCCTTCTCAGTAACAAAAAGAGCAATAACATGTTCTCATGACTGTGAGTCTTTCTTAAAACTCCATCCTTAAAGAGAATACCACTTTCCACAATTGTCATGTTCTCTTCATCTTAAGTACTATTTCTTTAATTTGAGCAGTGTAATTTTAATTAAATGCTTTCCCACCAAAATCTTGCATATAGGAATTCTGTTTTCCCCATCTCCTGTATCTTTGACAAAGTCAACTGTATCCATTTCTAAGGCTTCTTATTTGATATCCTTAGCACAAAATCACTGAAAGTATGAGACACTCAGTTTCAAACACTGCTGGATAAATTGCTGCCACACAATTATCAGCACAAGTAAATTCAGCTTATATTTGGCTATTACATTCATTTCTTTCCTTGCTACTCCTAAAAGCCCCCAGGTGTCTATACCATATACTTTTAATACGAGGAAGGTATGTTTATTTTTTTGTATTATGCTACTTTAAGAGAGATACCCTTTCAGGTAGTTTCCCCATTCAAATCTCATAAAAAGTGTCAGAAAACACACCACCCACTTAAAAACTTTAATGGAGGCATTATTTTGAGGAAAGTGAGTGGGTGGGACCAGAATCAATATACATAAAAGGGTTTGTTATCACTTTTGTCCTAGATTTGTTTCTGTTTGAGCAAGTAATTTACTACTATGTACTAAGAACTGCAACATCTATGAATAGATAATACAAATTATGAAGTAATCCTTGAATCCTTACGTGTATTTAAATATTCAGCAGTAGACCATGGAAATATTCAGGCACACGAAAACAACACAAGGTGCTTAGAGATCATCGTATCAAATATAAAATGTGAAAATTATTCATATTCTGCTACTACTATCTTTCTATAAAATTTACTGTAGTTCAACCACAGGTCATCAGAATCAATGAGGAATCACCAGGGGAAATGGTCTATGGTCAAATTAGATAATCATAACCATTTCTTTTAGCCTTAAAACTCTATGAGTCCATTTAAAAGCTGTTATAAATCTGGAGGCTTACATTAAAACCTCATGACTAATAAACACAAATACATCAGTTTAATTCTCTTGTAATGCATTGTAAGTTGTTATGTATGAAAGAAAACCAAATTGAAAGCTGAAATAAACAGAGCTAGAAATAAAACATTTAGACATTTTATCATGTTCTCAAAGCAATTTCTTTCCATATGCATTCCACATAGCAAAACTCAGCATTCTTAGATTGTATATGCATTTTCTTCTGTTCTCAAAGCTTTTTGCTTTACTTGTAATTCATGATCATTGTACAGAGAGGAATGAACAGGTTTCAATTACTGATTCCTATGGGAAGTGGCTTCTCTCCAACTGTGAACAACTAATAACTCTGGCGAGCCTAATTTCTGGAGAGTCTCTCTGCCTTTCCTTTTTCAACCAGTTACTTATGCATAGCATCTGTGTAATGGGACTTTTCCAGACCTGTACAAACACTTTAACATCGTTACCTTGAATTCTCATTGTTGCGATTTTAATCAACACCTTGTCATGTGGAATCAAATTCTAAAAGGATCTAAATAAATACTGCCATTTAATTGTTCATATCATCAGCCAAGCAACTCTGCTCATCTAATAAGAAGGGTATATCTGTATTCCTACCCCCTTCATTGGGTTAATGGTGATTCAATATATTTAGAGCTGCAAGCTACTTCTCTAAGCTTGAACATTTGAATGAAAAATGGGCAATTCGGCTACATCTCCCTTGGCAAAACAATCCATTTAATCAGTGTTATAGTTTGTATCTAAACAGCGGGTTTAATCGGAGTATCCATCTACTAATTCTAAATAGGAGGAAGTAGCAGGAGTAGAAAAGGAGTGAGAATCATTGTATCATTGCTGAGTCAGTCTATTTCCTGTAACTATCCATCATAGCAGGAGAAGCAGTAGGCAGACGCACACTTACTTGAGAGGAGATTACTTTTTTCCCTGGGGATTCTAGTGTTAGATGCAGACAACATCTGCTCCAGCACTCCAAAAAAGGTTTGGTATTTTCTTTTGTTCTTTTCTGTAAAAATGTGCAACTGTTTTGTGCAACTATGTGGCTATATCTTCTGAAAGATATTATGGGCTTGAAACTGAAATTACAAGTTTCAGTGACAAGTAAAATAACAGTGGCATGACATATACAGGCAGTTTGGTTAAATGGGTATGATGGTATCTCCTTGTCTTGCACAAACATAGATCAGGCTTGCGAATAAGGGATTTCAGTACTGGTCTTCTCTTTTGTCTTGGGGCGACTCTATCATGTGTATCCCCTATCATGCTCTATGCCCAAAAAGTAATATTGTGCCTTTTCTGTGCCTTTAAACTGAGCTTGAAAAAAAAAAAAAAACCAGACAAACTTTCCAAAGCAGCTTCTCAAGGACACAGAGATTACACTCCTCAGTGTTTTTCTGACCGTGGATGGCATGAAGGAAGCACCCTGCTTGCTTTTTCTTCAGCCAGCTGGTTTTTTTTCCCTCTTGGCGTGAGACAGAGAGCTGAATTTTGTTTCCTGGGACTTTGGGTTTTTTTTCCTTCTTCTCTTCTGAACTGTTTCAACAACATCAGAACACATCAGGAGAATTTTCTCCCCGAGGCCCAGGGGTGGGCCCACGCCCTCACCGACCAGCTCCGAGGAGGAGAGAGACCACACCTACAGAAGGACTCTGAAATCTTCCCAGGTTTCTCTCTATAGCGAGGGTTTTAGTTCATTATTTAGCATCATTATCCTTTTCCTGTGTGTTTGTTAAAATAAATAGTTTTTATCTCTTTCACTTTCCTTTGAGGAAAAACTTCTTTTTTTTCCCGAACCCTGTGGGGGGAAGGGTGGTTGCAACCTGGTTTTCTCTCAGGGGCTATATTACTAGATTTTGGCCAAACCGGCACATCTTTTGAAAGTCTTTCAACTGTATCCAGCAACTCTGATCCCCCCCTGGATCAGGGGATGCTATGCAGTGACACAGTTATCAGCAAACACAGAGCTGCACACACACACATTCACATACCACGTTATTATCTGTTTCTCTGATATTGTAACAAATATGTAAGAAAACCTAAAAGCAACATTCTTAAACTGATTTGCTCTATTCAGACAACTAGATCTAAAGGTTGCTTTCATTCAGTAATCAACTCGTGGAAGTGCTTGTCTATTCCCATTTTGCCTGAAGAAATAGTCAAAGTACCATACTTTTAAAAAGTGCCTGAAGTGAATCCTGTCCAAAAAGAACAAAAAGGCTAAGATTTGGCCATCTGGCCATTAACTAAAGAGATGCAAATCTATTACTTAATAAAACATTTATAGGAGAACAAACTGTTGGTAAGTGAAAGAATTCAGCTGAATTTCATGGAAGTTACATCCTAAAGCTTTTCAAAAATGCTTGAAAATTTTCAACCGAAAATTTCTTTGATATTTTTACTTCCAAGAAATAGGATTAAGTATATAAGAAGATGTGGAAATGATGACTAATAATTAGTCATTTTAAATAATAATACACAATGTAGACAGTCACACCCTGCTTCAGCAAAATATGAAAGCTTATTTGAAGTCAATGGAACGACTCACACTGCAATTTTAAGCACCTCTTTACGAATGCTTTTACAGAAGCATAAATGTTTAAGGTCATACCATCACAGATTAAATCAATTACAAGAATGTTTTATGTGTGCGCATCTGTGCGTGTACACATGTAAATATATGCATGCACGTACACCCATACATTTATGCATATGTAAGCATACACAAACTTTTAATTATAGAACATAAAAGCACTTGGTGGATAATACTGAGAATCATGATATCTCTACAGACAAAGTGTTATTCCCATTGAAAATGTTGATTTTTGAGTTTCCCTGGAAAATACTCAATATGAATGCCTGCTTTTTCGAGGGAGATCATAAGGATAGCCATGGCAGGTCAAAACAAAGGTAGCTTAGTATTCTGTTTCCAGCAAAAGCCAAGAGGAAGTGCTTGGGGAAGCGTATAACGTAACAAAACCCTTTGTAGAACCTATATTTATATCAGCAGAAACAAATCCTGATACAGTCAGGGTTCCCAAATTCACAGTCAGGGTTCCCAAATTCTGTTTTCCTCAGAACATAATATTCCTTAATACATAGCATTCAGTATTAAAACAATTCACAAATTTAAATATCTGTAGCAAAATTTCTAACTAAGTTATCAGAATGTTTAATTTGTCTCTGAGGATCTGTTACATGGTCCATATCTCATCTGAGATCAGACTAATATCTTTCAATAAATGGATTTTAATATCATAAAAATCTATAGTTTAAGGCAATATTTGGGGAGAGCACATTCATATTCAGTTATACATCTGATATAAAGACTCACATCATAAATCTGACCTCATAAATACAGTGGAAAAAACATCAGATGAAACTTCAGTGGCATTTCCCTTGTTTTCTTAGATTTCCTAAAGATAAACTACTTTTGCATAAGTAGTTAAATCAAAGCCCATTATTGTCAGACTTGCCTCAGCAAAAAGCTGCTGGGCCTATTGTTTGCAATATCCTACGGCTATCGTCTTTTTCCCGTAAAATTAAAATGTTCAGGAAGTGGTCTCACTGGTTCAGTAAGTGGTTTCTTTCTCCTACAAATCAGTGTTGAAACAATGTTTCAGCAATGCTAGGAAAGCATTTGGCTGATGATACCGTGATTTAAATGAGACTTTAAAACTGAAGTTGCTGCAGATCTGAAGCACTTCAAAATCAAACAAAAGAAACTTTTGTTTTCAAAGGCTTTGTATCAGGCTCCAAAATAACTCCTACTTTCATATCACTTTAGTGCCCATTCTGCAATACAAATAACTTGTCCTGTATACTCCTGGTTTTACCTCTGCTCAAAAATGCATCCCCAGGCATTTACTACTGGCTTTTGCTCTATGTTGCTCTGTCAACCCAAAGACTTCAAAGGTGAATACAAATGTAAAGTGTTCTCTGCTTAAGTTCCTTATTTATTGTCCAGCACTATTTAAAGAGGTATAAAAATAAAATGAGAATCTGACCTACTGTTCTTGTGCCCAAAGGTGTTTCTTTCTTCTCAAGCACACGCTCTTGACATTCCAAGAACAGTTAAATCAGGGTTTTGATTCTCTGTTATTATTTTTGTCAGAAAAGCAACAAAATTTTAAAATAAATAGTACCTGTCCTGTAACACCAAATTTAATATCTATGTTACAGACAAGATGGAGTCCTTTGCTTTTTAGTAAATACTGTACTGTAACCATTAAAAAAGGAATTGGGGGAAGAGGAAGACTCTTAAAACACTGGAGTCAGAAACACGCCATGGGCTAACGAATGCATTTTGTAACTATATGCTATTGCCTTTCCCTTAAAAAAAAAAGAATCAATACAGCAATCTAGATGAATATTTTCTAACATAACTACCTCTTGACTTGCATTTTTCATTTAGTAAAGGTTAAATCAAACTGTAAAAAGCCAGTTTAATAACATGAAGAGTTTATTTTTCTCCTTTGCTTCCTGAAAGAAATGAAAGTGTGCAGCATTTATAAAAACGGTACCATTTGTGTCACAATACAAAAGGACTTTTACTGTACTTTGACAAATGCACTAAAAGTGAACAGGAGGGAAAAGTGAACCTTGCCACTTGATGATGTCAAATGTCCAATAATGGTATGTTTATTCACTTAGGTTTGCTTTGATATCATCAGAATCAGATGATATGATCAAAGGGGAAATAATTAGCGTCTCAACTGATCACGGCACAATGATAGGACAGTAGAAAGCTATGAAATTGGATTGGATTCAAGCTGAGAATTGTTTTACAGTGGAAGTGTAGTGATCTCTAGAGACCACTCTTCAATTGGAAATGATCTTCCTGTTTATAAATATACATCACTTGAGGCTGGGTTGTTGGGGTTTTTTTTCAAATTTATTATCTTTTGAAAATTATCTTGGCTCCCAGGAGTTACTGAACTTATTTTAAATGGCAGCTTTCTCTTAAAACTGAAATCCAAATGCATTTGCAATTATGTAGTTTTATTCCCTTTCTGACTTCAACAATTAAAAATGGAAACAGGCATTTCATTGATATGATTTAGAATTTTAATCCTACAGTACCAAGGCATCAGTTCGTTAGGAAAACAAATCTTATTACGTGAAACTGGAGTGTTAACTGCCAGGAAATAACCAATTTTACATCACAGCTGTTGAAAATTTCCTTTAAAAATACAGAAAAACTCCTTCCATTATTACATATCTGTAAAGATGTTCCATGTTCTTTCATTAAAAATAGTTCAGTAGGCATTGAAAAATATATTCTTGGATACTATTGGACAGATTCTGAGCCTAGTTACAGAGTACTGACTGTATAGATGTACAATTAAATACAACATAATCATCATATCCCATTATTCTTGCTCAAAGAAAAGCAAGAATAAAAGTTGTCCAGTCATTTGCTCTCAACATTTCTATCATTTCCCAAAAAATATTCCATCCTAGCCAATTACTAGTCTAATTAACTACAGATGCACTACTTGTAGATGGAATAAATGGTTGTTCTGCAGCTTAGAGAGAATTAAAAAATGGAGCTTCAGATCTTAAGAAAACATACATATAAGAATTCTGCACATACAGCTTGTGCCTGACAAAATGTTGTGTTACATATTATAATAAGGTGTTGAAGTAGTAAAATCTGTATCCACAATGTGTGGATCCAGAGACAGGGTTGGTCCAAGTCACCTGTATACTCAGCAAACTTTGAAGTTTACCCTCACTTGGACTCCCAGGAGGAGAACTCAAGTCTTAAAAGCAGACAGACCTTTCAGTATCTTGTAAAGAGCTGAAAGGATCTTGTTTTCACAAACATTCAAAACCTTGATAAAAAAGAGTGCACGTGCTCATTCACAGAATTAATTGCATATTATTAATGCTTCACAGGTCACCTACTGGAGAAATGCCCAATGGAAATAATGGTTTTGATTTTTAGCTGTTAATAGTTTTTCCACAAGACTCTATTTTTTTTATATTCACACACCTAATAACCACAGTGAATCAAATTCAGCATCAGTTTACATCCTGCACTAATCTACTGGATTGAATGGACCAGTTCCAGACCTGTTATAACTGAACGTGGCCAGCAGAGTTCCTCATATTTGTTGTATCCAGGACTAGATACAACCACCTGTCTATTAACAGCTCCTGCAAGATACATTTGTGTAACATTTAGTCACTACAAATAGACAGATAAGAGTAATTGTTTGACCCAAATGTCCTTTGTTGGTTTAAGTTTTGGATAGAAGCATTTCATCACATTCTGTCTGTGATTGCTTGAAACAAATAGATGTTTATAGTTTGTGTATGCATGCAGAAAATCAATTAAACAGAAGCCAAATAGAAATAAAATCTACAGGCTGTTCAAACCACCAACTTTCATTTCGCCAACAGTGAACAATCCCCAAGAGACAGCCTACAGGTAGCAGCCAAGTTGAAAAATTTGATACACAAGGCACAGATGCAGCTGTTATTCAGTGAAAAGTATCATCCCTCAGCAGCAAAACAATGCTTTGAACTTGCAAGTCCTCCACAAACCTAACTAAAGCAAAAGTCACTGTAATACCTAGAAACATCCTGAAAAGCAAAGAGAATGACGATTTCAAGTGGGAACAAGAGAGGATGATGGGGACTGAAAGAAAAGAACTTCAGATAAGTTGTTACACTGGGTCCCTATCTGACTGCACAGTTTGGAGCTGCTCTGTGCTGGAATTTTTAGACTGCTTCATTCGCTGCAGAAGGGTGCCGGTGTATTTTCATTGTGAAGTTACAGTGAAAATTTATGTGCAGTGCAACTTCAGCACATTAGAGTCCCCTATGATTGTCACTATCCTTCATTTTAGTGAGCCAGATCGATTGTGACAGAACTCAATCTGATATTTCCAGAAATACCTTCAGGACCTCACAAGTTGTCTCAAATCAGGTTGTCTACTTAATATGATCGAAGTTAGCCATGAAAAAAATAACCACTTTAATGATGCCTGGGTTGATGTTTCATAAAGCTTTCCTATACTATTTGGCATCTCTTTCTTCAGATCTTTTTATAATCTTTGCCACAACCAGAAGTATATGTTACATTATGTGGGCTAAACTACGTAATTAAAAATTAGTGGAAACAGAATAGATGATTTCCTGAAGCCTGTCCTACAGAATTAGAAGCTATTATTGACTTATACACTCCTTACACATTGGGCAAGTAACTAAAAGCAATTTTTTTAAGTGATCACCAAATGTGTGTTCTTCATACAGGAATAATCGGAATCAATGGGCACAGTGCTCTTACTGTGCTAGTATATCACTAGTACTATTATATAGTACAGATACTCAGAAAAAACAAGACGGAACTGTCAAGCTGTGCTCCTAGAGCCAGTAGATTCTTTTGATTCTTGTTTCTATATGTCTCCATTTTGCATCTGTAAAATTGACACAGTGGCACTTTATCTTCCAAAGTTTGGTTAAAACAAATTATTATGAAAAACACCAGTGTGATAGCGAAGAGTGCTGTGTAAAGCTCAGGAGGGAATTGAAGTTCAAATAAAAAGTTCTAGTAATGTGCAGCAAGTAAGTGTGCCTACTGAACAACAAGAAATTAAAATTTCTTATTAGCTGAGTGTAAATTAACTGTAATTTAGACTCAGCTGTTAAAAGGACAAAGTCCCAGGAGCTGGAATGATCGTGCAAAACCACCTTGTGAGGATAAAAGGACACATGTTTGGAACGCAAGGATCACCGACGGCTTTTTCTTTCAAAGGCAAACATTTAAAAATCAAGTGAAAACTGAAAGAAGTACACGCTTACGAAGTTTTCTTTTTCCTAAAAAGAAAACATCACATACAAGACCACACTGCCTTTCTAGAGATGGAACTTCCAGCTGCGTCTTTTTCAAGCTAGGTTTTTTCCACATTTTCTACATGTCTATTTCTATAAAATATTGGCTACTGACCAAATCTGACACTTGGATGCAATTTCTACTTATTCTTGAAAACTTACCAGAAAAACTGAAGCCAGGGGAAAATTTACTTCAAAACAGAATATGGTCCGTAGGATTACTTCAATAGCTTTAAGTACCTTTCGCATCAACTTGCTAAAAAAAAAATAACTGCTATACAGCCTCTTATGTGACAGTGAAGTCAAGATGCGAGACTCTAGAATCCTGTACTGTATCTAGTACAAAAACCAGAAATCTTGTCTCCCCTTTGCCCCACAGACTTTGCTCATCTCCCTGCTTCCCTTCCTCAGCTTTTGCATCTGGCTGCATGAACCTGACTCCTCCTTCCTATCAGCTCTGGCGCTCACCTATTTCATGCCCCAGCAAGGCCATCCAACTATCAGCAACACACAATTCCTCATCAGAAACTATCCTGAGTTACAGAGACACGGAATAAGCACTTCAACTGATTCAAAGTAAGCAGCAGAAAATCACACTGAAGCAGGGAGAGAAGAAGCTGCCATGTGGCACAGGAGAAGAACATGTCTCTTTTGAGAGTGGTGAACTGCTATGTCAGGTCCTGCTTCTGGTATTACTCCTGTTCCTGCTGGTATTAACAAGCAGGGCAGGCTGATTATATCAGTATCTCCTACTGTTAGGCACGTGGTCAACTCCCACCACTTTGTCTGCACAGGTGAAATGAAGTAATACGTGTATATAAATGTAATTATTTTATTATTAAATGTATTAATAATTCAGATCAGAAGAAAGGAAGTCTAAAACTAAGCTCCAAGAGAAATAAAACATTATGAACTGAGTTTGGCTTCTGTTCTCTGTCGCATTTTTTTTCCAAGCAAGTTCATGTCAAAACTCCTGTTTCTTGGAAAGGCTTATGGCTTTGTTTGTACAAGGAACTGTGCTACAGTCTGTACTAAAAAGCAGATCAAAATCCTCCCCACTTTAGGATAATCCATTTCCTGCTCACCTGCAGCAGAGGAACTATTGGGGGGAGTGTGACAGCAAGTGCTTTAAAATCAGTATTAACCTTGCTGCTCATCTAATTCAAAAATGCTCTAAGACATCATAGAAATGGGTATTTTGCTTTTTTTTCTATCTAAATTTCTAGAAATCATTCTGGTTTGTATTAAGATTGCATCTAACTTTCATTAGCCTACACATCTTCCAGAAAGTATCATGGTTTTATATTATATTTGTATATATATATTTACATACAAAAATTCAATTATATTTTATACATAGATTTTACTTTTTCTATGCATACATACAGAAATCTAATTCAAAAAATACTTAAGTCTATTTCTAAAATGTAGACACTCATTTAGAACAAGAAATAATGAGCTGCATTGCTTACAAAAGCTCCTATGACACAACAGACAAGAGTTTCATTAAATCTTGCCTCCAGTGACTAAACAATCTGCAGACAAGTTTAGTCATTTCATAGCTCTTGATTTTGGAGCTACGAGCAGAGCTTCTCAGTCATGCAGAGCCAGATGGGGTTTTTAACCAAATGCAGTGTGAAAATGGATGTCGCAAAACATTACTGAATGAATCAGAAAATTCTAGTATTACAGTAGCAGAGACTGAATGGCAAAATAGGCAGCATAAATAAATAAATGTGTTGATGTTTACATGATTGGTGGGAGAAAGCACAGAAAAATAATTTAGCTTAGTATGATTCTTTTGAAAACCATAGCAAATTGCATATTGCAGTTACTACTGGCTTTAAATTCTTAGGGTGTTCCCCTCATTGTTACTAAAAACTGCTGCCATTATTTTAGTGGGAGATGCTTGGGGTAATCCACACATCTTAACTTACGGAAAAAATATATACAATGTAGGTAATGTTCTTTTTTTGTTTGTTTTTAAATCAAGAAAACTAGGTACAGAAAGGAAAAAAATTCTAACATCACTTAATTTGCCTGGTGCCTTCTTTGCCTCATGCGTTTCTCAAGGCCTTTCACATTTTTTCTCAGCAGCAGACATGAGACAAAACATGTCTGATGTTCAATGACCAAATCAGATGTGTTTCAGTCACTACAGCTCCCGAATGAATGAGTCAACGCACGGAATAGAAAATAAATGCCAAATGGCATTAAAAGGCACACAAGGAAAACGCCATCTGCACCTGAAGCAGCTGGTGCACTCACCACACTACATCACTCAAATACTACTGGAAAAAAGCCACTAGAAATGATCATGTCACAAACAGATGTAAGCACAAGGGACTGAATGGAGCTGGATCATCAGTGTATCAAGGGGACTTCTGAATATTATTCAGTAATCTTTTCTTGGTTATTCGATGTGATACATCATAAAGCCACAGGGTGTGGTGGGTACAACAACAACTAGTCATTGTGAAAGTCTTTAAAAGGAAGGTCTCTGTGTCAGTGCTAATGTTTGCATAACAGCACATACCACAAGAATATGGTGCTGTGGAACCCCGACTCTAATTAAGCAAAATACAAATAAATAATAACTGGCATATTTTAGCCCGCTTAAAAATGTAACAAATACTTTCTTTCAAAATGTACTCTTTTAAAGCTGAGATTCTAAACAACATGAATGCCAAGGAAAGAAAACTACCCTAGTAAGGTAACTGCGATAAACTAGAGAACACGGACACTGAACTAAATGCACAATAGAGCAAAGATGAAAATAATTATAAACAACAAATACTTATGGTTAGATGAGATTCACATCATTAAGCTTGGTAGTTCCAGAACCACAAAATAAGATGTTTTTTTCAGCATTTTAATTCTGGGTAATTAAAGATTTAAATAATTTAAATAATCTTGAACACCACTGTTGTTAATTTGCTATTGCATTGTTTGTGAAAATTTTTTAAATCAAATTTTCCCTATATAACACCAAGAGGAGGTAGTAGGTTAGGTGCTCCTCATTGTAAAGCTTTATCTTGTCTGCTTGGCAGCTTGTAACCAACAGTGTTTTATATTTAGTACTTATGGCATACATGATTGCGCTTTTTTTGCCAGATTTTTATTGTTTTATTTGTTTTATGTTTTATTCCTCAACCACAAAAAAAATAGGGCTATTTCTACTAAAATATTAACTTCTCTAGAAGAAAAGGCTTTTCTTCAAACATTTTGTGTTGGAAATAAAATTAAATGATCTTTTATTATGAATAAAACAAGACTAAAAAAAGTACATCTCCTCAAAATATGAGGAGGAAAAATACTAAAAGAAGACATAAAATTTTTATTCTCTCTTGACAATAGTATATTATGAAATGGTAGTCACTAAGAGTTGTCAATGATAACTTGCTGGATCAACTCTGCTAAGTATTGTTAGCTTCTCTTACCTGGAAACCTATTTCATTAAAACTGCTGTATTTCTTAAAACCTGTAACTATTATTTACTAAAGTATTATAGATTCCCTTAGTATCCATAATAATTACACATAAACGTATTTCTAAAATAAAAGGTTGGGATTTTCTTCAGAAGTCCGAGTCACGTTATATTTCCATACCTAAAAACAAGGTTATTTACAGCAAATAGGAAATACTGAAGATATGCTGATTCCACACTTATATTTTTTAAGATATCTCAACCTTAAGAAATAGGTAAAATATTATTTTACATGTTTGATGTTTGAGCATAAACTCAGAACTCTTATGGTTGATAAGAATTTCTTGCAACTATATGTGTCTTCCAGATTAAGAACTCACAGTACTTTAATTGAATTTTGTTAGAGCCCTTCAAGGCAAAGTATTATTACTTCAGCCTTCACTGATGACATGGAAAATACGTACAAATCAATGGTGCACCTAAAATAATTCATACATACAAACTCACTCTTCCAGCTGGAGTCTCTTGGCTGGACCAGGGTTGATTCAACTGGATGTGGGCCCATTCACTCCAAAAGAAGGGCAGTGATTAACTCTACCAAAGTGTTTGGCCATCTTCTCCTATAACAATGACATTAGGACATTCATTAAAATATGTGAGCAGGATAAATCGCCCATTGAGGCAACAAATTTGGCTGGTTGTTTTGTGGAACATCCTAATTAGCCATGCTTGTGATTTTATTAACAATTTGTTTAGAAGTGAATGTAAGCCGACACATCCAGTTTGAACACCGAGGAAAGCTGAGCTGGATACAGACCTACTGCAAAAGTACTGCAAAATACAGTAACTCATTTGTTTTGAGCTATTTTTCTGATTCTATTTTTACTCACTGTGATTTACCACCAGTATCCTCTGGGTGATAGTTAAGGAAACAGATGCTGGGAATCTCTGTCCCTTCAGTTCCTGAGAGGAGAGGTCTGACTCACACTTGTTCCTAGTCTCTCCTTTGTACTCACACATGCAAAGGGTGGTTGTGTGAAACTTAAATTACTGCTTGATTTCCAGTTTCTCATTGCCAGTTTCCTCAAAGTTTCCACTTACGTATTTTACAGCTTCACGATTTTCATTTGAGCAGCATTTTTATTACACATTTCCCTTTCCAAAACCTAAACTACATGTTCCCAGGATAAAGTTAAATTCTTTTATTTTGAAGTGTTCTATTTATTTGGGATTTTCCAATGAAACTGGATAGAAAGAAAATGTACAAATCCAGGACAAAGTTGAAATTAATTTATAACAGATGTTTTTGTCTGAATTTTTCCTCTACCAGTTTGAACAAGTGCATATATAGAACATATATAGAACTACCGAACAGAAATAAATGCAACCCATGCCTGTTTATGAGGCAATCATGGAACTTTCCATTGTCTGTGTGCAGGTATGAAAAGGCTTGCTGGCTTTCCCTGATAGACTGCAGTGCTCAGCAGGGTGCAGGAAGAGCTAGATTGAAGGTATGGACAAGACAGCTGCAGTGCTCCCCCCTGGCTGAGAAAAGGGACATTTCATGACATAAAATGCAATTTTTATCATTTTGAAAATACTGCTCTAAACACACCTTATAGTAATGAAGGAGTTAAATGACACACTTGATTTCATTCATAGAAGAGTTTTATCACAGAACATAGAACAGTTCAGAGAAGAGGTCCAGTGTCATTTAGCAATAAGTTGCCCTGGTTGAGTTTGTAGGAGAAATAGTCACAATATAATTAATATGGTGGAACAGCTGGATACACAGACTGCAATTAATTTTGCTCTGAATATTAAGAGTTCTACAGTACTTGAAAAGAAATTCTATCGGTCAATAGAATTTTGAATTGTGTAGGTTGTGGGCAATAAAGCAAATCATTGTTGCTATTGTAAAACTTGTTTAAATCAACTGACTTATTACAGTCAATCGCCATACTTAATAAATCTGCTCTAGTATTCATTTATATGAAAAAAAACCCAGATTCACATTTCAACTTCTAACTAAAGAGGCAAGAAAAGTTTTAAATAAACCATCAGACTACTCTCAATAAACTGAACAAACATGGACTGTTTACTGTTTCCTTCTTCAGCATGTTAAAAGCATATAGGAACAGTGCATAATTAATATTCATATATCAGAAACTTGTTTCTTGATTATGCAGCGATATGGGCAGTATCTCTTTAACGGTTTCTTTCAGGGAATATTTCTCCAATAAGAGCTGGACTTTTAAGCAGATGGTCATTGCACAAGAAACAGTTGAACAGTGGCACCCAGAGGTGAAATGCGTACTGCTCCTGAAGAGATTCCATTCGTTGTAACCTGTTTCTCATCTTTTCCTTCTGTCATTCCCATCTTTTCTTTACCAAGTAACAAATGCCAAAAAAAAAAAAAAGTTGCAATTTGGATGAAGATCCTCTAGAGGTTTTTAAAAAAAGCCCCTGCTTTCTAACAACTATTACAGTTGGGAACCCATTTTAGAAACACATTTTTCCTACATATTTTCTCTAACAAAGAATAGGATAAAAATAACCATGGAAAAATCTATATTCTCAGATGCATCTCCTTAGATGGCATTCTGAAGCCATAAAGTCTTGCACTCTCCCTAAATTCAGTAGCTGAAATTATTGTTCAGGATTATAACAGGAACCCAAGCACAAAGGTTGCTGGATTTTAGGAAAAAATCTTGGGATCATAGTACAAATAGAATAAGAGCTGATGCAAACTGTCCAAAGTATCTCAGATGCCTTGACTTCAGATGTTTAGTAAGACCTATTGTATCATTTTCATAAAAGCACCAGGCTAAGAGCACCACACCTCTGTGAAAACCTCTCTGCACTCCTTTGCCAATATCTAGTTTTAGAAAATATCATATATTCATTATATGCATGCCAGTTATTTATTTCATAAAAGCTTTAAATAAATATAAAGCTGCCCAGCGTCAGTCCTAGGAAGGCCCCAAAAAAGGAGACCCATTGCTTTTTAATTAGAAAGGCCATACTTTAGCAATTTGCAATGCGTGCCTGCACCTTTCAGTTAGAGTGGGACGCTGCACCTGGGCTGAACTGCAGCAAATCACATCCACACTCTCTAAGGATCCTCAAAACAACATTCCACTTAAGAGACCACAACAGGCAAGCATCTGCTCAAATGAGAAGACAGAAAGTGCACGGAATGTTTCTGATGATTTTCCCTAGCAGCAAGAACTTTTGTCTGTTCTGCTCTTCGTGCCAGTTGTTGATACTATTGTTATTGTTATCGTTATCATCATCATTATAACCATCATTATTTATTATCACGTAAGGAGCAGTGGTAATGTGGTAAGCAAAATGTGAAGTTCACCTTTCTGTATCTGCATTTCCAGCCCAGACATAAGGAAGGAGCTTCCACAAACTACAGACAAAGGCAAATGTTCCTAAAATTATCTCTGTAACCACTGTGTTCGGGATCGCAGTTAGACTACAATCCATACAAAACCCATCAACTGAATACAACTTCTAATAGTTTATAGGACACACAACTAGGTTTTTCTCCACATCTGCATTTCAAGTAGGATTTTAAACAAATATGTGAAAGCAAATAGGGAAGGGAATTACGGATATATGCAAACTGATATCCTTCTTCTCCCTATCACACCTTCATTTTCCTATCTCTTTATTAAGATTGAGACTATTTGCAGGAAATTGTAGTTGCAAAGGCTGCAAGGCAGTGACTCGCTGCCATGGAGCTACGTGCGGGATTGCAGAGGCAGCAGCACAGCTCTCCGTACAGCGATCCCATAATAATGGCCAGTAAATGATCATATAATAGGAACTGTAGGGAGTGACGTTGAGTTTACGGCATGTTTCATCCCGGCTGAGCGCCGCTCGCCAACCCCGGCGCGGCCTCCGCTCTCGCCCTGCAGGGCCGGGCCGGGCCGGGTGGCGCCCCCTGGCGGCCGCGGCGCGCGGGAAGGGCCCCGCCCCGGCCCGGGGCGCGGAGGGAGCGGGATCGCGCCAGTGACCGCGCCGAGGCGGACAGCCAAGGCACGGACCCCAGGCACGGATCCCAGGCACGGATCCCAGGCACGGATCCGAGGCACGGATCCAAGGCACTTCGGGGGCCGTGTACAATTTGCTGCTTGCGAGAAGGCCTAAATAAAGGCACCGTTCGAATTCCTCATGAGCATCAGCACTAGATCAGCTCAACGCTCTCTAACACTTCATACAGAAGGGACTGTACTTATTGTTATGTGTTACTACATTCGTTTTTGCCTCAGACATCCAGAAAATATTTCAATGATCCTAATTATGATCACGTTTGGCTGTTTCTTCAGACCACTTTATGGTCTTCTCATAGATACAGGTGGGGATTTGGCTATACAGGTTTTGGATTTTTGGTCCTAGTTCCCAGAAAACGTAATCTGAGAAGAGATCTATTCCCTCTGAAACAAATGTCACTTAAACACATGGCTAGAAATGTAAAACTTAACAACAATTTTTAGAGCACAGTTTCTCTTCCAAGACTGTGCTGTAAAGAAGGTGTAAAAATAAATAATATCTACCACCAGCCAATAAATAAAGGCAATACCTTTTAATTCCATAAAAATATATTGGAAGAGGAGAAACATCTTATCAAGAGGCAGAACAGAAAATCAGTATGTACTTCCTTCCACAAAAGTACAGAATTTTCTGTGTTCCATAGAAGTACAGGTGTGACATACAGGTCAGGGGAAAAACGCGACACACAACAAAATAAAACAAAAAGAGCATCAAAATATCAGTTTACCCCTACTGATAACAGACAGAGAATCATCAAAACAGGAGCAAATATTCTTGTTTCAACATCTGCATGAAGGTAAGTACAGTGCAAGAGATGGAGAGGAGGATTCACCTTTCTTTTTAGACATCCCATTATAAGGGACTGCTTTTTTTAAAACTATCAAGGGAAACAACATTGCTTTAACCATTCCTGCATTACCTGCAGCACCCAGGCTGACATGCTCATTCATCCCACTCCCCAGACGCCACACTGGTAACACTGAAGAGATCTGCTCATACTTAACTGCATGTTACAGCCCAAACACACATTTTTCTGTTTTGTAAACACTGCAGTTTATTCTGCCTGGCTGTGGTGACCCAAGAAGAAAACAGATCTATAGTTTTGCATTAGGGGGTTAAACGTGAAAAATTACTCTTGTGAATTTTCCTTTAATAACCTTATTTGCTGCTTATGCGTGCAGCAGAAAGAAAATGTTCTCAGTATCTTTCACATACACCCCAAAGGCCTTACCCAGAGAGCAAATGAGGAGCCCAAACTTCTGCTCTTGTCAATGAAATTCAGAAAGCATTCATGGGCTGCGCAGATCATCCCTATTAATACATGGTACAGATTTTCATCATTTCTGGCAAACTAAACTGCCAAACAATCTAATCAATGGTCTATTTATCTAATCTAATCTTCCACCACTCCAGGGGCATATATAGGAGCTTCCATGAAGTACAGTTCTAGAGTAAGCTATCCAGCTTGGCAAAGCAGTTGGCAAATTTCCCCCAAAGTATTACAGATTACACCCCTCCCTTAAAACACTGAATCAAACATGCCTGTGAATGTCATGACTCCTATTGTTGGCTAATACCTTGTTTAAAAGTTAGATAAAGGAAGACATTTAGTTTTCCATTAAAAACTAAATATTCTTCTGAGAAAACAGTTGATAAAATTGAACTCCACAAGAAGTTAGCCCAGACAAAGTATCACACATCGTATGCAGGGCACAGAACAGACCTGGCTGTGCCCTGCACATGTGAAGACAACATTTCCATTTCTAACTTCAATGTCTCTTTGATTACAAGGTTATAGAACACTTGAACAAAATTATTTGACATAGTTAAACTATAGCAGCATCATATGACCTAATTAAATGCTATGTCTGGACATACATGACTTTTATAGTAAGTAAGGCAATTTCACAGGTTTTGTTACTATTTACAAAAACATATTAGGCAAAGATCATTACATAAAGCCTAAAATTTGAATTTGAATCTACATTGGTAGATTCTTAGACTATGCATTCTATAAATTCATATTATTTAGTACAATCAAATTAATATTATTTAGTAAAATCAAATTATACCAGTCAGTCTGCTGCCCATCTGATCTTAACTAACCAATACACTTATCAAAATGACAGTATTATTTTCATAGCTGCCTGAATGTAAAAATAAGTTCTACTTGATATATAATGTTTATATTAATCCTTTTAAACATTTGCTGCCTTTCACCCCCTAGGTGATCTCTGCAAAATGTGTTGAGTGATTTATTAAGGTCTGACCCAGCGAAGTGCAGAGAAGGCTCATATCCCAATGACTTCAGGAACGAGCTTCTGCATGAACATTCTAGGATCAAGCTCTGAGGATTTGGCAATTCTTTTGGGCTGTGGTTTTGTTCAGATTTTGCTGTGCTAATTTGCTTTATCATGCTTTCATTTTGTACTGAGGTCAAATAACAGCTGTATCCAAAATCCTCTTTCTGAGCAAAATTTTCAGTTAAGTCAATGTGAGTTTGAGTAAGAAAGGAATGCAGGCATGAGTAAAAAATTTGTCACAACTAGATGTTACACGGCAAAGTTTACTTAAGGATTTTATGCTACACAGATTTCACAATCTAGACCTGAAAAAATACAGCTATCATAGTTAATGTTTAATATTTAATAAAGAAAATATAGCCAAAATATTTCCACTATAATGAGTAGTTTGGGCACCTAAAACTAATATTCACCAATCCCATCTGCGTTTCTTTCTTGAGAATTTTCCTCTACTACAAAGCAACATGTAAATAAATCAATGGAAAAATACTCGAAAGTATAAATCAATAGTAGTTATTTTGCTACAAAAAAGAAAACCCACTGTTCTATTTTTTCTTGTTTTCTGTTTGCCCTTATAGTCCAGAATTTTCTCTTTTTTCCTTGGTATTTTTAAACCTGTCTGTTAAGTTACAGTGGTCATGAAAATCCAAAAGGCATTTTAAAGGATCCAGAGGACTTATCTGCTTATGACTGAACTGATTGACTAAGTAAAATAATAATTCTTTTTGAAAAACATATACTGCATTTTAGAACACGATGTAAGAGCACTCAGTATTATAACAGGTAGCCTAATTTGAACACTAGCAAAAAGACAGCACAGCATTCTTAAATTCAGGAAAAAAATGTGTTGTTCTTTCAGTTGTGTCTTTGCTAACAATTTGGAAGCATCCATTGTACTACTACTGCAGTGTTATTGAGCTAGTTTTATTAAGGCAAATTTATAGCAATGTTAGAAATTAATACCACTCTTATTTCCTCCACTGCCTGGCTTTATTGAATGCCATGGGGCATATTAATCAGTAAAGCCAAGTAGTGCATGAAATAAAAGTATAAATTAACCTGTAACATGAATGTAAAAGGAGGCTTAATAAAATAGAAATAAATAACACTTAATGATAATCAACCCCGCCTGGCTTAACCAAGCACAGAGTGCAATAATGCTATCACAAAAAAAAGTCTTTAAACAAAGTTTAAATCACAATGCAAACAACATCATTTGCAAAGTAATACTTACTTCACCGTACTGTTTAAACACACATAAGATTGTATAAAGACCCCCACCTTTCTACCCTGACATCTCTTCATGTAAAATTCCCGCCAACTTTGGGAGCAGGCCTAAGGTACAATGACCATGAATGTGAGAATGATTTCCACACAATTTTCGCATTTAGATGTAACTGAAAAAGCAGTCTGTTTGCATACACCCAAAATGTATCGCTAAATATCAGCTATGACCAGAACAGTCTTTTCAAGCCTATTTCACACAGGTGAACTGCACACAATGTATATAGTGATTTATTAAGGGCTTGACCTTGCAAGTGTGTGAAGTCATTTTAACCTGTACTTAAATTTATGCTGTGGCTTTTCTAAAGGCAGCCTGCTCTGAAGTATAATTGAAGGGTTTTTTTAAGGGAAAGTCTCTTCTTTCCAGGGTAAAAAAAACCTCAGCACAAATAATTACTCTCAGTACACAAAATTATATATGCGAATCTTTGCAAAATCAAAGATAATTTTGTAATCATAAAACAGTCGACAGCTTAGCTTTCTCCACAGTTACTGAACTTCCAGCGCACAGACATTTGCCCACAATCTCTTATATAATGACCACATATATGAAAATACATGCATTTGCAAAAACAATAGGGAAAAATGGCCAAAATCTGTCAGTACCATAAAACGCCAATGTGTCTGCTCCCTCTGCTGGCTCTGCCGCAAAGCTAACTGTGGAACACCCGCTGTGATTGCACTGCTACAACAACACTCACACAAACGTGGAACGGCTTTGCTAGAAATACCAAGCAACAAGAAGACAGGTAAGCTGAGAAATTCTGCATGAGTGGCAGCACACATCACAGCATAGACACGATACTAAAGAAAGGAGTCGCAAATTCAAGCGTATACTACATTGGAGTTCATTGCATCACAGTAGTGATATCATTATGGAGATGCATGAATACCAGATATAGCCAAAACTTAACAGATACAGTGAGCTACACTTGAGACACTGTTTGGGTGGTGGAACCAGTATTAATTTAATTATTTTACATTTGCAAATTGAACAAAACAGAGTTGCAGACTGATTACATCCAAGAGTATCCAGTCTCTAACAGAAATGGTTAAGGATCTTATTTTGCAAAAAATGTAATGACACTGAACAGGAGGCAAGCTTAACATTTAGTCCAAGTGAGGTCCCCATACTCTCGGATGATGTTTGCTAGGAGTTCTGGCAGCTAATGAGTTGAACCATCTGTAGCAGTTTCCTGACAGATGTGGCCAACTCCCATACCGGGCACTCCATCTTCTGACACAGAGCTCTGTGGAGAGCTCCAGTGACAGCATTCTAAGGTGAAGGCAGAAACGGTGCCCTCAGGTACTTAAATGTGGGAGCATTTTGTAAATAATAAAGCAGCTGTTTGGTTGGTTGTTTTTGTGGGGCTTTTGTTTGTTTCTTTGGGGTTCTTGTGGTTTTGTCTGTGGTTTTTATTGCCAAAGGGCTTTCCAAGCACATTCCTCTTGATTTCAAAATTATTTTGACGCTTTTTTCCCACTTCATCAGCCATGGTATCACATTCTACTCCAACAACTCCAACACAACATCAGTGGATTTAAAGGAATTATATGATAGCTCAATTTCAGCAGGGGTTTTATTTAAGTTTTTTTTTTGTTTGTTTTTTNCATGATTAAACTCTGGATTTTTCTAAGTCCACTGAACTTAATGTATCATACAGATTTTTAAATACATAAATTTCAGAGAGTTTTATGAGATGCACAAGGGTATCCAGTTTAGAATCCACTAAGTGTATATTATTTCAGTGCTATATTAAGAAGATATGTTCTAGACTAACAAAGAATGCAAACTGCTAAATTTATATCTTATCCAGTAATACTGTGAAAAATAAACTTTAAAATACCCTTTAAATGGTTTTTAAAATAATCTTTTTGTAGAATTTTTGTCTTCCATATAAATTATTAACTTAGGACAAGAAATACATTTGGTGTCTAATACCATGATAGCTAGACTGTCAATCCAAATAGATATATCAACATATAAATATTGGTCTTTATGTTTATGTCACTGAACTCCACATTATTTTGTTTGGAAGTCAAATGCCTTGGCAGTTTAATCTCAGTGCTGACAACATTATAGGCATTAGTCTAAACAAGCAACTTTTTTTAGTAACAGTGGAGTTACAATAAAATAAAATAAAAATGGTGGTTTACACACCGATACTATGTTCATAGACATTTGTTTAATTTAAAGGACAAAAAGAGAAAGATTAGGCTGTAGAATGCCATTTGTTGATCTCAAATTCAGTGTGCATCTAATCTTCTATGACTGTTGCAAGTGAGCAACACACGATATGTTCTTTGAAAAACTAAAACCTTATCTATTGAATCTGAAGTTATGTAAACATTAAGAGACTATCAATTTGCAGAATAAATCAAACAATTTAAGTAATAAATAAGGCAACAGCATTAAACACATACTATAAAACCCACAGTTAAGAAATCAGTGAAGATTCATACTTGCATTTTAATATTTTAAGGGATGTAGTGTTTTTTCCATTGAAATATTCCTTGTAGTACTAAATTAAAGCAACTGTGTTGTAACAGCCCAGGAGAAAAAGGAGAAAGTGCACACCTGTTGCAAACACACTGGTAAGGAAAGGGGCCCAGACGGAAGTGTATGATGAAACCATGACACTGTATTTCAAGTAGTTCTGTGGAAAGAAACAAACTTGCACCATGGGCCCTTGAAATTCTTTCACACCTATTAGAATACAATTCATTTTCATAACAGAAAACTATTTCTGGAATAGGTTAATATTTTAAGTGTCTCTTTTAAATAAATTGCTTCTGTGTCTAACTCAGTTGATTCAATCTCATACAAAAATAATTCAATTTTTTTCATTCCCTTGTATTAGAAACATCCATGTATTTTTACACCAGTGTAGTCACATGTATTAGAGCTGAAGTAAGGCTGTGGCAGCTCTGCCACACGAGATCTATCATGAGATCTATCTTCACAAATATTATTACAAGTGTGTTCATCTGAGATGTGCTAATTCACAGGAGCTGACCTTCATGGCTATGTCTGACATTTAAAAAGAAAAGTTCTGCTTTACAACCTCCAGTTTGCCTTCAGTTATAAATTACTTGAAGAGTATTAGTAATAATAATTGATTTTAACAGTAAGTAATAGAGTTATAAACAGCTCCTACTATTTAATGAAAGAAATGCTTCATCTTCTGGTTTTATTTATTAATATTCCAGAGCCTTCCACAACCTCACTAAGATCGGTTATTGCTTAATTAAACTGGAAAAGATGACCTGTCAATGACTCCTTGTTAGAAAAAAAAATAAGTTATTTTTTACATTTCTTTACAAATGTTCTTAAGGGTTGCTTATTTTTCTTTTCTGTTGTGAGCTTGTACGAATACAGACAGTGCATGTGAATAATGAATAGTTTGAAATTTCCTTACATGTTAATAAAATACAGGATTTTCATCTTAGTAAGGTGCATCAGCTAAATAAATAGAATCAGTTAAGAATTTTGCCCTGCATTGGCCACACTAAAGCTCTCCTTAATTTGCACAAGTGAATCAATTGCAGAAACCTTCTAAGCATCCTTCTGCTGCTCACAACTAAAGTCTACTGAATTTTTTAAGAAATTCAGATTTCCAGCACAGTAAAAGAGCACCTACAGGTTCATAACGCGTAAGAACTGATCTTCACACGTGAAAAACTAAGGATTAAAAGACTCCACTGGAAACGGTCTGATGAATGACACAATTACTCTATCAATAATAGCAGGAAGGTTTCAAATAAACAATACCCAACTGAAATCCAACTGTACAATTATAGCAGTGTCTCATTTTGTTTTACATTTTTTTGGTCACAAAGTACTGATAACTGACAAATAAAACTTAATGTCACGTTATCATGATGCAAATAAATATACACCGAACACTTAGATAAATGTCACACTTGAGACACTGTCTATCATCTCTCACCACTAGCTGGCACCATAGCTTTAAAAATGCAGTGATGTATCTGGTTTATATCTTACTAATTAACAAGCCAGCTACCCAATTTTTAACAGAAAACAATTACTCAAAGCAAACAAGAAATATTTGGGGCTATAAACTAAAATGAGTCTGAAAGCAATATTCTCAATGATGACTGGTACGACACATCCTGCAAAGGGAAATGGATAATAGTTAACAGACTCAGGGGGTGTTTTTATTACATGAAAATAAACGGTACTGTGCACAAATGGTAGACTCTGATATTTTTGCTGCTGGCTGGGAGACCGTAGGGGTCAATATCTTGGGTTATGAAGAGGATGAACCCCAATAAACTGCCTCCCTTGCTGGGCTTTTCATCCCAAATTAACTCAGAGGCCACTTCAGGTTCACTCCCAAAGAAGCAGCTTTATTGCACCAGCTAATAAATTTCACAGAGTCTGTCTCCTTCACTGGCTTCCCTTTTCTCATTAGAGCCTGCTGCTTTCATTGTCTGCTGGCTGGATACAGATGCCATAAGAGGCAGGGCCCTGGTTTCCATTCTCTGACTGCAGTGGTTCTGACATTGCAATCGACTTCACTGCCATGTTCTGCTCCAATTCTTTCAGATCAGCTGCTATGGGCTGACCTGACACATGCACTGCGACAGGAACTCACACATCCAGGCCCATGCAAAAGTCAAAGCAGGGACTACCAGCACGGACTACAGTCCTTTACCACTGAGCCTCAGAAAAGGCCAAAAAAATTTCAGGCAACAGTTCCAAACTGTCTATGAAATTTATATTTATTTACAGATTGGACAAAGAAATTGATAAATAGTCACCTAATACCAATAACAGAGCACTGATAAATTGTAAATACATCATTTTTATGGCAAATCTCTCAGCTGTGGTCTGAATAGAAGAAATACTTCCATGCCGTAAGAAAATCTTCCCTAAAAAGAAAATAAAGCTTTCTCTACTATGGTACAGGTTTTGTGCAGCTGTTAATCAAATCAAAAGTCACTGTGAAAGTTAGGATATACTGGCAAGATTTCGGCATCGGTAATGGGAGTCACCTGAAGAGAACCCTGCCATTCTGGCCTTGGCACCATTAAACAGTACAAGTCATAAAGTTACACATACTCTTTTCTACAATCTTCCATAGGACCAGAGAGAAGAGAAGAGAATGTACATTTTGAAGAACAGTGCTATACATGTTACGAATTCTGCAGTTGGTTCAGTATAATAGCTAGCTGATAGCTCTTTCCCAACAAAAAAAAACAAAAACAAAACAACAAAACAAACTATCACAGATTAACTTATACTGTTAGCTTATACTTAGCTACATAGGAAAAGAAGCATTCTAATTCTTACTCTGAAAAAGTCACTTCCTGTGTAATTTTATAATGACATTTTTGTCCTATCTAACAGGGAAATGCAGAACTTTGTCTACACCTTCATTGTTATCTACACTGGTCAGATTCTGCCTTGAGCATACTCCAGTAGCACTGGCAGGCCAGTCTGCAGCCTGCTTTAAGCACTGCACCTCCATGCAGCTGAAGAGCAGGCAAAAGGCAGCTCCCACTCCCAGTACCCAGCAGAGCGTGGATACAGACTGCACTTGTGTTTCCCGGGTAATCACTGACGTCATGGCAGTGCTGGTGTCTAAAATGACACCATCAGTTCTAATAGATTGACTTGGAAGACTATGCATGGATGGATTTGGGTCAATAAACACAATTATAACATATATTCAAACTGGTATGGCACAAATACTTACTTGCCAAAAGAAAAAGAAAAACAATTAAACAAAAGACTGGAAAGAAGCGGAAGGAATCCACCTAGAACAAATTTTTTTTAAATGGTGTTTTAGATCTCTTGAAGTAGTTTCATATTTGCTAGTGAATTTCATTCTTCACTGACAGAGATATTTTGTGTTTTGCAAAGACTTATTTCAAAATTAATTTTATCTTGGAAGAAAAAGGAACATATTCTCATTTTACCGCCTTGGCAAGTAACACTTGCAAAGTTCCTTCTGTGGTCAAAGGTTTTGAGTCTTTGTTTCGTGTGACAAAAACTGTCAATAAACAACAAATTCATTCCCCCTATTTTTTTACAAAGTCATTGAAGTTGATACCTTTCCACCGTATATGCTCCACAGGATAAACACTGCCAACATCAACTAATCATAATGTTAAGAATGTGATGGGTTTGCCTTGTTCCAAAGTTATTTTGAGGCCATTTTGGTAGTCCTGCAAATAGCCCACAGGGCAGCCCCTTGTAACTGAGTCATTCCACAGAATTCAGGCCAGGCAGCAATGGGGACGAAGGATCATAAATTGGAGAAACCTCATCTTAGTGAATGCAGCAGCAGAGAAGCCTGTAAAGGCTGCAGTATAATAAAGAAGTGTTAGAGTTAATCCACTGCTATCTGTCTTTATTCTGCTAGCCCAGTCGAGTGGACACCACAGCATTGAGACTACATTAATCAAAATTTGGAATGACCTGCTTTTCATCGCAAACTGCAGTTATCTTTCTTTACTGATTGGCCTTGACCTGTCAGCTGCATTTGGTACTGCTGACCCTGGGGGTTCTCTCCAAGAGCCTGGAGTACTACGAAAGGTTGTCTGACTCTGTTCTTGCTCAGTTTAATTCATATTCTACTCAACATGCCCATTTTATTTCCAGTAGAAATTGTTCATTTAATTGCATTGTAAGTTTTATGGGGTATGCCCCAGGCTGCATTCTTTATGCCAAGCTTCTCAGTATTTATATGTGGAATGGTGGGGGGCGGGGGGAATGACTCACTCACAAAGCAAGACCAGGCTTTATAATACCAGGAATTTTCACTGCTTTAAATTGTCTACAAAGCTGTTTGGGGAAGAAGACAAAACGTATATGTCATCACCTGTAGTGAGGTCGATCTGACAAATGCGCTGTTTTCAACTGAAGACCGGTTCATCCTCTTTTTAGGAATCCAGCAACCTTTCGTCAACGCTAGTATATATTATTCTGATAAAAGACCTATATTATAACTTCGTATCTAACCAACCCCAAAGTTCACTGCATCACAGCCTTATTACTACAAACCCAAAGAGTTCATACTCAAGAATTCAGTATTTTTTCAGATAATACTACTTTAATGATGTCAAATGTATTTAATGTTTTCCTTTGCAAATGGGGTTCTGGTTTGATATCCCCAATCCTGATTCTTCCCAAAGAAATAAAGAAATAGTGTAGTATAGCATATGTCTGCCTTCCTTGGGGTGTTTGCCAAAACACAAGACTTCAAATTTGACACTGCTTAATCTATTCAATTAGTTAATCTATGTATTAGGAGATGGTTTCAAATATTATGCCATACAAAAAGCACCACCTTTATTAGTAAAAGGCAAATTGTACTCTTAAAAGTAGCATTAACTTCGCCACTCCTCTTGGACACTGTCAAAATCGAGAGATATATTTCATGACTTAGCAATGCAATATCTAACTAACCACATAGGGCAAATTAAATTTTTGTTCATATATTGAATAAAAAGATTACTTCAACAAATAGGATTGAATTTATGCTTCAAAATGTTTTAATTTGCAGTAGAAACAATATGTTAAATCAGTAGCATCATTATTATGAAACTGAAAAATTTAGATCCATCGTTCAGGAATAATCTGGATACTGGTCATCTAATAATTTTTTTAAAGAATAGCTCCTTCTTTACCAAGGACCAACTACAGGTGAATGCTGTGCAATTATAATCATTACTTATCAATATTTCATTAAATTTACTTTGTGTTATATCAGCCATCTTATTTTAAAACAAAAAGTAGAGACTGAAGAAAAATACGAATTACAAATACAAAAATAAAATTATCATTACTTTAAAATTTTTACAACACATTTTTCAAAACAGATTATAGCAATAAAAATGGAAGAGAATCAAAAATAGAAAAACAAAAGGAAGAGACAAAAACAGCAAGGCTGCAGTTCACTCGTGAGTAAAAGCAAAGTAAAGACAATGTCTATCAAGAGATCAGAAAGCAAACCTGGAAACAAAACACCTTCAGATTGTGAAAAAAATGCAGCTTGGAATTCAAATTCTGTGAACCTGGACATATCACTAGAAGAGTAAATGAAACCTTCGGTGGAAATCTTTCAGCCTATTAATAGAAATATATTTGAGCAAACTCTAGATGGACTCTGCTGTTTATTCTGTTATTCTTTGATCTAATTTTATACTAATTCCAACTGAATTAATACCAATTACCTTATCTGTAACTACAGTCACAGGGGAGTCCATAGTCTGAAATTCACCAAGCACTTACAGAGAAAGACAAAGCGGTTTATTTGTTTCCATAACTTGCCCCGATTCAGTTCATCAAGCCCCTTCTTTCTGGTATCATTTTCCTCTGCTATCTATTATTTTTAAGAACAACACGAAAATAAAGAAACAAAGTAACATATTCTTTGTGATTAACTAGGAGCCAGTGACTTTCTTCCTTGCCATGCCTCACCTTGACTTTCTTTCCCTGAAAAAATTCTGTCTGTTGAGCAGTAATTGCTAGGGCAGTATCGCCAAACTAATAAAACAAACTGCATTAATACTTTAACATTCAGCTTAACTACAATTGTAGCAAATACATTACAGAGAAAGAAAAACATACACACTTTCCACTTTTGATGAATGTCACAAATTACTCATAACAACATGTGGCACCAGAATAGAAATGAGCCAACAGCTGCAAAGATTTAAGTCATTTGCAGAGTGCCTGTTGTCTGGTACCTCCCCTGCTGGAAGTTACCATCTTCAGAAAACACTGAGGAGAGGGGAGTGTGGGCCTACGCTTCAGCTGCTTCAATTCACAATCCAACATGTGAAATCATGGGGTGTAGGATTCAATTACAGTAGAAGTCATAACCAATTTGCCAATAGTAAAAAAAACAACAAACCAAACAAACCCACGAAAAACCAAACCAAACCAAACAAACCTCCCCCCACCCAAAAAGTATTCAAATTCAGCACTATGAAAGCAGCATTTTGCCAGATTTTATTAGAAACGCATAGATTCCGGCCTCCAGAAGTAGCAATAAGCCACTATATATTAGTTGAACTTTTCAAAATACTCAAAATTCTGTGTGTATTCTGTGTGTATTTATAACCCAGTTCCTCCCAGAATGGTTAAAACACACGTACTTCTCTTCCTTAGTCATCCTACCTAGACTGTGAACTCACAAGGCTGTGGTCCTACAGTATTATATAGCAAATTTCCTATGCAGTTCTCAGTGGGAGCAGGAACACTCACAGAGCTGTAGGAAGAGAAGCTGAGACCAGGAGACTCTCAGGAAGGTTTGAGACAGTCTTGGCAAGGTCTGAGGAGACCTTCTGCACTGGTGGGTGTCATTCAGTAGTAAATACCTGGGTTCTGGCACACTAATATAATTTCTGTAAGGCAGGCATCAAAGCAACACGGCCCCTGCTATGAGGAACCGAAGGTTTGTGAGAGGTTATCAAGCTGAGATAATATTTAGCAGCAAACAGTGGGGACAAAAGAGACTCTATTTTATACCAAAATATTCCTTTCTCCTCCTTACCTGTCACAGAGAAGTAATTCAACAATAATTTGGTCCAGTAACCATCTTTCATTAGAGTAAAGAAGCTTGCTACTGCATATATGTATAGGAGTCTTTCTACAACAGACTAAACTTTATGTTTATTTTTACTGAAATACCACTGAAGTAAAACCCTAACAATGGGAAGAAACTTGCAGAGACATTTTTCAGCTTACATACTGCCAATTCTCTCAGCATCCTAAAACTAAAATGCATGTAAACCACCTGGAAACATATGTCCTTGGGACCTCAGATACTGATTTCACAGGGGAAAAGAATAAACAAACAAAAAAAAGGAGTTGGGTTCAAAAACTGGACTGTAGGCAGATTTTAAAATCAATATTGACAGATTTAATCCAAAGGTCAACGCAGGAAAATCTGATCTCTTGTCACTGAAGAGAACAAAACAGAAAAAGGAAGAGCTTTAGGCTGGTAGCTGATGTTTCAGTAGGGCTGCAGTCATGTATAATTTAATACTCTATGACTGGCTAATAATACCCTTCTTTGTGTTCCTATCACAAGTTTTGCAATAATGGTCAAGATTTGTGGTTTCCAGCAGTCAGCTTGGAATATTGCCTTCCTGCTCCAGGCCTGACATAGTAGTCCTAATTTTCCACTGGGATGTGCTATATAATTGCATCAGTCTGCTTTCTGAAACTCTTGCAAGGGTGTTAAGCTAAACAAATAGGCAAGACAGCAGCTCTGTTTGGGCACCAGAATGCAGAACAGAAATAAAAGTAACTAATTCATTTAATCCCATAGCTAACTTCACAAGATGGAGGTAAAAGCAACAGGTGTACTGGAGGGTAAGCACATGTCCATACAAGAGAATAAAAAAGCAGCTAATTCTTGCTCAGACATAATGGCAATTTTAACTTACAGAAATAGCAAGCCGTGTGTTTCCTATATTTACATGTTATAAGCACCTTTATTTTTGAATAAAATCCTGTATACTGATAGATGTAAAAATTGAAGAAGTTCTGTGGTACAACTACAGCCAGTGTTCCAAATAGTACAGCTCTTTTGGTTGACTTAAGAGGAAACTCTGACGTCACAGAGTCCCAGACGATATTTCTTCGAGGTGGCCCCACTGAAGTGAAGCAAACAGACCCATTTATCTGCACGTTTCTACTAACGAGCCTCGGAAATGGCACCCAGAAAAAAAATGGAAATGGACAATATCCGCAAATTGCTCGTGTCTCCTTAGGCCTCATCCTCAGCCAACATAAAGTGCAAGCAGAATCACACGTCAGACAAGAATCTGTTTTCAAAATTCTAGAGCCTTTTTCCAGAGTTTTTTGTATATGTTGGGGACATTGCTAGACAGTTTATTTATTAAATCCCTTAAGAACCACAAAATCAAACTACATTTTAACTATATCTCGTACCAGATAATTATAACCAAGTCCTCTGACACCTGGATAATGAAGATCGATGAAATACATGTCAAATGCATACGATACAACTACAAGAATGCTATAGTTGCAAACATTAAAAAGGTACTCGTTTTTATATTACATTTCACTGAGTGACAGGTTTCCAGGAAAACTGCACAAAAAATATTTTTCTGTCATTTTTCCAGAAGCAAATTATCAACACCTAAAATCTGAATTGTTCCCATCTGTACGAAGTATTTTGTTTGAAAGTTAAATGTGAATACATTCTTTTGAATGAGATAGTTGTCCTTATGTTGGATTTCTCTTGCATAACCTATCTGCTTACATTATCATCCTCTTATTAACACATAGAAAATGATTAATAATATGGCTAATGAATTCCAACCGTGTTTGTCCTGAAGGAAGAAATGTAATCAGGTTATATATTGCCATAAATTTTTCCACTATTCAGCATTTTCAAATTGTGTTTATCGCACATGACCTACAATATTTGGTAAAGAAGCATGTGCAGCCATTTCCCTGGTAAATATGACAGCATTAAAGGCGTTACAGGGCATTTTTTAAACTAGCAACACAATTTTCCTTGGAATACATCAGCTCATACACTTGAGGTCTCTGAATGTACGAATGACTTACTAGCAGCTGCAGTTTCCTCACCTTTGGCTATATTCTCTCAGCAGTTTCAATATATTTCTCTTAATTAAGAAATGTAATCAGCCATAATGAGTAGATTGGTTCTTGACATTTTCTGCAGTTTTATTCTACTTGCCCAGCATCTCCATTGGTATTGGTCAGTACAACCATTTTAAAGGTAAGGCGAAAGAATTTTAAGATACTTGACAGAAACGATTATAATCGTTATGATAAGGGTTCAAACTACAACCGTTCATATTTTAGGGCTTAATATTTTGTATTTAGCAATACCTACTTCTAACTAAATACAACATTTCTATGTTAGGGGAAAAAAAGAAAATTTGTAAGGAATTCATTATGAAGACTTGATTTTTTAAAAACAGATATGCCCTAATTCCAAATTCCAAATTCCTGTTCCAAATGCAAACATTAGCACATGTGGTAGTACCCTCTGGAATTTTAAATTTATTTTGACAGCTTTTGAAAGACATAACCTTATGCACATATGTTTCACTCTGTATATAAAGAATTGTTCATTTGTCCTTATATCGCAGTAATCTAAAAAATCTCAAAAAACTTTTATAAAAAGAATAATCTGTTTTTCAGCAGCAACACACCAGAAAATAACTATGTAAAAAATCAATTAAATGCATTTTGAAATAGCTGACTTGCAAGGGGGTGTGATACTTAAAAGTAGAGTACAATTTACAAACAGACTAAAACATACCATGTCATCAAAAAGCATGATCCCAGCACTTAGAGCACAGCATGGGGAGTAAGTACAGGAAACGATCATCTATGTAGTTGTATTTTTTTAAAAATCCTGTCTGTGACAGATGTTGGCAAAGTAGTTGTTAGGGTAGCTACAGTGTGTACCAGATAAACAGTTATAACTATGTTTGACATAAATCACAGTCTGAAGAATGTGTGCAAATTCAATTTAGGAGAGGAAAAAAAAAAAAGTGAGAGGTTTTCCTGCTTAGCAGTCAAAGAGGCATTCTGAGCCACACAAATCCAGTGCCAGATGTGATGCTCCCGATTGGCTGAGCACCGACCATGTGTTTGAGCCGTGCGGATATGGAAACCCCTCCCAGAGCCAGATCTGCATTGCAGTCAAGGGAAGAACAAGATTTATTTCCCATGCTCTGCTCTCTTGCTCAGATACGTATACGAGCAGGAAATCCACCTGCAGTTTCTCGCCTTAATCAAAAGTACCAAATAATACTAAATGTTTAGTTAGTCGTACAATTACCTCTAATTAGTGTTTTGCAAATCTTAGTAACAAAGAATGAACACTTAAGATCAAGCATAAATATATATTTTTTTACAATTTTGATTTCAAGAACAGGAAATATTACCTGTTACATCCTCCATTCTTCTTCTTTCTTCTACATCTCAAGGGTTTTTTTCTTCCTGTGTAGACAAGTTAATCCCAATTAAAAATCATTCTAGAAATCTTGCCTTTCTTTCCCACCTTTTGCCCCGCTGTGATGATTTTATTACACAAATTTTAGAACAGCTGACTCCTCGTGCACTGGCATCTCAACTATAGCATATTAAACTCCATTTTACCTGGAGTTTTCAACTGTAAATCACATTCTTTTTTCTGCTAGCAATACATAAACTCCTTTCTATTTGATCTATATTTAAAGAAAATGTATGTTTACTAACAAAGAAATTTCTAGCATAAACAAAGAATATTGCTTTTAAGAAAGCCCTAAATTTACCCTAGAGCCTTTTGTAAAACAAACAGCCCAGGCTGTTGGGCATATGATTCTTTATTTCAAGTAAGCTCCTTTAATATGATTGTTGGCATTTCAACATGACACCTTTACATTTTGTCTAGGGCATAATTTTGCTAGTAACAGAATTCCCCCTATCCTAAGACCTAGACATTAAATGTGAAATTCTTGAGCACAAGTTACAGAGCCAGGTATGGTATAATGGCATCCCAGCAAGCTATTTTCCCCTCACTGCTAGTGGTTTTTATTGTTTGGTTAGTCCGAATATCATTGCTAATGCACACTTCTTTCTTTTATTTTTGTCAGAAGGGTTCGAGAAAATCAAATTTTAAAAAGAAAATTCAGATAAAACATAGACATAGCAGGTTATGGAATAAAATAGAATCTAATAGGTTAAGATTTAATTAACATACAAAGAAGTGCAGAATAAAAAGGGAAAAGACATGTTTAGGAAACTATTCATATTTATAGCATTCCAAAACGCAGGATTATTTTCCATATTACATATCTGGTATGAATATAAAATATTGTAAAGAATAAACATTTTCAATAGAGATACAATTTGCAGAAAGAAATAATCCTGTGACCCTGAATGAAACTGAAATACACAAAGGGAAATATACAAAGTTTAAAAGTATTTTTAATTGAGCTAGCTGCTAAAAATTGTTTGGTCTCTCTCATTTCCTGCATCACAGCTCTCAGACATAGCTCCTGAGGAATAGAAGTCATGGAAAATTGATCTAAGGTTTCTAACAGATGGAGTGGAATGGACACAGTCACAAGAGTTTGCTGCTATTTCTAAAATATTTACTGGAGATTACTAAATCTGTACCTGGCTGGCATATAAGTATATATCTTTTCATTTCAAAGTAGCTCATAGACTGGTATATTACTTCAAGCACACCCTTATCAATTATTAAAATTAATATAGGAGAGTGCACATTGAAGCAGCTGATGTGTCTGCATGCATTCCGTAACTTCCATGGGAAAAAGCAGACAGAAAGCTTTCTCAAACCACTGCAACTGAGTCCTGCAGAGACTGCCAGACTTCCGGGGCACAAGACACTTGACTGGCACCATCTGTAGTAGAAAGGGTCTATAGGATTTGTTGTTTCTGGACTGTGTGTGTAGACAAATATACATATGTATATGTCTGTGTAGATCTACAGAGTTTTAACAATTACTGAAATACAGCAAATGCTGTAGCATAATCATACTAAAAACAATCAGTGTATTGGCTCTACGTATTTTTCAATTAATTAAGTAAAAGATTTTCATGCACCCTGCACTGCATACGAGAATTGCCAAAATGCTACCAGACTTTAGTGTATTATCCTGTCTTTGTTTAGCAAAGCTCAGCAATTTAAATCAAATTCAGAGATGAAAACAATTGTTTCCAAATGAAGAAGATAGCAGAAGCTGCAGTTGCTTGCACAACAGTTGTGTCTCCAGTAACACTTGCCCATGTTTAAATATACCGTATTTCTACGACACAGAAAATAGAATTGAACATTAAACAGCCTTTTGGCCTGAAGCTCACATGAATGTTTTGCTATACAGGACTCTGGACTTCTTATCAAAATTGCAGTCTGCATCCTTTTTAAAGTATGAAACTTAAATGTGTCCAAGTCATCTCCATGTGCAAAACTATGACAGTACTAGAATTTAATTAATAATGAGTCCATTTGTTTATGCAATCTCAAGAGTTTTATAGCAAATATATTTAGTTCAGTGAATTGGCTCCATTAACATTACTATTCTGGAGACTAGAGTTCAAGATCAATTTCATATTCACATCTTAAACTCTGTGTATTACTAAAAAATATTTTGGACAGTTTTACCAACAATATTTACCTATCCTAAGATTCACTTCACAAACAAATGCTGTATAAGAATTGAACAATAAAAACCTCCAACAAACCCACAACAAAGAAAGGACAATGACGCGAAACTGACATTCTAACCACATAATTATATAAAAGCTAAAAGCCTTTCCCACCATTTTTTGGTTTGTTTGTTTTTTAAATAGACACATGCTACTGTTCCCCTGGCTTACAAAGAGGAGAGTACATGTTTGCAAACATTGCTGGTAAAAAGAAAAGCATGTTAGCCATCTGCATAGATGACCAATACGCATCTGCTACATAATGGGAAAGTTCATCTGACTAAGAAACTACGTGAGCCAGGACAGATGCGAGTGTTTTAAATACTACATTTTCACTTAGGGAAATGGGTGACCCAAACAGGGAGCAATATTTTACTAGATAACCTCAAAACACTTCACTAGCAGAAAACTGTTTGCCAGAAATCAAAATTATAATTTTATCTGAGCCCTCAAACTTGTGTATAATTTTCATCTGCAACATGAAACCTGTGAATCTTTGTAAAATGTGCATCTCCCTCATTTACTGGTTTATCTTTTATTTCAGTGCAGTAAGCACAGTATTATAAGATTATTACGTTCTGTACAGTTGATTACACATAGGGGAGGGCGATCATGTACTGAAACTGTAGAATTCAAATGGGATATGCCTATGGCTGTGCAACCAAATGAAACTGCAAGACAATCAGCCTCCATGAGTAACAGTTAGATGTGAAATGAATGGCAATCATTCATAATATAGGAATTCTTCAAATTTGGCGAGGCAGCTCCTGTGGAAACTACAAAAACCTTTGAAACTAAGAGACGTATTTTACCAGTGCCATCGTCTGTCTCGGTACTGTCAGCCTGAGAGTAACAGAGGCAAGAGAACAAACAACATATATGAAGAATTTTATTCTAAATAAAAAGTTAAATTGTGTGGTTTACTTTGTTGAGAAAAGGAAGATGAGAAATTGTGGGGTTTGGCCTCAGTGAAAAGAATATCTGGAGATTTATGAGATTTTCAGTGAGTTTTACATTCTGTGTAAACATCTACCTTCTCAAAGATATAGGAGTGATCTAAAAATGTGTTCCAATCCCTGTACGTGAAAGCAGAAAGCAGTGAGAACATAGAAACACCTGTTGGGAATTTCTCTATGCATTAGGAAAATTACGTTTAGTTAATCAAACAAGTTTGGAAACTTCAGCGTAAATGTTTTGGTTGGTTTTTTTTTTTAGAAACATCAGGGTAAAATAAAGAAATTAAATCAACAGCTAATAATAAACTTCCAGTGATTCAGTAAAATTTCATCAACTGTTACTCCTTTCATCGCATAAAGATATTTTTAAAGGGGTAAGTGCCAACTCCTCGTGTTAAGGTTAGGTCATCATACTAAAATAGGTACTGACACTAATGAGAAGATAACCAAGACTGAAGAAACCTTATTTTAACAGTAAATTTTTATAACACTGCTTTTCCTGATGCTATTATTCAGGTAAGGAAAAATTTGTAATGTATGTGCTTAACTATGCTTCATTCTATATGAAATTCTTGCAGAATACCATTCCTCCTGAACCCTCTATGCTAGTTTATGATGACAAGCGCCATCAAAAGCTACAGGCAATGCCTCTGAATGAGGAAGCTTCTGAAACTTACTGCTTGGACTTGTTTTGGTATTATCCGGAAACTGACTAAGCTACGGTCAGTTCTGAGGGTGAGCGCTGAACGAGCTCTGGAGAGGCAATCTTCAGCTGCCTCTCTGCACCATCTCCAGCATAAAACAACACGTTGAGACAAATAAATTCTCCTAGAAGGTCCTGTGCACCTCGGGCACACCCTGGTATTCCTGCAGAAGTCCCCTGTAAGCAGGGCATTTCCCCCTTTTCTTCTCTTTCCCACCAGCACCTGACGCCGCCTGCCTATCCCTGCCCTGCGAAGCTCTGTGCACAGCGCTCCCTCACAGGGCCCCAGCGCTCGGACCCGGCCTGGGCGGCGGGGG